>JAUJEN010000301.1:0-15433 GCA_030448925.1 Citrus cavaleriei
CTAGAAGTTACATGTATTGCTATACATCTGATTCTGCTTTTCACTCTGCAGCACCTTATTTTCAACTAAATCAAGTATCGTTTCATCCACGTGGTCAAACTGTATACTGCTCATCCACGTGGTCAAACCGGTGACTGTTGATCACGACGGGCGCAATCCTCGAGCGGCCCAAACTGGTGAATCACGCTATGATTTACCCCATGTATCTATAAAAAGGGCCTCCCTAATTTGATATCTCCTCAATCCATTTTTGGGATCCATTTTCCAGTAATTCCTTCTCCATCTTGTATTTTTCTTTGTATTTTAACACCCCATTTCGGCCTGGGCTCACCTGGCGAGAAGCACTTCCTTTCAAGCTCGTCATGTAAGTCTCAACATGTCATGGGTTTTACTGTAACTTATTTTCTTTTTCCTCTAGTTTTTTTCAGGATGATTTGACTGCATCACGACAACACACCGATCTTGCTCCAGATACCTTTTGGTTACACCAAATTTCCTAGCATATGTTGCTATTATTTCACACTATGTTTCTTGAAGCACCATAATGATTGTTGGTTCAAGTGAGGTGCTGATTCCCTCATAATTCTAATTACAGGCTATATGTTATCAGCCCACGATGTATGTTGATATTTTGATCCACACCAAGTACGCTATTTCAATGTATCTCTTCTTCTTTAACGATTTCTCGCCATTTCAATTCCAATTTTAGAATTTATTCTCGCCATTTTAATTTAAGTTTTAGCATATTCAAAATCATTTCCACCACAAATCCAATCCCCCATTTACAAAATTAATTCTACACACAATTAAAATCCACCTCCTCGTGGGATCGACACTCGTCACCATTGATCTATACTACAATAGATTCGTGCACTTGAGAGTACATTAAAATGTTCACAACACCCGCCCCCCCCCACCATGGCTATAGCCCACCCATTTTTTGGCCATTTTTCTGCTGGGGGCTTTTGGAACGCCGACCTTCGGGCGCTTATTTTTGGGTACGGCTTGTGCTCATGTGGCCTATTTTGGTACATGGAGACCCTCGGTGTCTTGACCTATCTGAAACTAAAGAGACGAATCCTGGCTAGCCTCTAATTCTCTCAAGGCTATAGCCCATCTGCTTTTTATTTTTCCCCATGGATTAACTCTGGGATCTGACGTCGGGGTTATTTTTTATGCTGGCGCCCACGGCCTATTTTTTAGTATTACGGAGCTCCTCGCAAAGCTTTCGCCTTCCATTCTGAGTCCCATGGACGAATTCCTGGGCTAAAGATTTACTCTTGCCATATTATAGCCCACCCATTTTTTTGGCCAATTTCCACGGACAACTTAGTGGATCTGACTCATTTTGGTCCCATTGTCCCAATGCCTTATTTTTATATTACAGGAGGCCTCAGAATGTCTCACCACCTGAACCGGCTGGACGACTTGGCTAGCCCCACCCCTCAAGGCTATAGGCCCACCTGCTGGGTTTTTCCCATGGACGAACTTGGGGATCTGATGCTCGGGCGGTTATTTTTTTTGGCGCTGGGCTAAGTGCCCACGGCCTATTTTTTTGGCACACGAGGCTCCTCACAAAGTTTCGGGCCTATTCCTCGAGTCCCATGGATTTGAATCCTGGCAAGACCACTCATCACCAAGTGCTATAGCCCACCCATTTTTTTGGCCCTTGGATTTAATACTGGATGAACCTGGGACCCAATTTGGAGGCTCATTTTGGTCATGGGCCAGGCTCAAGGCCTATTTTTAGTACATGAGGCCTCTCAGTAGTCTGGCCGATTCCGAGTCCCATGGACGAGGTCGGCCAGCCCCACCCCCCAAGGCTATAGCCCACCTTTTTCATGGCCTTTTCCGGACGGATTTAACTTGGGGACCCGACTGTCTGGGGGTTCATTTTCACGGCTGCGCCTCACGTGGCCTATTTTTGCACACACTTGAGACCTCAGAAAGTCTCGACCATTCCAGTCCGCATGGACGAATCTCGCCACTGTGCACCCCCAAGGCTATAGCCCAATTCCCTTTCGCTTTGGCATTTTTTCCGCAGACGAACTTGAGGAGCCGGGATTTTCTGGAGGTCATTTTTAAGGCTGTGCTCAGGCTTATTTTTGCACATTTGAGGCCCCTCAGAAAGTTCATTTCTTCATTCCAAGTCCGGCAGACGAACTTGGCTAGCCCTTTCCCCAAGGCTATAGCCCAATTCGCTTTTTGGCCTTTTTTCCATGGATCTAACTTGGGGACCCGACCTCTGGGTTCATGACTGTCGACGCTGCTATGCAGCCTCATGCCCATTTTTGGCACACACGGAGGACCTCACAAAGTCTCGACTCCATTCTCGAGTCCGGGCGCGGATTTAATCTCGCCACCACCTGCTATAGCCCACCTGCTTTTTTTTTTTCCCATGGACGGTCTTGGGACCCGACCTTCGGGTGGTCATTTTTGGGCTGCTGTGCCTGGGCTTATTTTGCACACGGAGGCCCTCGCGAAAGTCTCGCCCCATCTGACCGAGTCCGGGCAGATGAATCCCAATAGCCCCACCCCCAAGGCTATAGCCACCTGCTTTTTTTGGCCTTTTTCTACGGCTGGATCAACTCTGGGACCTGACACGTCTGGCGGTCATTTTGACGCGGGCCAGCCCACGGCCTATTTTTGCACACACGGAGGCCCTCGTAGTGTCGGGTTCCCCATTCTCAAGCGCGGGCGATCGAATCTTGGCCAGCCTCCCACCCCCAAGTGCTATAGCCCACCCATTTTTTCATGCTCCATGGACGATCTCTGAGGACCCGACCGGATTCTCTGGCGGTCATTTTGGGCGCGCCACGCCTCAAGGCCTATTTTGGCACACTGAGGACCTCAAAGTCTCGCCTCATCTGAGTCCTGCCACGGAACATGGCTAGCCTCCCACTCTCCCAAGGCTATAGGCCACCCATTTGGGCCTTTTCCCATCCGGAGCAAAGTGGATTAACTTGGGATCTGACCTTCATGGCTATTTTGGTCATACAAAATCAAGGCTGCGCTATTTTACATTAAGGAGGACCTCGCAGTCTCTTCGACTCTATTCTGAGTCCGAAGTGACGATTACTTGGCTATCCCACCCCTAAGCTAGCCCACCCATTTTTGGCCTTTTTCACGCTGGGTTTTTTGCCTGACCTTCTGGAGCGATTATTTTACGTATGGCTTTGCCCAAGGCCTATTTTGGCTCCATTTGGAGGCCCCTCGCAGTCTCTGCCCACATTCCAATCCAAGGTTGAACTTGGCTGTAGCCCCACCCCCAAGACTATAGCCCACCCTTTTTTCGCCTTTTTTCCAGCGACAACTGGGGACTGACCACCTTCTGGGCTATTTTTATTTGACTGTGACTGAGGCCTATTTTTAAGGTTTTCATTTGAGGTTCTCAGAAGTCTCCCATCTCCGAGTCCGGATGAACTTGGCTGGGCCCACCCCATGCTATAAATTTCACCCATGTTATTTTTCCACGGGGTTTTCTGACCTTCGGCACTTTATTTTTACATGCTGGCTGTGCAGTGGCTCAGTTTTGCACACGGAGGCCCATCGAATTCTCGACCAATCCGAGTCCGTGGATTTGGCGCGGCCAGCCACACCCCAAGATAGTCCACCGCTTTTTGGCCTTTTTCCGGCTGGACGAATCCTCAGACTCTGGGAATTTCATGTTATTTTTGGTCATGGGTTATGCCTTTCCATTTTAGATACTTGGATTTTGGATACGGGAGGCCTCAAGTAAGTCTCTCATCATTCCGGAGTCCCCATGGACGAACGTGGCTCATTCCCACCTGCCCCAAGGCTATAGCCCACCTGCTTTTTTTGGCCTTTTCCTGGACAACTTGGGAAATTCAGACCTTCAGTGATTTTTTGGCCACAGTTTGCAGTCTGCTGTCCGGGCTCGAACTTGGCCAGCCCCACCCCGAAGGCTTCCATAGCCCACCTTTTTTGCCTTTTTCCACACGGACTATCTGGGGACCACCTCGTGGCAAAGTCTCAAACATTCGGGACGGAAGAAGTCAACATTGCCCGTCATGGATTTAATCCTGGCCAGCTCCCAATTTCTCCCAAGGCTATAGCCCAATCCTTTTTAGCCTTTTTCCGTGGATTTGAACTTGGCACCACCTTCTGGTCATTTTGTAATATTAACACAGCTTCAAGGCTCATTTTTAAGCACACGGAGGCCCCTAGCAAAGTCTCACTCCCATTCGAGTCCGTCATTTACTTGGCTAGCCTTCCCACCCCCTGCTGGGCTATAAAATTTTTTTTGGGCCTTTTTCTTAATTGACGATCTTGGGACTCCACTTTTCAGAAAATATTTTGGTGCGGCATTGTCCAGAATATTTTTGTCGGGAGGCTCACGCAAAAAGAAGTCTCACAACATTCCGGGTTCGGACGACTTGCCAGCCCCAGCTCCCACTTCACCCCTAAGGTTAGCTTTTTTTTTAGCCTTTTCCTGGATTTATCTTGGGGTACCCGACCTTCGGCCATTTTTGCTAATTGGTGTTCTTCATGGCTTGCGCTTTTTGTACATTTGAGGCCTTGCAAAGTCTCAATCTTATCTGAGTAAACTTGGCTAGCCCCACCCCAAGGCTATAGCCTAATTTTTTTTTTTTTTTCCATGGACGATTGGCTTGATTTTCTCGCACCCCGGCAATTTTGTCAGACGGAGGCCCTTAATGAAAAGTCCCTGCAGTCTCGGCCGATTCCGAGTCCCATGGCTTGGCTAGCCCACCCCCTCTGCTAGTAGCTGCTTTTTTAGCCTTTTTCCCATGGGGACGAATTCAGACCTGGGGACCTTCAAGGCAGTTTTGCAATGCATTGTGCCCGCAGCCTATTTTTGTCACACGGAGGCCCCTCACAAAGTCTCACCCCATTCCCCGAGTCTCATGGATTTACTCCCACTCCCCCAAGTGCTATAGCCCAATTTTGTTTTCTGCACTTTTTTCCGCTGGATTAATCTCGGAACCACCTTCGATGACTGGCGGGTTATTTTATGGCTACGTTCTCAAGGGCCGATTGTTGGTACACGGAGGTTCTTGTAGTCCTGCAACATTCTGAGTCCAATGACCTGAATTCATTAGCCAACTTCCCCCCAAGTGGCTATAGCCCACCCGTTTTTTGGCCTTTTTCCAAGTGGATTAACTCTTGGGGACCCTACTTCTGGTTTTTATTTTTGGGCGCTGCCAGTCGCTGCATATTTTTGGCACACGAGGCCCTCACAAAGTCTCGACTCGATCTAAATCCTATGGCGGATTTAACTCACAAATTTCACCCCCTGCAAGCTATAGCCCACCTCTTTTTTACCTCTGGCCCATGGATTTAATCTTAGGGACCTGACTCTCTTGGGTTGACTCATTTTTGGGCCATTGTGTCCAGGGCCTATTTTTGGAACACGAGTCTCTACAGTCTCACACCTCCATTCCTAGTCCTATGGATTAACTTGGCCAGCCCTAATTTCTGTTCTAATGGTATAGCTCTACCTTTTTTGGTTTTTTCCATGGGTTTTTACACAGAGCCATGTGCTGCTGCCTATTTTTATGAGATTTGATGGCCCTCTTTGCAAAGTCTCTCGACCCATTCGAGTCCTAAGGATTTAACTGCACAGCCTTACCCCCAAAGCCATAGCCCACCTATTTTTTATTTTTTCCCGGTGTCACTTTTTATACTGTGTCATGCATTTTTTACATGACGGAGGCTCCCTCGCAAAGTCTCGACCATTCGAGTCCCAAGGATAATCCCCATTAGCCCCTGTTCCCATGGCTATAGCCCACCATTTTTTGGCCTTTTTCCACGGGATTTAATCTTGGGGCCCCACCTTGCTGTTTTCACCCTTTTTAAGGTGTTGGCTGTGTCAGAGATATTTTTTGCTACACACGAGGCTCTATCTGTCTCGGGACCTATTCCGAAGTTCATGGATGAACTTGGCCAGCCCCACCCCCTGGGTTACAGGTAGGCCCACCTCTTTTTTTGGCCTTTTCCTGCATGGATTTAATCTTGGGACTGACCTTCTTTGGGGCTTTTGGGCTGTGTCAGGGCTATTTTTTGGCACACGGAGGCCCTCACAAAGTCTCGACGCATTCGAGTCCTCATGGATTTGAACTTGGCCAGCCCCACCCCCAACGCTATAGCCCAACCTTTTTTTGTCTTTTTCTCATGGTCATTTTTTTGCTTCTATTTCAAGGTTTGCATAAGGAGGTCCTCAGTTTTCGACCTATCTGTGAGTCCCATGATTTAATGCGAACTTGGCTAGCCCCACCTTCTGGGGTCAGCGCATCCCACCTGCTTGTCCAGGGCTTTATTCTTGGATTTGTCTTTTTACAGGGGACCACTCTGGGTCATTATTTTTTATTTGCTGGCCTGTTCAAGGGCATTTTTAGCACATTTGAGGCTCCCACGGGTTCTTTAACTTGACCTAATCCGAGTCCCAAGGATTTAATTTGGCCAGCCCCACCCCCCCCCCAAAGCTATAACTTCTAATTTTTTGTCCTTTTTCCAGCCCCACCCCTGGACGAACTTAGGGGACCCGATCTGACTGGTCATTTTTGGCGCTGCTGTGTCCAGTCCTATTTTGCACACGGAGGCCCTCACAAAGTCTCGACCCATCTCGAGTCCCATGGATTTAACTTGGCCAGCCCCACCCCCCCAATGTCAGAGCCCAACCCTTTTTTTTTTTTTTTTCCAAGGGTCATTTTTACGCTGCACTCTATTTTAAGTGACGGAGGTCCTCGCAGTCTCGACCTATTCGAGTCCTGGACGAACTTGGCCAGCCTTACCCCCCAAAGCTATAGCCCACCCATTTTTTTTTGCCTTTTTCCATGGTCATTTTTTCTACAGCACAAGGCTGCTATTTTTTTTATGACGGAGGCTCTCAGTCTCGACCTATCTCGAGTCCCATGGATTAACTTGGCCTGAATGCCCCACCCCATGGCTATAGCTCACCCATTTTTGCCTTTTTTTCCAATGGAGATCTAACTCTAGCCCTAATTTCTCCAAGGCTATAGCCCAACCCTTTTTTACAGTGTCTCAAGCATATTTTTTACACTGGAGGTCCTCGGTCTCGACCCATCTCAGAGTCCCATGATTTCCAACTGTTTCCCCACCAAGGCTATAGCCCACCTCTTTTTTTGGCCTTTCCCCATGGATTTAACTTGGGGACCTGGACCTTCTGGGGTCATTTTTATGCTGCCAGTCTGTCAGGTATTATTTTTGGCACTGAGGCCCTCACAAAGTCTCGACGCGATTCCCGAGTCCGGGCAAGGATCTAACTTGGCAGCCCCACTTCAATGCTATAGCCCAACCCTTTTTTGCCTTTTTCCCATGGGTCAGTTTTACGCCCATTGTCAGGGGTAAGCTTATTTTTGGCAAGGAGGTCCCTCGCAGTTTCGACTCCATTCGTAGTCCCATGGACGATCTGGGCCAGCCCCCCCTCAAGGCTATATCCCACCCATTTGGGCTGGCCTATTCTTGGATTTAATCTTAGACCTGACCTGTCAAGGTTATTTTTATGGCTGTGTCAAGGCATATTTTTTTGGCACACGGAGGCCCCCACGCAGGTTCGACCAATCCGAGTCCGCATGGATTTAATCCTGGCCAGCCCCACCCCCAAAGCTATAATACCCCACCTCCTTTTTAGCCTTTTTTCCCATGGGATCTAACCTTTGGGGACCTGACCTTCTGGGGTCATTTTGGCCACAGTCTGTGTCCTATTTTTGGCACACGGAGGCCCCTCACAAAGTCTGGACCCATTCTGAGTCCGGCGGATTTAACTTGGCTAGCACCTCAATTTCTAACGCCAGCTCAACCTTTTTTGGCCTTTTTCCCATGGGGTCATTTTTCCTGCACCATTTGCCTATTTTTGGCGCACGGAGGCCCCTCGCAAAGTCTCGACCCATTCGGAGTCCGGCGGACGAACTTGGCCAGCCCCACCCCATGGCTATAGCCCACCCATTTTTTTGGCCTTTTTCCAGCGGACGAACTTGGCCAGCCCCACCCCCCAAGGCTATAGCCCACCCCTTTTTTTGGGCTTTTTCCGTGGATTTAATCCTTGGGGACCTGAATCATTGGCGAATATTTTAAGCTTGGCCAGTTCAAGAGCATATTTTTACACTTGAGGCTCCTCAGAAGTCTCGGGACCTATTCCGGAAGTCTGGGCTGGACGAACTCACTCCCCAGCCCCTAACGCTATAGTCCAACCTTTTTTGCCTTTTTGGCACAATTTGAGGCCTAAGGTCATTTTCCTCTGGGTCATTTTTTACGCCCAGTCATTTTTTGCAAGGAGGTCCCTCGCAAAGTTTCGACCCATTCCGAGTCCGGCGGACGAACTTGGCCAGCCCCAATTCCTCAAGGCTATATCCCACCTGCTGGCCTATTTCCTGTGGATTTATCCTTGGGACCCGACCTTCTATGGGAGAATCATTTTTTATGCTGCTCAGTTCATGCATATTTTTGGCACACTTGAGGTTCCCCACGCAGTTGGGCTCGACCCATTCCTAGTCCGGCGGACGAACTTGGCCAGCCCCACCCCCCAAAGCTATACCCCACCTCCTTTTTTGGCCTTTTTCTGGATTTAACTTGGGATCCGACCTGGGGTCAGTTTTGGCCGCTGCTGTGTCCTATTTTTTTGCACACCTGAGGCCCCTCACAAATTCCTCGACCCATTCCAGAGTCCAAGGGCGGACGAATCTTGGCTAGCCCCAACCCCCCAAGGCTATAGAGCTCCCACCTGCTTTTTTTTCGCCTATTTCCGGTGGATTTATCTAGGGACCCGACCTTCTAAGTGGTCATTTGGTCAGGTCATATATTTTGGCACACGGAGGCCCCACGCAAGTGGTTTTCTCACCCATAATCCGAATCAAGTGGACGAATCCTGGCTAAATTCTCCCCCACTCTAAGGCTACACCCCACCTCTTCGCTTTTAGCCTTTTTCCGCATGGATTAACTTGGGGACCCGGACCTTCTGGGGTCATTTCTTGCTGGCTATGTCCATGGGTCTATTTTTAGCACACCTGAGGCCCCCTCACAAAGTCTCACACCCACCTGAGTCCCATGGACGAACTCTTGCCAGCCTGTATCTAATTCCCCAATTTAACCCATAGCTCATGATGACGCCTGATGACCACTTTTTTTACCTTTTTTCCCATTGGCCATTTTTAGTCTCTAATCGGCCTATTTGCCTATTTTTTAACTGAGGGTCCTCTCAGAAAGTCTCGACCCATTCCGAGTCTGGCCATGGACCCTACGCCTCCCCCTGCTATAGCCCACCCATTTTTTTTTTCTTTTCCCTCTCAAGGGTCATTTTCAATACGCTTGCTGTGCCTCGCTGGGTTTGATACAGGAGACGAGTCTCTCCATTCTCGAATCCTGACGACCCATCTTGAGTCTCCATGGGCGGATTTAACTCTAGCCCCACCTCTAAAGTGCTATGGCCACCCATTTTTTGGCATTTTTCCAATGGACGGCCCATGAGCTTCTAATTTAAGGCTATAGTGCCCACCTTTTTGGCTTTTTCCCATTAGACGACCCCGGACCTGACTTTTTGCACACTGGCCAGTTCAGCTCAGTCAGATTATTTTTGCACACGAGTTCTCGAAAGTCTCAATCTAGACCTCATTCCTCGAAGTGGACAACTTGGCTGCCCCACCGCCATACATAGCCCTAGCCTTCAAGTACTTTTTTTTATTTTTTTCTTGTAGATTTTAACTTGGGGACCCACCGGGTCAGTTTTTTATGCTACAGCCAGGGTCTATTTTTGCACACGAGGCCAGCTCTCAAAGTCTCGACCCATTCTAACCGGCGGATTTAACTCTTGACAGCACCTTCTCCCAATAAATGCGTATAGCCCAACCTTTTTTTTGCCCTTCCCAAGGGTCATTTCGCATCTAAGTCCATGGTCAAGGCTTCTATTTTTGGCGCATGAGGAGGACTCCAATTTCGCTTCATATCTGAGTCTCATGGAAATTTGGCCAGCCCCACCCCAACGCTTATATCCCAATCTGCTTGTTTTTTATTCTTGTCCATTTGGGGACCTCACCTTCGAAGTGTTTATTTTAATATGGCCAGTTCAGCTTTCATTCCGATGTTTTACACATGAGTTCAATGCCCCACCTATATAATCTCGACCTAACCGAGTCCGGCGATCTTCTTGGCTTGCACTTCGGTGGTCTATACTCCACCTTCCCACCTCCTTGGCTTTGCTGGCCTTCAAGGCCTTCCAAGCGGGATTAACTTAGACCCGGACCTTCAGGCAAAGTATTTTTAAGCACTATGTCCAGAGTCCTATTTTTACGAGCAAGCCCCACAAATCTCTCGACCATTCTCAGTCCCATGGATTTAACTGGGGCCCCACTTCCCCATATTATAGCAAAGCCGCTTTTGGCTTTTTCCTGATTAACTTGGGTATCGCCGCAGTCTCGACTCTTCTTGGGGCTGCTTTTCTTAGCTATGTCCAGTCCTTATCTTTTTGGAACACCTGAATTGAGGTCCCTCGCAGAAAGTCTCTTTGACTCATCTGAGTCCGCATCTCGGCTGATTAATCTCTGCTACTGTACCTATCCCCCAAGGTTCATACCCACCCTTTTTTTGGCTCTTCCCGCGTGGATGAATTGGGACCTCGACCTTCTGAAGGTCAACTTTGGGCTGGCCGCTCCCACCATTTACGGCCTTTATTTTTTCACACTGAGGCCTCAGAAGTCTCGTCTCTATTCCGAGTCCACTGGATTAACTTGGCCAGTCCCACCCTCCAAGTTATAGCTCCACCCTTTTTTTCGCCTTTTTCCCATGGACGAAACTTGAGGGGACCTGACCTTCTGCTGTCATTTTGGTTGGGTTGTTCTGTGCTCAAGGCATGCTATTTTTTTGGTACAGAACGGAGTCCCCCTCGCCAGTCTCAGACCATTCCGAGTTCATGGATGCAATCTAACTTTGGCTAGCTCCCACTTCAATGCTATAGCCCAATTCGCTTGGCCTTTTTTCCCATGGACCAGCCTTGGGGACCGACCACCACTTCGGCAGTTTTTCTACAGATCATGTTCCCACGGCTCGATTTGGCATTTGATACACTGGAGACACGCTGCAGTCTCGGACTCCATTCCTAGTCCGGTCAGACGAACCTGATGCTGGCACAGTCCTACCCCCAAGGTCTAAAGCCCACCTGCCATTTTTTTAGGTGGCCTTATAGAAAGAAGCAGAATCTCAAGGATGGACTAACTTTAGATTTGAACTGTAACTGCAGTGGCGGTCATTTTTAGGGCATAGGGCTGCTGCCTGCTTTTTGGCACACCTGAGGCCTCGCAAAGTCTCGTCTCCATTCGAAGTCCGGGCGACGAATCCCACAGCCCCACCCCCAAGGCTATATAGCCCTCCAATCTGCTTTTCATTTTTTCTGGCTTGGGGTTTTGCCCCACGGGCGGCTATTTTTAAAGTACAGTTCGCAGCTCATTTTTTGGTACATGGAGGCTCCTGCACGTCTCTCACTTCCCCATTCCAACTCCCATGGACGTATCCTGGCCAGCCCCACCCCCCAAGGCTATAGCCTTCCACCCCTTGGCCTTTTTCCCATGGATTTAACTTTGGGGGACCAGACCTCGGATTTGTCATTTTTGGGCTGGCCAGCCTGCTGCCTATTGTAAACGGAGGTCTCTCCAAAGTCTCGCCACATCTCCAGTCCCATGGACGAACCTTGGCTAGCCCCACCCCCCAATGCTATATACCACCTGCCAGCCTTTTTCCTCATGGATTTAACTTGGGGACCCCACCACTGGCTGTCATTTGGCTGGGCTGTGTCCATGTCAATTTTTGTCACGGAGACCGCAGTGTCGACCCATTCCCGAGTCCCGGCTGGATGAACTTGGCCAGCCTCACCCCTGGCTATAACCCACCCCTTTTCGGCCTTTTTCCGCCGGGACGAATCTTGGGGGACCCGACTCGGGTGGTCATTTTGGGTTCGGCTGTTCCGCGTCACTTGGCACACCTGTGCCCGCCGCAGTCTCAAGACCATTCCAGTCCGGCACGAACATGGTGAAGCTCCCACCCCCTGCTGGGCTATAGACCAACCGATTTTGGCCTTTCCTGGCTGGATTTAGCTTAGACCTGACCAAGTAGTCATTTTTGGATCTAGCTGTTCCCATCGCCTTGATTTCGCACACGGAGGCACGCTGCAGTCTTCGCACCATTCGAAGTCCGCTAATCTAACATGGCCAGCCCCAATTTCAAGGCTATAGCCCACCCCTTTTCTGGCTCTTTCCGCTGGACGACTGGGGACCCGCCCTTCGGTGGTCATTTTGGCGCTGGGCGTCTTCGCGCCTAGATTTGGCACACGAGGCAATTCCTCGCAAAGTCTAGCACCATTCGAGTCCGGGCGATTTGTGCTTTTGGCCAGCCTCACCCCTGCTGCTATAGCTCACCCGCTTTTTTTTGGCCTTTTTCTCATGGATTTAACTCAGACCCCACCATCGGGCTGTCATTTTGTCTGGCTAAACCATGGGTTAATTTTTGTTCACGAGACCCTCGCAGTGTCGACCCATTCGGTGTCCGGCGATCTAACTTGGCTACAGCTCCTACCCCCGTGGCTATAACCCACCCCTTTTCTTGGCTCTTTTTCACGATTTAACTGTAATTCACCTCGGTGGTTTGCTTGGGCGCTGGCTGTTCGCCTTGATTTGGCACACGGAGGCCGCCGCAAAGTCTTCGCACTATTCGAGTCCGCGGATTTTAACACACAGCCCCCACCCCTGGCTATAGGACTAACTCAGCTTTTTTACTGCCTTCCGGCGGATTCAGCTTAGGGGACTGGATCTCCGGGTGTCAGCTTTGACGAGGCTGTTCCCACGGCCTTGATTGCACACGGAGGCATCACGAAAGTCTCGTGACCATTCGGAAGGTCCGCGGGACTAACTCTGGGCCAGCCCCACCCCCAAGACTAGTTTTCCACCTTCGCTTTTTTTTTACTTTTTCCTATGGACGAATTAGATCCCATCTTCGGAGGTCATTTTGGGCGCAATTTGTTCCACGGTTTTGGCACACCTGGAGGCTCTCGCAAAGTCTCGCCTCATCTGAACCAAGGGGACAAACTTGGCTGAGTCGCCTCCTGTGGCTCTAGCCCACCTTCTTTTCTGGCCTTTCCGGCGGATTTAATCCGGGGACCCCGACCTTCTGGTGGGCATTTTTATGCTGCTGTACCATGTCACTTGGCACACGGAGGCCCCTCTGCAGTGTCTCACCATTCAATCCCATGACTAATTTGGCCAGCCTCACTTCTGCTATAGCTCAATTCTTTTTCTTGGCCTTTTTTCCGCTGATTTAACTTGGGACCTTGGCCTCTGGTGGTCATTTTTAGGCGCTGCTGTCTCATGGGGTTTGAGATTTGGCACACGGAGGCATCGCCGCAGTCTCAAGACTATCTGTGGTCCTGTGGATCTATCATGTACAGCTCCCACCCCCCAAGCACATAGCCTCCAACCGATTTTTGGCTAGCCACACGATCCTAGGGACCCGGGACCTTCGGCAGTTATTTTGGATCTAGCTGTTCCCACGGCCTAGTTTTCGGGCACGGAGGCCCTCTGTCTCACCCCATTCCGAGTCCGGGCGACTCCAACTTGGCCAGCCCACCCCCTGCTATAGCCCACCCTTTTCTAATTTTTCCAAGTGATTTAACTTTGGGGGACCCGTCTCTGATGGTCATTTTAGGTGCAGCTGTTCTGGCCAGATCTGCATTACCTGAGGCACCTCAGAAAGTTCAGCACCATTCCGAGTCCGCGGACGAATCCTGGCCAGCCCCACTCTGCCAGCTCACCTGCTGCCTTTTTCCGGCGTGATCTATCCTGAATCTGACCTTCGGGAGGTCATTTTGCAGCTGTTCCCCATCGCCTGTTTTGCACACGGGAGGTCTCTCGCAAAGTCTCGGCCTGATTCCGAGTCCAAGTGACTTAATCCTGGCCAGCCCCACCCCTGTGGCTATAGCCCACCCCTTTCTTGGCCTTTTTCCCATGGATTTAATCCACGGACCCGGCCTTTCTGGTGGTCATTTTTCATGCTGTGCCTCAAGGGCCAATTTTTTTGCACACAGAGGCCCTCAAGAAGTCTCACCCCATTCGAGTCCCATGATCTAACTTGGCTACAGCCCCACCCCCAAAGCTATAGGCCCACCTGCTTTTTTTGGTCTTTCCCACAGGACTTTAATCCTTAAATCTCGACTGGCTGTCATTTGGCACGGCCAGTTCACGCCTGTTTTGGAACGAGGTCCCTCGAATGTCCACACCTTTCCTCTTGTCCCATGGACGACTTGGCCAGCCCCACCCCCAAGGCTATAGTCTAATTCTTTCTTGGTTTTTCCCATGGATCTAACTTTGGGGACCGACTGAAATACACATTTTTGCACACAGTCCAAGGCCAATTTTGGCTCACGTAGGCCCCTCAAAGTCTCTCTCATTCGAGTCCCGACGGATCTAAGTCTCCCCACCCCCCAAAGCTATAGCCCACTGTTTTTTGTCCTTTTTCCAAGGACGAACTGGGACCCGACCTTCTGGGGTCATTTTGGTGCGGTTGTGCCCAGGGTGATATTTTTGCACACGGAGGTCTCCTCAGAATAAATGTCTCATTTCATTCGAGTCCGGGCGGACTAATCTCTGGCCAGCCCCATCCCAAGGCTAGCCCACCCCTTTTTCTTTGGCCTTTTTTTCCTATGGATCTAACTTGGGGACCCGACCTTCGGGCGGTCATTTATGATCGCTGCTGTGCCCGTGGCCTATTTTTAGCTCACGGAGTCCCCTCGCAATGTCTCGCACCATTCCGAGTCCGGCGGACGAACTTGGCCAGCCCCACCCCCCAAGTCTATAGCCCACCCGTTTTTTTGGCCTTTTTCCATGGACGATCTTAGTCCCGACCTCAAGGGTTATTTATATGCTTATGTCAAGGGCCTATTCTGTCATGGACACCGAAAGTCTTGTCTCTATTCGAGTCCCATGGGATCTAACTTGGCCAGCCCCCAAGGCTATAGCCCTCCTGCTGGGTTTTTCCGCGGATCTAACTTTGGGAGCCGGGACGCTGGTTGTAATTTTTGGTCGCAGCTGTTCCCATCGGCTCTGCTTTTGACCACGGAGGCCTCGCAGTCTTTCCCCATTCCAGTCCGGGTGGACGGGCTGGCGAGCCCCACCCCCCAAGGCTATAGCCCACCCGTTTTTTTGGCCTTTTTCCGGCGGACGAACTTGGGGAGCCGACCTTCGGGGGGTCATTTTTGGGTGCGGCTGTGCCCGCGGCATATTTTTGGCAAACGGAGGCCCCTCGCAATGTCTCGCCCCATTCCGAGTCCGGCGGACGAACTTGGCCAGCCCCACCCCCCAAGGCTATAGCCCACCCCCCAAGGCTCTTTTCCAGGTGCTGCAGGTAGAAAGAAGCATGTCCTGATTAACCTTAGTAATATGTAACTGAACGAAGTGAT
>JAUJEN010000302.1:0-70896 GCA_030448925.1 Citrus cavaleriei
CGAAACATGTATTGCTAAGGTTAACCGATTCCGCTTCTTTCTACCTGCAGCACCTCTTTAAAAGAAAATGGGGCGCCGTCATACCAAGAATCGTCATCAAATGAAGGTACCCTGAGAAGACAAAATTGTTTACATCAATGGAATTGAAATGGCCAATGACAACTCAATACCAATCGAATTCTTGGTCAAGGAGGCCAGGCACAGTGTACAGCGTATGCTAACAAATGGAAGAATTGTATATTGGGGAAAATCTAAATTAGTGGGATGAGTAATATTGGAACACCATAAATGGTGGCAATTTTATCTCAAATTAACCACAGAAATGTTGTTAAGTTGTTGGGATGCTGTTGGAGACAGAGGTTCCTCTTGGTCTATGAATCATCTGAATGGAACTCTCTCATCAATACATTCATGAATTTCAAACCGAAGAGTTTCCAACGCGGGAAATACGTTTACGCATTGCTATTGAAGTTCAGATGCTTTTATGCTATTTGCATTCAGTTGTTTATTCCTATTTATCATCGAGACCATCGTTCGCAAATATACTCTTAGATGGATAAATATCGAGCCAAAGTTTCAGATTTTGGGGGCTTCAGATCAGTTATGATTGATCAAACACACCTGACCACCTGGAGTGTTGCTGAACTTTGGTTATCTAGATCCAGAATATTTTCGATCAAGTCAATTTACTGAGAAAAAGTGACGTTTATAGTTTTGGAGCAGTTCTTGTTGAGCTTTTAACTGGACAAAACCCATTCGTTCAACTGACAGTGAAGAAGATAAAAGTTTAGTGGTAGTTTTCGAAGGGATGAAAGAGAACCGTTTGTTTGAAGTCCTTGATGCTCGAGTTCTATGCTAAGGAAGAAGAGATCATTACTGTTGCTATATGTTTGCAAAAAAGATGCTTAAACATGATTGGGAAAAAAGACCTACAATGAAAGGAAGCAGACGGAATTAGGGGAATTAGAGCATCAATTGGAGCTTCCATTATGCAGCATAACTGTGACGACATTGATTTGTGCCTGGTCACAATATTCGACATTCCGAAATTGGTTCTCTTCTACTGGGTCAACTCTAAACAGTATTGCTATTCTGTGGATGTTGATCCTTTTAATTTCAATAAGCAGTGATGAGAAGAGCATTTTCTTCTTAATTTATGCATTTCATTTCATATATGAATATGCACTACACATTCGCTACAATTTTGCCTGGTTAAAAACAGACTTGGAGTTTGATGCTCATTTTGTATATCAAAGCTCAGGTAGCAAACATTTTTAATAAAGTCCCTAGCAATTTGACAAAGATTCTGGTAATCTTGTAATAAATTTAAGGATCCCGTGTACAAAGCTTGAAGTTGAGGATGAAATGAAGAAGCAGAGTATCCTGCATAACTACTTTCTAGGAAGCACTGAGCTTCACAACTCAGAATCCGAGAATTTTGAGACTTTTAATTATTCGATGTTTATCAAATTAAATAAAAAATAGAAGATTGTAAAGAATATTGAAAAATAGAAAAATTCGTGACATACCAGTAATCATGAAGAATCCACCGCAACAGGAGAATATGCGGTTAAAACAAAACCAGGTAATTGATACAGAAGCTCTACAATACTATACATCCTCAAAACAACTATCAAAGATATTTCAACAAGCTAATCAAGTAAAGGAAATGTCTCTGTAACTTTCAAGCAAGACTTGACGTCCTCTCCCTTGCCTCCTCACCATACTATTAAAGTTTTGAAATTAGGCCAATCAGATCAAAGGTGAGATGGAATGGATTTATGGAGTCGTTGATTACCGCACGTATTTTCCAATCTATTGGTTCTTTCCCTTTCAACATTATTGCACGTATTTTGCAAGGAAACCTCCTCTATCTTTCTTCCAATTGATGTCCAATTAAGACTTTTGATTATCCAATTAATGTCCATTAACTTGAAGACTGAGGGCCATCGTTATTTCAAAGTCAAGATTGACTTATTAGCTCGCAGGATTCTTGATATGAGTTAAAAGAACAAAAAAAAAAGGTTTGAAAGGGATTAGGATTTAATCCAGCTTAGTTTTTATTGTGCACTGAATTAATGGTCATGATTTATTTTGTGTTTTACTTTTTTTATCTAATTACTAATCTGCTCGACACTGAATACTTGTCTGGTTGAAAGATGCTGGGTAAAAGGTTTTTAAAACTTTAATTATTTTTGTGAATTTTTTTAAATTATTTTCATTAAAAGTGGGACTATTGGCACCCCTCCAAAATCATCTTAAAACTCCTTTTTTTTTTTAATTATATTTCATTCAATGTTAAAAATACCATTTTTTTTTTCTAAATAAACACTCTTATCATTTGTATCTTTCAAACTATCTCTTTATAAAAAGCTCAAACACACTAGTTTCTCAAAATATAAATAATCAATATGAATAAAGAAATGAAAAAGAATGGATTTTTTAATAATAAACTACAAAATCAAAATGAATTCAGTTAAAAATAATAACTCTCCAATATTTAAAACTTGTGAATGATGATAAGTAACACTCAATAGGTTGCAACCAAATTCTTCTTCCTAGCAGCTCATATGACTGCATCTCGCGCATAGTGTGTGCATCTTATTCCTTCTCTTACCAAACGCTTCATGTTCTTTTCCCCATTTATTCTTCAGTTCCAAAAGAAAAAAAGAAAAAAGACTTTGAGATGGTTGGGAAAGAAAAAATCAGATTTGAAATTAAAAAAAAAAGGAAAAAAAGAAAAATCATATCTGTGAGAAAGAGAAAATATAAATGTGGTTAATTATATTTGTACGTCCTTAAATGTGACGGTATAGAAGAGGGATTTTAAGAGATTAATGAAGGGGTGCCAATAATCCAAACTCTTTCATAATTTTTTATTTTATTTTTATTTGTCACCCAATGACCAATTTATTTTCAGTATTGTGTAGGTGTTACTGGAAATCAAATGCTGCCTTTTTTTTTTTTTTTTCTCATTTAGTGGAGGAATATGGAGCATCAAACAAAATCAATGACCTAATAATATTTATTAATAGATTTAGAGAAAATTAGCAGATTAGAGAAACTTAATATTTTAACATACTGCAAACTGCCAAAAAGTCAAACTTTTATTTGCTATATAATTATAATCTACTCCAAATATCAATATCGAATTCGCTAGATTAAATTCTAGGTTCAAATCCTGGCAGCGAAATTAATTTTTTTATAGGTGCCATTTTTTTTTTTAAAACTCACGCAGAAGTTTGAGTTAAACTCGTAAAGGAATTATTTCTACTTAATTTTTGGTTTTTGATTTTCGGGAAAAAAAATCGGAAGAAAGGAGGAAGATGAAACTGAAGCCAAATTAACTAGAGGAGCATCAGGCATATTTTGAAATTCTTGTTGTTGTTGTTTTTTTTTTCTTTTAAGATGGGCATTTATTTTTTCAAATTTTATTGAGGGCAAATAAAGTCAAAATGCTTAACATTGAACATATTTTTATAATAAATTTAATAAATAAAAACTAATCGCTGACATTGTATAAAAGAATTTGTTATAGCTTAATTAGGCCCCATTTAGGACAGCTGTGCTGACGAACGAGCTTTGATTTCATTGTTGTAAGCATATACTAAATATTTTTAATAGTTATTTTGGTAGGCTGAATAGTTGAGTAAATTAATTTAAATAGTTTAAGTAAGAATTTTTTTGACATTTTAAATATTTTACATATTAAAATTTAATTTTTGAAATTTAATAATAATAATAAGTGTTCAAAATAATTTTTAGAGTGCACACAATCCCACTCATTTTATTAGTCAAAACCAAGAGTCGCTTTATATATATGCAAAAGGCATGCACGAACTTAGGACTCTAAAGTTGGATCTTGCCTCAAAACTAATGGCATGTTTAGTTTGAAGAAATGGAAGGAGAGGAGAGGGAAAAGAAATATGAGGAAAAGAAATGAATTTTATATCAAACTAAATGATAAAAATTGAGATTGATCCTTTTGTCTCTTATTTTCTCTCCTCCTCTATTTTTTCCATTTCTCTTCTCTCTTCTCATTTGTTCCACCCAAACATGGGCTAAGAGTATCATTACGGTACCTATATAAAAATTAATTAACTTAATAATGGATTTGTTAACTATAGGATGCTTAACAAATTCTGCTTTGACAGCTGTGAGTTTGTTACTGCCAGTGCCATGTTGGCAGCTACGTCATCAGTAAGTCAACAGTCAGTCAACCAATATTCCTTACAAACACTAGCAAAAAATAAGATATATTATTATTATAGACTTGCGAGAGACGGCCAGGGTTAATTTAGCAGTCAAGATTGGTATGCTGGAATCTCTGGCTTAATTATTAGCAATTGCAAGACTTTCTTGATAGTGAAGGGGGGAAAAAATAGAATGAAACAATAAAAAATGAAGTTAACAGGAAGATGGAAAGAAATAACTAATAGAAATGACCGATTTGTTTAAATTAAATCTCCATTTTGAAACTCTGAAGAAAGAACGAGTAAAGGTGGTGATGAATACGAGCGAATGGCTGTTCATCAATATTATCTGGTGTTGTTGCAGATTATTGTTTTGCTTCTCGGACCGATCAAAGCATCAGAAAAATTTCTCTGTCCAACTGAATGTGGAAATGTCAGCATCATCTACCCCTTCGGAATCGGAAAAGGGTGCTACTTTGCCAAGGGTTATGAAGTAATCTGTGATAACTCTTCTGGCTCTCCCAAAGCTTTTCTTCCTAGTATCAAGACGGAACTATTGGACTCTTACTCCGATACTACTATTAGAGTCAACATTCCTGTAATATTTTTACACAATAGTATTGCGACGAGGAATCACATGGCTAGAGAAGTCAATCTATCAGGTAGCGCTTTTACCTTTCCCTGGAGGCTCAATAAATTTACAGCCATAGGTTGTGACAATTATGCAATTGACCTGGGGAATGATTCAACTGTTTCTGGTGGGTGCTTGTCTGTTTGTACTTGATCCTACTCAGAAATTCGGTTGCTGATTTCTTATGCTCCAGTCCTCCAATTAGTAAGGTTTTGAATGCAAATTTATCTTACTTTTATTCTCAAAGTATTCTCCAGAACTGCCGGTCTGTTTCTTTGGTTCAAGGGGATTGGCTCGACTCAAGTTACCTGTCAAATCCTCAAGTTTTGAAAGATAGAGATCAAGTTCCTGCGATGTTGGAGTGGGGAGAACAAATAGGCACTTGTATTGAAGAATACAGCTCAAATCCGACTTCTTGTAATTTGAATCAAGAATGTTTAATGCAACTAAGTTCAGGCTACGTATGTCTTTGTGATTCATTAGTAGACGGACGATATTGCCCAGGTACTGATTCGACTATTATTTAACAATCTGCTGCAATCCCAAACATGTGATTTTCCTTTTGCTATATATTCTGGCTTTACAGGTCGCTTGATTTGTAATACCTCAAACGGCTACAATTGCTCTGGATGTCCCCAAGGCTATTACTCAGATCGTTATGGTAGTTGCCAGCCAATTTTGGAGATTTTCTTCCACAAATCTCGGGTCAAATATATTGTTATAGGTATGCAAATTGCTTCTATTTTTACCATATATTTCGGATAAAAATATTAAAATTTTCTGCGGAGCCCTTTTCTACACATTTTGTTTAACACGGACCAACAAAAAGATTAACCCAATATATATATATATATATTTTAATTCAAAAAAGTCATCAGGCCATCAGGGATACCCCACAAATTCTGTAAATCCACTTCACTTCTAGAAAATAATTATAACATTATTTCAAAAAATTTCAAATAAAGAAAATTTTTAAGAACTAGTTAATTAAATCTATCTTAATTTATTTTTTGTAACTTAAATTTTTTAATTATATTTGACTACTAAAATCGCTTTAGCCTAAATTTAAATTGACTATTTTACCCTTAAAAGATTAAAAAAATACCAAAATTTACTTTAACTTCAACATATATTTTTTTATTTTATACAAAATTTATTGTTTCTAAATGGTCAATTCTACTTTATTAGTATGATTATTAACCTTTAATTGAACTAACATAATATCTTTATAGGACAATACTCATATAAATTAATAGATTGTCAATTTATGCCATTCAGATGTAAAATATAAAAAATTATTAGACTTCATTAAAAAGTTAGATTATAAGTCATAAAATTAAATACCTGTAGTATTAGATACAAAAACACATATTTCTTTAAGCAATTGGTCATTTTATGTCATAAAGAAATATTAAAGCAACCTTAATAGTAAAAAAACCTAAGTAAGAAAAAAATATATAAAAAAAAGATTATTTATACAAATATTTTTGTTGATTTTTATTTATAAAAAATAATATAAACTTCTTGTAAATATTTTTAAAAGTGGGGTGAATTTACACAAAAAATGGGGTGGAAATATCCCCACCCAAAAAGAAAAAAAATTGTGTGTTTTTTTTTTTTTTGTAATTCGGAAAAGCCTCCAGGACCCTAAGGTTTTCTTAATGTACAGATAGACCCCAATGATTTAAAATATGGTCACATAAACGACGTATCCCTTTATGGACAATTATGAACAAATGGAATATGTTTGGGATCACCATAGTCAAAGGACATAATTATCTTCAAAGGGTCTGTATAATATAAAAAGGAGTTTGTGTGTCTATTTTAAAATTAATGGATATGTGTACATTTACATATACTCTAACCAGAATTTATAATCTTACTTGCTCAAAATTTTAAAAATGTACACATTAATTTTAAAATTTATAGACTCTAACTAGAATTTATAATCTTACTATTTTACAATTGTACACATTAATTTTAGGCTATATTCATAGTAGTTCGATATGATAATTAAATAATCTCAAGGATATGGTAGTAATCCTTGTCCCCAAGTGCTTCAGGTTGCAGTGGTGGGCTTGTACTATTGTTCCTACTCATTGGAATATGGTGGCTGTACAAGTTTGTAAAAAGGAAGAGGCAAATCAAGCTCAAGCAAAAATTCTTTAAAAGAAATGGTGGTTTAATTTTGCAACAAGAGTTGTCTTTAAGTGAAGGAAATATTGAGAAAACAAAACTGTTTACTTCATATGATTTGGAAAAGGCCACTGATAACTATAATACCAATCGAATCCTTGGCCAAGGAGGCCAAGGCACTGTGTACAAAGGAATGTTGACAAATGGTAGAATTGTGGCTGTTAAAAATCCAAATTAGTGGATGAAAGTAATGTTGAGCAATTTATAAATGAGGTGGTAATTTTATCTCAACTTAACCATAGAAATGTTGTTAAGTTATTGGGATGCTGCTTAGAAACAGAAGTTCCTCTTTTAGTCTATGAATTTATTCCGAATGGAACTCTCTATCAGTACTTACATGATCCAATAGAGGAGTTCCCACTCACATGGGAAATGCGTTTACGCATTGCTGTTGAAGTTTCGGGTGCTCTATCCTATTTGCATTCAACTGCTTCTATCCCAATTTATCATCGAGATATTAAGTCTGCAAACATCCTTTTGGATGATAAATTTCGAGCCAAAGTTTCAGATTTTGGAGCTTCTAGATCTATTACGGTTGATCAAACTCACTTGACCACTCAAGTGCAAGGAACTTTTGGATATCTAGATCCAGAGTATTTTCGGTCAAGTCAATTTACAGAGAAAAGTGACGTTTACAGTTTTGGAGTAGTTCTTGTTGAGCTTTTAACTAGACAGAAGCCTATTCGTTCTACTGACGGTGAAGAAGATAAAAGTTTAGCAGGATATTTTCTCCAAGCAATGAAAGAGAACCGTTTGTTTGAAGTATTTGATGTGCGATTTCTTAAGGAAGCTAAGGAAGAAGAAATTGTTACTGTTGCTGTGCTTGCGAAAAAATGCTTGAACTTGAATGGGAAGAAGAGACCTACAATGAAAGAAGTAGCATTGGAATTAGGGGGGATTAGAGCATCAACCGGAGCTTCCGTTTTGCAGCATAGCCGTGAAGAGATTGATTTTGTGGGTGGTAACGATACTAGACATTCTGAAACTAGTTCATCTCCGACTTGGTCAATTTCAAATAGTGTTGCTTTTTCTGTAGATGTAGATCCTTTAATTTCAAGCCAATGATGATAAAAGAGTAGGGTTTTCTTCTATATCTATGTATTATGTAGTATTTTCTTTCATAAATAAATAAAGAAATTGTGGACTTTTGCAATATGCTTTCTGTGCCGTTAAAATTTTTCACTTCAAAACAAAGCATATAGATTTTGGTGTTCATTTTGTAAGTAGTCAATGGAGAAATAAAATTAAGGTACATATATTCCAACAAAGCATGCATCAGGTAGAAAACACATTTAACAAGTCTCCAGCAATTGAATGATTCAAAGATCTGTGAGGCAATCTTGTATGTAATCGCACCAAGGATCCTGTGCAGCTGCGCATGAGGTTGAGGAGGCGAAAATAAAGAAACAGAGGACCCTGCATTAGTAATTAGAAGCAGGCAGAGTTTTACATCCCAGAATCTGAGAATTTTGAGACTTTTATTATTCGATGTTTTTGTTTATTAAATTTAAATTAGGATTAAAAAAGAAAGATTGTTGAGAATGTTATAAGACTGTTTGAAAGTAGAAAAATTTTATTATTAAACTTTTTGTATGAACGAGGAATTCGTTGTCAGTTCACAGAAGGTCAGTAATAAAAAATAAGGAATTGATTGGTAATTAAATAATGGTTAAGTTGAACATGGATCTTGAAAACTTGATAACGTCAATCTCTTGAATTCTTGTGTTAATTTACTAGCTTTAATTTTAATTGCATTTTTAGTTTAAATCTTTTCTAACTAGGGTGGAGTTTTAATTAATTTAGATTAGATTTAGCTCTCCGAAAAATTGACAGTTCCTTTGGATTTGACCTTATTATTCCTAGGTTGTACTTCAATAGACTCGTGCGCTTGCGGTACATTAAAATTTGCAAAACAAACTCTCTATCAATACATATATAACCAAATTGAGGAGTTCTTAATCGCATGGGAATTGCTTTTATGCATTATTATAGAATTTCCAGGTGCTCTATTCTATCTGCATTCAGCTGCTTCCATCTCTATCTATCATCGAGACATAAAGTCTACGAACATACCTTTGGACAATAAATATCAAGCCAAAATTTCAGATTTTAGAACTTCAAGATCTGTTATGGTTGATCAAACTCATTTAAGCACAAAAGTAAAAAAGAACTTTTGAATATGTAGATCTAAGAGTATTTTCAGTCAAGTCAATTTACTAAAAAAAATGATGTAAATAGTTTTGGAGTAGTTCTTATTGAGATTAACTAGACAAAAACATTTTTGTGCAATCAACACTAATAAAGATAGAAGTTTAGTGGGATATTTTCTCCAAGCAATGAAGGAGAACCGTTGATTTGAAGTCCTTGATGCTCAAGTTTTTGAGGAAGCTGAGAAAGCTATAAGAAGCAAGGCTTTTTGCGGCTGAAAAAAAAATCCCTGCAAATAAAACAATTTCGGCTACAAATACCATTTTACGGCTAAATTTTTTTCATTTGTGGCTGAATACTGATGACTGCAATAAGTGGCCTCGCCAAGACTAGTGCATTTTTTTAAAGTATTGTGTGATGTCAAAGCATCATCTCTAAAATACAGAGGAGACTAGTACATTATTTCAAAGTATCAAGCTAAAATGAACACTATTCTGTTAAGTACATAGCTCAAAATCTCAAATCTCATTAAAGAACTTCATTAGAAGAGTTGTAAAGCAGAAACTCATATACACTTCCGCCGTGACCTTCCTTGCATCCAACAAATCAACTTTGTTACCATCAAGTGCCATAACCATATTTGGATTGCCTATTACAAAGAGAAACAAAAATACATAGAAGTATGAAATTAGTTGCAGGATGCTAGTAAATTATACAGAAATAAAACAAATGAATATCACTTCCATCACGTCGTTACTTTTTAAGTGGAATGTATGAAGTACAACACCAGCATGCATAGCATGTCATTGCATCACGCAAATGCCACTTGCAGTTGCACACCAACTGATAAGCATACAAATACCGAATTAATATTAGTGACAGTAATATAAGTTGTGTTAAGCTTACAGTCCCTCCTCCATATGCACAATGATCAAGAGCCCAAGGTTATCAAAATTAGTTCAACTAACCAAACCCACCATTACAAGATATGCAAAGAAACCCCACATAACAAGCTCATCAAAATTAGCTCAGCTAATATATGTGTTTAAAACCTTTATTAGTGGAGGATGAATCCAATGCTTATAATCTGAAAAACCTTAGGCATCCATATCCAGCTTCATTTACTATGCAGATAGTCACTCACAATTTCACTAGAGGAAAAGATAAACCATATTTACTAGTAGTGGCGTGATAATGCTAATTAATTACTAGTACTATTTCTACAATGAGCTATTTTGAATTCCAGAACTCTAATTTCTCTAGTTACCTTAGTCAAATTTCTTCCTCTTTATGTCCAAATCGGAATCCTAGATTCTATTGCCAGAACACTACTAGAAATCATTGAAAAACTTCATCAGCCCTGTAATAAGATCCTAAGCCTTCTCTGAGTGACAAAGCACACAAAATTTTTTCAGTTCAGTATTATTCAACAGTATCAGAGGAAATCCAGAGACTTCCGAAATGACCAAATATCACACAAAGTCCTTGTTCTTGGACTGATGCAATAGCGTTCCTCTGTATAGTTGGAGCATTAGTTTTTTTATTTAAAAGAATTAATCAAGAAAAAACATATCGTTACCAGTACCACCAACTCAATTTACACTAAAAAAAGAAATTAATCGACAGAAACTCACTTCCTGCTCTTGGTTCATTCCATCTTTGCTAGCTTGTGCTTCTACCAGGTGAACCAACATGCAATTGGAAAAAATAATGAAATTAAAAATGACAATAACACAAAAAGCTTGGGATTGCCTCCACCAAAATATTGCTTGAAAATAAAATTAGTGAAAAGTCTAGGATCTCCAGTGAAAATCTCAACTCTCAAGATGAGACCAGATAATAATATAATGCTAGAGAGATAATGTGAAAGGGTAACTTTCCGTAGCCATAGAAGCAAATTATGCAAACCATAATTATCCAGCTAGCCAATATGAATTCTTTCCACATCAACCTGTTCAAAAACAGAGCAAGATAAAGCTTAAATATCAAAAGAAGTGAATCTTTTCAATAATGTGAATGTAAATAAAACAATAAGGTAAAGAATTATGATTTTTCCGAATGCTTGCGTAAACAATCATATCCGAGAAAAACTTTACAGAAATAAGATCAGTCAAGACAAGATTAACAGACAAAAAACCCCTTACTAATTTTTACGTCGTTAAATTTTAATGCAACCGACGATGAGATGATACAACGAGTTGTCATTCACATACTGCTTATTCATCAATCTTTTCACCTTCTACTTCCGAAGCAACAATCCAAATTTAAAACTCAATTTGTCGCCTATAGAAGAGATTATGATTGTTGCTACACTCGCAAAAAGATGCTTGAACTTGAATGAGAAGAAGAGACCTACGATGAAAGAAGTGGCGTTTGAATTAGGGGGATTAGAGCATCAATTGGAGCTTCCATTTTGGAGCAGAATTGTGAAGAGATTTATTTTGTGGAGGGTGACATAAGTTGACATTATTTAGAAACAGGTTCATCCTTTACAAGGACGTCAATTCTAAACAATAGTGCTGCTTTTTCCATAGATGCAGGCCCTTTACTTTCAAACAAGTGGTTATTGAAAAGAGTTGTCTTGTACTTTTTGTTATTTTCATTTCATAAATAGAGTTGTGTGACTTTTGCAATATATCGTACTGTTTTCATTGGACAATGCAATTGGGGTGAATGCTAATTAGGCCAGTCCCAAAATAGTCAATTGAGAAATAAAAGTAAAGGTAGATTCCAATAAATCATCAGGTGTTGCCACGAACCTGGCAATTGAAAGATTCAAAGATCTTGGAGAATCAAGATTCTTATCCTAACAATGATATTGCAAATGAGGAGTGAAATTGAAGAAATAGAGGACCTCACAGTTTGACATTTCAGAAGCAGAGCATACAAAAGGAAAAGGAGCTGGTGACACAGAATCCTGCATATAAGTCTATGATGCATAACCTGTGTACAGTCCATTTTCAAACACGATTGAATATGGGAGTAACCGAGTAAGGAAAATTGTTTTAACTGTAAATCTTTAATTTCTTAATTAAAGTTGATGAATACATTTATACAGCCATAGCACTAATCTAATGCTCATGATTCACTATCCTTCACAGAGGATAATATACATTTGTCTTATAAAATTCCCTATGCTTATCCATTGAGCCATCTAGAGTTTTCTGAATATGCTGAATCACCCATTGAGCCATCACATGCTGGTCTGTCAGTTGCCATGTCAATGCTTGCTACAGAGTGGGGTGATAATTGAAGTTCCAGCTGAGGCGACTCACAGTGGCATTTCATCGAGCAGCTAATTCAATTCATTGAACACCTGACTTGTTCTAATATGGTATGAAATATATAGGTGATACATATTCACTCGCGCGTTAAAATTATATACATATTCCCCCAGATTTATTGAAAGTCAAAGATCGGCATGCTTGAATCTCTGGTTTTGAAGTAATCTGCGAATACTTTTCTTCCCAAAACTCTACTTCCTTAGCATAAAAATTCTGCTTTTTGAATATTCAACTTTTTCCAAGAACGGGGCTAGACCCGAGTCAACTTTCCCGCAATTTCTTTGAACAGCAACGCTAACCCAGTCAGATAGACTAAACCGAGTATTCAGTCTAAAATATAAAGACTAAGACAATATTTGCCTAGTACTAGTAACTTTTTTTTCACAGGAACTGTGGATTAAAAGAAGTTATAGAATGCATCAGAAGTAATATAACTAATTAATTAGTGCATGTATGACATATATTATTGAACTTAATATAATCACAACTTAAATAGTAATTTTTTAAAATAAATATACACGTGTATCAATACGCATGTTAATAACATCGTTTATTATATTTAATAACGTGTATGATATATTCTAAAATTTCTTGTGGATTAAAGCTACAACATTTAATTCCAAACGGGCCATGAATCAAATTAATTTTACAAGTTCAGCAGCAAATATAAAAATATCATTAATCTGAAACAGTTAAACAAAGTAGATTTAGAAGTACAATTATACCTAGCAAGTTGTTTGATAGCAGATGAAATATGATCAATTATTAATTTAGAGCTAATGAAATTTCATCTCCAACTACATAATAATGACAAGATCAAGCAGTTGAAGCTTTGAACAGGTCCAAGCAACATTCAGCTGCAAGTCCCCCGTTCCAAAATTTCTGGTAATATTCAGCATATGTGAAATTTTTATAGACAGCCAAGTGACGTTCATCGATTAAATCTTTAGCAGGAGCTATCACAGCATCAGGTGATGGGCAGTAGAACGTTGGAATGGATATGCGCTCCTTGTCGCAGTTCACCAGAGCCCGATGGAGCACACTCTTGTATAGATCATTGCTAATAACCTGCATCTGATCGCCAATGTTGACAATGAAGGTGTTGGGAATAGGACTGACAGGAAGCCATTTCCCAGTTCTAAGTACCTGCAATCGAGGGACATCATCCTGAAGAAGAACAGTTATTAAATTTGAATCAGTGTGCCCTGGCAATCCGTAAGTTAGATCAGGCTGAGGACAGGGTGGACAGTAGTTCAAAGCCATATGTTGCCCGTGTTTGCCTAATGCCTTGTCTATATAATCCCTTTGAAGCCCCAAGCTCTCAGATATGGCCTCAAGTAGCTTCAGCACTAACCCTCTCACACTCGTACAGTACTCAGCCACAACTTCCTTGTCAAGTGTTAACAGCAGTTAAAATAATTGGACATATGAAAAAATAAAAAATAAGTAGATTACACAATTTTACGAAGGATGGAGGATTCGAAGGCCATTCATGCATGCAATCCTGAAGAGGATAACAATGAAGTCTCAAGTAATCTCTCCAGTTGGACACCTTTTCGGTATTAACATTAAAACTAGTGGATAGCCGTTTAGACTTTGAAGGATCATCAGAATAACTCTTCAGTCTCTCACTCTCTCGCAATTTGAAAAATGCTCCCGCAATGCTCAACATGTTATTAATTATCGTTTCTGGAATCCCGTGGTTCTTCACCTGGAAGAAGCCGTCATGCTGGCATGCCTGTCCAATCTGTTTGATGAGATCAAGGCGGCGAGGACCGTCAAGGACTTGGAGATCGATAAGAGGAATTGAACCGTCTGATATCTGAACCTCCGTGAGATTTGGACGGTCAGAGATGGGGCGGATATAGTTAGAGGTAACACTCTCGACGGTAGATGCAAGGTCTGATAGTAGAAGCTTAGTGGTGGCCGCCGCCATGTCCAAAGGCCTATAACGAAGAGCTTGATTATATTTGCTAATTAAAATTCTAATTTCCTGATGAAACTGAAGGTCCTGATGACATCCTATTTATAGACAATACAGAGGCGGTGAGAGGAAATCAAACGATAGAACTGAACTTGACAGCGTTACGTCACCATTCACCGACAACCGGTGACCATCTGACCTCATGATTGCTTTGAGTTTCTATTTGCAAGTTCTTTTCTAGCCAAATTTTGCCAATCTATGAGCTTTAGAATATTGAACATAACGTTTCCTTTCCTTTTTTTTTTTTTTTTTCCCTTACTTTCAATCTCTAAGACGGAGCATTAAATTTCCTTATCCTGCACCAAATGTGTACATCAGCTTTTATCAGATTCAAAGATAGGGATAAGAACAGCCTTTTAACAACAAAATTCTAAATTTGCAAAAAGAAAATTATTTCTTGCCTTCCATATAAACCAAAATATCATACTTTTACTAGACTACATTTATTATTCTTCTTGGTTAACCAAAGAAATTACATTTCAAACAAAATAACAAACAGCATACGTTTTGTAATATATTCAAATAATGAATTGCTGCACATTCTAAGATATGTGATTCAATACATATTTTTCACAAACCTTTTACAAAACAAGTAAAAGAGCCAAAAAGAAAGTACTATTTCAATTAACAGTTCATAAGGTACTATCTTCATTCAGTAAAAAGAACAAACAATGAGAAGGCTATTTACAACTACTCAAGAAGCAATTCGTATCCAAGTTTTGTGCTTTTACGAGCTACAAGAAAACAAAATACTGTACAAACAATTGACATGAAGAAAGAGTATAGGGAAAAAAAAAATTAGTTCATTAAAATAATATAATAAAGAAAGTAGGTAGTAGGTACCTGAATATGACTGAAAGCTAGTTTCATTTTATATGGAAAAAAAAAGATAAAATTATAATAAGGTTCAAATGAGGATTAGGTGAGATTTATTGAGAGAAAAAAATTAGTTAAAATTTTTTTGGTGAAGTCATTTAAGAAAGATGACCTACTGTGATAAATTAAAGATATTAAATATCACTACTTCATTTTTGGATTTAAATTTTCTTTTTTTGCTTTTTTAATTAAAATAAATAAAATAAAGCTTATGTCGCTTTGTCATCGAGGTCCATTAAAAAATTGATACTATATGATAACTCACTTTGTATAAGTTATATTTTTGTGTAGTATTATTATTATTATTTTCAATGTAATGTATGAAAGCTTTAAAAAAAAAAAGAATGAATTTTATTCAAAAATTAATAATGACCAACAATACAACATTATAAAGGAATAAATATATGACCACATTTAATTTAAGTACAATCTGTAAGAATGAATTGTCGATATAGGCTCGTGTGATGTCCGCTTCCTCGTGCCATTCTCGGGCGAGCTTCTGTGCCGTGAGGCCCTTTCCTCCATAAGTTGAGGCTATGGCGTTGGGGGTCATGGGCTGGAATCCCATGACGATTTCGAAGGGACTCTTGCCCGTAGCCTCACTTCGCTGCAAGTTATAAGAAAATTGGGCGATGTCGAGTAGCTTCGCCGAATCCCGCTGATGAGTGCTCACGTAATGCCTCAAGTACATCTCGAGGAGGCCATTGATGCGCTCGGTCTGCCATCCGTTTATGGGTGGAAGCTTATTGAGAACTTAAGATCAGTCCCCAACATCTTGAAGAGCTCCGTCCAAAAACGCCTAGTGACCGAGGGTCTCGGTCGCTCACAATGCTCTTCAGAACTCCCCAAAGTTCACGATGTGCTTGACGAAGAGTCGGGCTGCCTCGTCAACTTTGCAATCGGCTGGTGCGGCAATGAATGTGGCGTACTTGCTGTAATGGTTGACAACGACCATAATGCTACCTCACCCTTCAGACTTGGGCAGCGATGTGATAAAGTCCATGAAGACACTTTCCCATGGCCTTGTTGCGAGTGGTAGCGGCGCCAATAATCCCACTGGAAATTGATGATCCACCTTGTCTTGTTGGCACACAAGACAAGTTCGCACATATGCCTCGATGTCATCCCTCATGTGAGGTAAAAAATACGAGACTTGAACTAGTGCAGTGGTGTGCTCGATTCCTGGGTGACCAGTCCACTTGGAGTCGGGGCACTCCTTGATGACTTCTTTTCGCAAATTTCCCCACCTTGGCACGAACAGACGATCTCCTTTGGTGAGAATGATGCATTCCTCTTGCCAAAATCGCCTTGTCTTGCCTTCGAGCACCTTCTCCAGCAAGTCCTTTGCTAGCGGATCTTGTTGGAGGCCTTCCTTGATGCGTGAGACAAGGTCGGACTTCGGTTGGCTTATGATAAGTGTTGCTAATTCAGCTTTGCGGCTTAGAGCGTCCGCAACGACATTGGCTTTACCCGGTTTGTACTCAAGCCGATAGTCGAATTCCGCAAGGAAATCTTGCCACCTTGCTTGCTTCGGACTCAACTTCTTTTGCGTTTGAAAGTAGCTTGTCGCTACGTTGTTCGTCATAATCATGAAGTGTAAGCCAACCAAGTAATGTCGCCACACTCGCAAGCAATGTATGATTGCGGTCATCTCTTTTTCTTGCACCGTGTAGCGGCATTCTGTATCTTTAGCTTTCGACTATTGAACGCTATGGAGTGACCTTCTTGCATAAGGACTCCACCAATGGCAAAATTTGAGGCATCCATTTGAACTTTGAAGGGTTTTGTGTGGTCCGAAAGAGCGAGGACGGGTTCCTCTGAAATTGCTCTTTTCAACTCCTCGAGCATGTTAGCACTTTTCAAACCAATGTCACGTTCTGTTTTTCTTGAGCAAATCTGTTAAGGGTGCCGCCTTGGCTGAGTAGCCCTTAATGAAACGATGATAATAGTTCACCAATCCAAAGAATGAGCAAAGCTCGGGCACTTTCGTGGGAGGCTCCCATTCGAGGATGGCCTTCACCTTGGCATTCTCCATCATAAGTTTTTTGCTCACAATCTTGTGGCCAAGGAACTCCACTTCTTGTTGGGCGAATGAACACTTCTCCATTTTGAGGAAGAGCTCGTTGTCTCGAAGTACTTGGAGGACTTGTCCTAAATGTTGGGCATGTTCCTCAAGCGTGGTGCTATACACCACAATGTCGTTCAAGTATAAGACCACAAAGCGGTCGATGAATGGTTGGAGTACCTTATTCATGAGTGTGCAAAATGTGGCGGGTGCATTAGTAAGGCCAAATGACATGACAAGGAATTCGAAAGACCCATATCTTATTGTGCACGCTATCTTCGGTTCGTCTCCCTTGGCGATGCGCACTTAGTAGTACCCGGAGCGCAAGTCGAGTTTGGTGAAGTATCGCGCCTTGCCAAGCTGGTCGAACAAGTCCACGATCAAGGGAATCAAATACTTGTTCTTGATGGCAATCTTGTTGAGCGCTCTATAGTTGATGCACATCTACAACGAATAATCTTTCTTCTTTTAGAAGAGCACGGGTGCACCGAATAGGGCCTTTGTGGGGCGAATGTATCCTGCGTCCAGCAAGTCTTTGAGTTGTCTCTGCAACTCCTCAAGTTCGGGCAGCACCATGTAGAAGGGCGCCAAGGCCGGTGGCTTTACGCCTTGTTCCAACTCGATCGCATGATCTACCTCTCGTCGAGGTGGGAGCTTCTTCGGAAGTTCATGAGGCATCACTTCCTTGAACTCGTTGAGGATGTCTTCTCCTCGGACTTGCTTCATTCCGTAGGAACCATGCATGCCTTGCTCCCGTCGAGGATGCTTAGGGAGTTTGTAGCGGGCAGCGGGAAGGCATGGACTTGGTCGAAGAATTCCATGCCGAGGACGATCTTGAAGTCATCCATGGGCACGATGGAGAAGTCAAGTTTTCTACTCCATGTACCGAGGGTCATGTACACGCCTTGTGCGATACCCGCAATTGGCTTGGCGGGTGAGTTCACTGCCTTCATCGTGCCTCATTCCTTGGTGGCCTTGAAGCCTAAGCACTTGGCCTCGTCAACGGACACGAAGTTGCATGTCGCTCTCGTGTCTAGCAGCGCGCAAACGGATTGGTTGTTTATCTTTGCGCTTACATACATGAGCCATTTTTTGGCGAGTACGAGCGCGAGCTGTTGACGATTGAGTGCGCCAAGGCATTAGAGAGAGCCCATGCTAAGTTAGGGTTCTTCCGAGGACATTGTGAGGTTGCTCTTGAGTTGGGCAGCGAGAGCATTGAGCGACTTCTTCTCCGGACAGTCACGTACCCAATGAGGACCGTTGCATATGAAGCATGGGCTTCGTGGCTTCGGTGCCTCATTCTTGCCCTTCGATTTTCCTTGCCCGCTCTTGTTACTAAGCAGCTTTTTCTGCCCCCAATCTTTGCGGTTGTTGCCCTTGTCCTTGCGACTCTCTCCCCCACATTTGCCTTGACTACACTTTTTGTCTTTAGTGGGTAGAGTATTCAGTGAGCGATTCTGCAATGGCGATGGCGTCGTCAAGTGTTTGAAAACGTGGGCTCGGTCTTGGCCCAATCCTTGAGGCCATTTTGGAAGTAGAAGAGTGAGTCCTTGTCGGACATGTCGCTTATCTCCAGCATGAGGGTAGTGAATTCATTGATGTAATCACGAATACTTTTCGATTGCTTAAGGCGACGTAGGCGCACTCGCCTTCTCCGCATTACTTGGGGCAAACTGCTTTCAAAGTTCTTGCTTGAAGTCGGCCCAAGTGTCGATGGTGCAAATGTCCTTGCCCATCTCGCCATGCTTGCGACGCTACCATAGTTGTGCAACGCCTCGAAGGTAGGTGGGTGTTGTGCCCACTTTCGATGCCTCATCTCGTGTTGTGCCCACTTTCGATGCCTCATCTCGTACGCCCATGGCATCGAAGTATTGATCTAGCTCAAAAAGGAAATTATCCACAATTGTGGTATTGTGTGTGCCATCGTAGGCGTCGGGCTTTGGCACGTCAATGCGTTGCGCATCACTCGTGTTTACGGAAACTGTACTAGCAGAGTGTGCGTTTGTGCCATGCCCAATTCGAGCGGACTTCATCCACTTCCGCATGGATAGCACGTAGTTCATCCTGAACAAAGCTACAAAGTTTTAGCAACTCATCATGGAAAGATCGAAACTCACCTCGGAGAGTGTTCGCTTGTTCTTGGATGAGGGCATTTGTTGCTACAATGAACTTGGCGTATTCTCCATCGAGACCGTCCACTCTTTCCTCTAATCCCTTGAGGCTGTCTTGAGCGGCGGACAATGCAATTTCGAGAGTTGTTACACGAGGCTCCAACGCTTCGACGAATGGGGCCTTGGACTTGCCGTGAGTCTTACCTTGGGCGCATTCTCACTCACGGCCGCAACTTGGTTCCGGTGGCACATCCACACCAACAACGCCCTCTTGCACAGGATTTGAAGGGTTGGCCATTGCTCGTGAGCTAACTTGCGTGGGTGCAAACCTTAGCTCTGATATCACTTGTCACGGGAAGAATGTTTTTGACAAAGTGCAATGACAACTTTGCCAAATGTTGCTAAATAAGCCTTGAGCTTCTCGACTAGCTAAGCTTAAAGGTTTTCAAAGAGCTAGAGAGAAGAGAGCAATGGAGCCAAATGAGGAAAATTGTATTACTCGAATGAGAGATTACAAGAGAGCTTACAAGAGTGTTTGAGTTGATTGCTCTAAACTTCTTGCCCAAATGCTAATTGTCATGCCCTATTTATAGGGGAGGCTTACCAAGCTCTAGAGATTCTAGAGAATTCTACCACATGCCTAGAATTCTAGATATTTACATGAGCTAGAAATGTGTGGATTATTCTAGATTATTTTGTTTCAGAGTTGCTTGCAGAATTTAACACTCTTGGCCTTTCATGCTCTCTAAATTAAATCAAAAATTTATCCGCAACATGAAGCTACCTTTCTTTTGAATAGTTTATAACCCAATTTTGTCCTTTTGTGATTTTGATAATAAAAATCTTATCCGTGATTAAGCAAGGCCTTCAAGTAATATTATAATAATGTTTGACCCATTCTAGATTTCTAGGTTTTGTTTCGTGCAAAATAAGTACAAATAATTGTTTGGACATTTTTAAAAATACACAAATACTTTTTTTCAGTGTGTCACTGGAAGTTAACTTTTTAATGAACTCGTCCACTTCCATCTTAATGCCGTTAGAACATTATTGATCTCACAAAGGTGAAATGGTCATTTAATCAAGACAAGAAAAGAGACAAGAAAAGATGCAATTTGTCATTTAACTTGATTGAAAAAAAAAAAAAAAGACAAAACCGACATCGTTTAACTGATTGAAAAGTGATGTCGATAGTTTTGGAGTACTTATTGTTGAGCTTTTTAACTGGGCAGAAACCTATTCGTTCAACTGACAGTGAAGAAGATAAAAGTTTAGTGGAATATTTTCTCGAAGCAATGAAAGAGAACCGTTTGTTTGATGTCCTTGATGCTGGAGTTCTCAAGTAAGGGAAGAAGAGATTATTACTGTTGCTATGCTTGCAAAAAGATGCTTAAACATGATTGGCAAAAAGAGATCTAAAATGAAAGAAGTAGCATTTGAATTAGCGGGGATTAGAGCATCAATTGGAGCTTCCATTATGCAGCATAACTGTGACGACATTGATTTTGTGGCTGGTCACAGTACTGGACTTTCCAAAATTGGCTCTTCTTCTGCTGGGTCAATCCTAAACAGTGTTGCTTTCTCTGTAGATGCAGATCCTTTAATTTCAAATAAGTGGTGATGAGAAAAATTACTTATTTGAAAGAAGGATTTTCTTTTTAATTTATGCATTTCATTTCATCTATGAATGCGCATCATGCATTCGTTACATTTTTTTCACTCTGGAACAAAACATACGGAGTTTGGTGTATTGTAAGGGATAAAATAATCAATAAATATGGTAGATATATTCCAACAAAGCTTCAGGTAGAAAACATTTTTAGTAAAGTCCCTAGCAATTGAAAGATTCTAAGGTCTCTTAAACAATCCTGCAATCCCACCAAGGATCCTGTGCAGCTGCGCTTGAAGTTGAACAGGGTGGAAACGAAGAAACAAAGGACCTGCATTACCACTTAGAAATAGAACAGAGGTTTATAAGCTTGTTCGAAAATTGAAAATTTTATTATTTTAAATTTTTTGTATGAACTTCTATGGAGAATCCATTGGTGACAGGAGAATTCGTGATTAAAAACCAGGGCAATTCACAGAAGCTCAACAGCTTTATAAATCATCAAAATATATATTTTTAAACAAGCTAGTCAAGTAATCAATGGAAATGGCTCTGCTCCTCTCAAGTATGAATTCAGGCCTGTCCCTTTACCTCCTCATCAATCATCATACAAATGAAAATTGGAATTAGGGCAACTAGATTAAAGGTAAAATGGAATGAAAATATGGAATCGTTGATTATTGTACCATCTAAAGGTTCTTTCCCTTCCAATATTTATTGTACGTATTTGCAAGGAAACCTCTATCTTTCTTCCAATTAAGACTTTTGTACATCCAGTTAATGTCAATTATTTTTTAATGTGTGGAGGATAAAAGCTTGAAGACTTGAGAGGGCCAGCGTTAATTAAAAGTCAAGACTAGCTTATTAATTAACTTGCAGAATTATTGGTAGTGAGAAAAAAGGCTAAAAGATGCTGGGGAAAAGGTTTTTCAAACTTCAATTTATTTTCATAGGATTGATTTCCTTATTGACGGTGACTGACTATAGATTAACATCAGGAGAAATGTCGCGCAAGAAAATTGATGCAAAGAGCTGAAAGCCTGAGGCGACGATCGTGACAAGAACGTAGACGAGACTCTTACGCCGCATACTTCATTGCTTCTTCAGTATTCATTTCCTGGGGGGTGCAAGTGGAAACTTTGGATTTTCTTCAACCATTTGTGTGAAACTGGAGATGGAAAGCGGTGACGTTTTTTCTTTTAGCTGTTGGTACGACGGAATGGAATCAGTGATTGTTATTACGCCTATTAAATGGTTCTTTCCCTTTGGAAGTCAAGTATTGCGAACGGTTCTGGTTGTTGTCTTGCAGGGCCAATTTACTGATGAACTAGTCATCATTAACTTATCCATTTATTCACTCATGATTATAAGCGTAGTTATTTTGCTTAGTATATTAAAAAAGAAAAAAGAAACCATGATTTGCGATCTTCTTGTATTTTTATTTACAATAATTAATATAATGTCAATTTGGTAATCATAATATATCACTGAGTGAACTTAGTGAAGGTATTCCAAAAAGTTCTGTCCGGAATGACAATGTGAAAGTTAGTGTTACATATGTGAAAGCGTTGAAAAATTAGTATATGATGGACGCTTTGAAAAGGTGATGATATATAGAATCATTTTTTAGTGGGAATATTCTCATTTTAATACAAAACATGCATCAGGTAGCAAAAAGTTTTACTAAATTCCCTAGCGATTGAAAGATTCAAAGATCTCTCAAGCAATCATGTAATCGTCCCAAGGGTCCTGTGCAGCTGTGCTTGAAGTTGAGGGGATATGAAAATGAAGAAACAGAGGACCCTGCACTAGTACCTAGAAGCAGACTGAGTTTTACAACTCACAATCCTAGAATTTTGAGACTTTTAATTATTCGATGTTTATCGAATTTAATTAAGAATTGAAACATTGTAAAGAATGGCACAGGATTGTTTAAAAATAAAAAAATTTACTATTAAATTTTTTGTATGAATCTCTATGAAGAATCCACTGGTAACAGGAGGAGACGCGGTTTAAAAGTAAAAACCAGGGCAATTGACAGAAGCTCTACAATACTATACATCCTCAAAACAACTACCAAAGATATTTCAACAAGCTAGTCAAGTAAGGGAAATGGGTCCGTAACTTTCAAGCAAGACTTGACGTCCTGTCCCTTGCCTCCTCACCATACCATTAAAGTTTTGAAGTTAGGCCAATTAGATTAAAGGTGAGATGGAATGGATTTATGGAGTCTTTGATTACTGAACGTATTTGCCAATCTATTGGACGTATTAAAGTTCTTTCCCTTTCAACATTATTGAACGTATTTTGCAGGGAAACCTCCTCTATCTTTCTTCCCATTAACGTCCAATTAAGACTTTTGTGTATCCAATTAATGTCCATTAACTTGAAGATTGAAGAGGGCCAGCGTTATTTCAAAGTGAAGATTGGCTTATGAGCTTGCAGAATTCTTGATATGAGTTAAAAAAATAAATAAATAAGGTTGAAAAGTATTAGGATTAGCTTAGTTTTTATTGATCATTGAATTAAAGGTTAGGATTTATTTTATATTTTACTTTTTTCATCTAATTACCAATCTAGTGATCAGCACTGAATTGAATACTTGTCTAATTGAAAGGTAATGGGTAAAAGGTTTTTCAAACTTTAAATATTTTTGTGAATTTTTTTAATTATTTTCATTAAAAGTGGGACTATTACCGCTCCTCTAAAATCTTCTTAAAACTCCATTTTTAATTATATTTCATTTAATGCTAAAAACACCTTTCTTTCCAAATGAACACTCTTATCATTTGTATCTTTCAAACTTTCTCTTTATAAATAGCTCAAAAACACTTGTTTCCCAAGATATAAATAATCAATATGAATAAGGAAACGAAAAACAATGGATTTTTTTTTTAAGGGAAATTATCACCGGTATACCCTTAAATGTCACCGTTATCAAACATAATACAACACTTTTCACTTATATCACTCGTATACCCTAAGTTGACAAAAGAGTTCTGGCGTCCACCTTTCCGTTTACTACCGTTAAGAACTTAACAGAATTTGAGCAAAATAACTATTTTATCCTTTAAACTCGAAATGAGGTAAATGGGATGACATGTCATTTTTATCAAAATATATCATATGACATGTCGTTTTTTACTAAGTAAATGGGATGACATGTCGTTTTTAAGAAAAAGACTAAATTACCCTTGTGATGTCAGCGCTCGTAAACGGCAGTTAACGGATCGGTGGACGGCAGAAGTGTTTTGTCAACTTAGGGTATACGATACACTGAAAAGTGTTATATCTTGATTTAAGATAATATTTTAATAATAAAGTATCAAACCAAAGTGAATTCAGTTAAAAATAATAACTCTCCAATATTTAAAACTTGTAAGATGATAAGTAACAAATATAGGCTGCAACCAAATTCTTCTTTCTTGCAGCTCATATGATTGCATCTCGCGCATAGTGTGTGCATCTTATTCCTCCTCTTACCAAAAGTTTCATATTCTTTTCCCCATTTCTTTCTTCAGTTCCAAAAGAAAAAAAAATAAAGACTTTGAGCTGCTTGGGAAAGAACAAATCAGATTTGAAATTGAAAAAAAAAAGAAAGAAAAATCACACCAGTGAGAAAGAGAAAATATAAATGTGGTTAATTTTATTTGTATGTACTTAAATGTAATTGTATAAAAGAGGAGTTTTATGAGATTAATGAAGGGGTGCCAGTAATACAAAGTCTTTTTCAATTTTTATTCGTCACCCAATGACCCAATTTATTTTCAGTATTTTGTGGGTGTTACTCGTAATCAGATGCTGCCTCTTTTTTTACTTTTTTCCCTCACTTAATGGAGGAATACGGAGAATTAAACAAAAACAATGACCTAACACGTTAATTTTGGCAGTTTAATATGTTATTGTTGACTTAGAGTAGATTACAATGTCGTTATTGTTTTTTCAAAGATGGCCATTTTTTTTTAATGTCATTGAGGGCAAATAAAGTTAATATGCTTAATATTGAACATATTTTTTTAAATAAATTTAATAAATAAAAACTAATCAATGACATTGTATCAAAGAATTTGTTTATAGCTTAATTAGGCCCCATTATTGCGCCAACAGATGAGCTTTGATTTTATTGTTGTAAGTATATAGTAAATATTTTTAATAGATTTTTTGGGTAGGCTGAATAGTTGAGTAGATTAATTTAAATGGTTTAAGTAAGGTTTTTTTTAATATTTTAAAGAGTTTGCATATTCAAAATAATTTTTAGTATATATATATGATCTTAGGACTCTAAAGCTGGATCTCGCCTCAAAAGTAGTGGCATGTTCGGTTTGAAAAAGTGGGAGGAGAGAAGAGGGGAAAGAAATAAGGGGAAAAGAGATGAATTCTATGTCAAATCAAGTAATAAAATCGAAATTGATCTTTTTTTCTCCTCATTTTCTCTTCTCTTCTATTTTTTTCCATTTCTCTTCTCTCTTCATATTTCTTCCAAACAAACATGGGCTAAGAGTATCATTACTATACCTATATAGAAATTAATTAACTTAATAATAGATGAGTAATAAAATAGCAACAAATTCTTGAACATTTTTTTTTTGTATAAACTGATGTGGCATGATTAATTTTCTTTTGTTTTTATTATTTTTTATTTTCATTCAACCAATGAGTTAATGCCCAATCAGTTTGTATAAAATAAGTTTGTGCAAGAATTTGTGGCTATATCATCACTCATAATAAGTTTGTATAAGAATTTATACCTATATTATTGCCCAAAATGGATTCAAAGATCTCTTAAACAATATTGTAATCCCACCAAGGATCCTATGCAGCTACACTTGAAGTTAAGTGGGGTGAAAATGAAGAAACAAAGGACCAGCATTACTCCTTAGACATAGAACAGAGATTTATAAGCTTGTTTGGAAATAGAAAATTTTATTATTTTAAATTTTTTGTATCAATTTCTATTAAGAATCCATTGGTAACAAGAGAATTTGTGGTTAAAAACTAAGGCAATTCACAAAAGCTCAACAACATTATAAATCCTCAATATGTATATATAGAGAGGGTCTTTTTCTAGTGCGGACACTATATATATATATATTCTAATTCAAAATTTTAAAGTGTAGGAACGTTTAAGAAAATACATAAATTGTGTTGTTTACAGTGTGGACACTCTTATTTTTTACATAGTAGGATTTAAGAGAGTTAGTTTTTAACTCATGAATTGACGCCTCTCCCTTTGCATCCTCATCATACAAATAAAAATTGAAATTAGGGCAATCAGATTAAAGGTGAGATGGAATGCAAATATGGAATCGTTGATTATTGTACCAATCTAATGGTGCTTTCCCTTTCAATACTTATTGTATGTATTTGCAAGGAAACCTCTATCTTTCTTCCAATTAAGACTTTTTACATCCAGTTAGTGTCAATTACTTCTCAATGTGTTGACGACAAAAACTTGAAGACTTGAGAGGGCCGGTGTTAATTCAAAGTCAAGACTAGCTTATTAATGATTGCAGAATTATTGGCAGTGAGAGAATAGGTTAAAAAGATGCTGGGGAAAAGGTTTTTCAAACTACAATTTATAAACACGATTGAATATGGGAGTAAAGAAAATTCGTTTGAACTTTAAATATTTAATTTCTTGATTAAAGTTGATGAATACATTTACAGCCATAGCACTAATCTAATAAGCCATGATTTACTATCCTTCATAAAGGATAATATACATTTGTCTTATATAATTCCCTATGCTTATCCATTGAGCTATCTAGAGTTTTCTGAATATGCTGAATCACCCGTTGAGTCATCACATGTGCTGAGTCTGTTGCCATCTCAATGCTTCCTGGAGAGTGAGGCAATATTGAAGTTCTAGCTGAGGCTACTCACATTCATCGAACACTCGACTTGTTCTAATATGATATGATATGTAGGATATATCGATCGCACGTTAAAATTGTATACATTTTCCCCAAACATGGACCCGGATTCATTTAAAGTAAAGATTGGCATGCTTGAGTCTCTAGTTTAATAAAGGTTTTGAAGTAATCGGCGATTAATTTTCTTCCCAAAACCTTTCGTAAGAACTTTTTGAATATTCAACTTTTCGTAAGAACTGGGCTAGAGCCGAGTCAACTTTCCTGTAATTTCCTTGAACAGCAATGCTGACCCAGCCAGATAGACCCCTTGGCCCTTGCCAATCGATTAAGCGCTATAGGTTGTGACAACTATAACACAATCAACGGACAAAATGATCCATCCAATTTTGGTGAGTGTTTGTCGATTTGTGCATGTGACATGATACTAGTTGACTGTTATATTGAGTTAAAATGAACTTACCCACATCATTATTTGATTTGAATTTAATCGATGTTAAAATTATCATTTGTTAGTGTGGACTGATTTTTTTTAGTGGATTAAAAAATACAAAATGGTGAATTTGTCTAACATTCACATAATGCAGTCCTCAAGAACTCAAAATTGTTTTGTTCCTTTCAAGTTTGCGTTGAGTACCTGTCCTCCGCTTCTTCATACAAATAAAAATCGAAATTTTTGTGTACAGTCTAGCTACACTTAGATAATTGATTATTTCCCTCCATAAATATCATTATGAACACGGCAAACATATAATTTAAAAAGAGGATTCTCTCTCATGGACACGTCAGCTAAATAGAGGCAAATAGCGGATTCTCCAGGAGCATTCTAGCTCTTTCCAAAAACATTGCAAATATAGTTTCTATTCAGTTTTCCTTCATTTTAATACCTTTGCAAGTGCCAAACAGATGCTTAAAGTTTTAGGAATTTGAAGACAAGAAGGACAATTCAGACTTTTCTCAAAAGTTATAGAATTTTAAGCATACTATTTGACCAAATATTGAAAATTAAGGAGGAGAAGAACTTGAAGACTTCTCTATCTATGTAAATTAAAAAGTCAAGATTAGCATGCAGGAAATTCTGTCTTGACTTGAAGAACTTTCCTGGGTGTGAGAAAAAAGAAATTAAAAGGAAGAAGCAAAGAAATAAATAGAAGTATACCGGGTTGTTTTTCGAGTTTAAATCTCCATTTGCCAACACTGATTGAAGAAATTGAAAAAGAGTAAAGGTAGCGCACGCATATGAAACATGAGAATGCCTGTTCTGGTGTTGTTGCAGATAATTTTGCTGCTCTGGCCAATCGAAGTGTCAGCACAACCTTTTTGTCTAAGTGCATGTGGAAACGTCAGCATCAGCTACCCCTTTGGTATCGGAAAAGGTTGCTACTTTGACGAGAGTTTTGAAGTGATCTGCAATTACTCTTCTGGGGACTATCCCAAAGCTTATCTTCCTAGCATCAACAATCTGGAACTATTGGACGGTGACTCCTACGAGGGTACTATCAGAGTCAACGTTCCTATAATTTCTTTGAAGCAGACAAGCAATGCTGGAGGCATCAACCTATCAGGTAGCCCCTTCACATTCTCACCCATTTCCAATAGATTCACCGCCATAGGTTGTGACGACTATGGCACGATTGATATTAACCGAATGGTTAATTCAACCGTTTTTGGTGGGTGCCTATCTATTTCTACATGTAATCCTGCTTCCAACGGGGGCTGCTATGATTTCCTATGCGCCCTTTCTCCAAATATTACTCAGGTTTTCAACGCAAGTTCATTTTACTTTTATTCTCAAAATATTAGCCAGAAATGCCAGTCTGTTTCCGTGGTTGAAGAAAACTGGGTCGGCTCAAAATACCTGGAAAATCCTCTTGTTTTGAAACAACAAGCACGTTACATTCCTGCACTGTTGGACTGGGGAGAAGATATAGGCAGTTGTGTTGAAGATTTTAGCTCATACTCTAATACTAGTTGTAGTAATGGATGTTCAATACCATTAAGGTCTGGCTATATATGTCGTTGCACAACAGTTTACCGACCGGATGGATTCTGCTCAGGTACACATGGGTCTATTTCCTAAAAATTCTTAGGATTACATACAAATGATTAAAAACACACACAGAGACACATATATATAATTCTTCTCTGGTGTCTTCCGAAATGCAGTAAATGAGTTTTTTCACATATTTACAGTGCTCTAAAATTATGCGTCTTTGTGCAAATGTCCGCACCTAAGAATTTATATATATATATATATATAACTTTTGTTGTGGGATCCCGTAAATTAATGAAGTTGCTGAATCCTGCAACAAGGCCATTGTTTCTTTTTAAATTTTTTTGCACATAGTGCCATAGTGGGCACAGCGGAATCCATGAGTCTTTGTTTAATTTTTACATTCTAAAATCCTTGTGTGTGCATGTATATTCTCTGTTTCTGTAACGAACCATCTATCAGAAAATTTTCAAAATGAAAAAAAAAAAAAAATTGTGAGAGACATAGAAAAAAGGGAACTAATAACTAATAGCCGTGATTTACCTATGATTTTCTCTTTTCTGTTTTCACATTTTGTAGGTACCTTGGTCTGTATAAATGGCAATAATTGCTCCGAATGTCCTTACGGTTATTACTCGTACTCAAGTAACCCAACTTATTCCTCGGTCTCAAGTAACTCAACTTATTGTTACGGCGGGTCTGGTTATTATACATATTTCGCCAAAAAATCTCGGGTCAAGTACATTATTATAGGTATGCGTTTACGTTTTTGTCCTGTATCCTGTATCCACAGTAATGTTTTCTAACACAAGAAATACATGTTTAGTCCTCGAAAAATAATAAAATGATATGCACATTTTATTAGGTTGCAGTGGTGGGCTTGGACTTCTGTTTCTACTCGTTGGAATATGGTGGTTGTACAAGTTCGTAAAAAGAAGAAGGGAAATCAAGCTCAAGCAAAAGTTCTTCAAAAGAAACGGTGGTTTGTTACTGCAACAAGAGCTGTCTTCAAACGAAAGCAATATTGAGAAAACAAAATTGTTTACTTCAAAAGATTTGGAAAAGGCCACTGACAACTACAATGCCAATCGGATCCTCGGTCAAGGAGGCCAAGGGACTGTGTACAAAGGAATGTTGACAGATGGTAGAATCGTGGCAGTCAAAAAATCCAAATTAGTGGACGACACTAATGTTGAGCAGTTCATCAATGAAGTGGTAATTTTATCTCAAATCAACCACAGAAATATTGTTAAGTTACTGGGATGTTGTTTGGAGACAGAGGTTCCTTTGTTGGTCTATGAATTTATTCCAAATGGAACTCTGTATCAATACATACATAACCAAATTGAGGAGTTTTCAATCACATGGGAATTGCTTTTACGCATTGCTGTAGAAGTTTCAAGTGCTCTTTTCTATTTGCATTCAGCTGCTTCCATCCCTATTTATCATCGAGACATCAAGTCTGCAAACATACTTTTGGACGATAAATATCGAGCCAAAGTTTCGGATTTTGGTACTTCAAGATCTGTTATGGTTGATCAAACTCATTTGACCACAAAAGTTCAAGGAACTTTTGGATACGTAGATCCAGAGTATTTTCAGTCAAGTCAATTTACTGAAAAAAGTGATGTTTATAGTTTTGGAGTAGTTCTTGTTGAGATTTTAACTGGACAGAAACCTATTCGTGCAATCAACACTGATGCAGACAAAAGTTTAGTGGGATATTTTCTCCAAGCAATTAACGAGAACCGTTTGTTTGAAATCCTTGATGCTCGAGTTCTTAAGGAAGCTAAGAAAGAAGGGATTATGACTGTTGCTACTCTTGCAAAAAGATGCTTGAACTTGAGTGGGAAGATGAGACCTACGATGAAAGAAGTGGCATTTGAATTAGGGGGGATAAGAACATCAACTGGAGCTTCAATTTTGCAGCAGAATTGTGAAGAGATTGATTTTGTGGATGGTGATATAAGTGGACATTCTTTAGAAACTGGTTCATCTTCTACAGGAATGTCAATCTTAAACAGTAGTTCTGCTTTTTCTATAGATGCACACCCTTTACTTTCAAACAAGTGGAGATGAAATAAACTGGTTGTCTTGTACTTACTATATATTTTCATTTCATGAATAAAAGCGAGATTTTTGCAATATATCCTATTGTTTATTTTGAACAATGCAATTGGGATCAATGATAATTAGGCCAGTCCCAGAGTAGCCAATACAGAAAGAAATGTAAAGGTAGATCCATTAAATCATCAGGTCAGGTGGTGCCAATAACCTGGCAATTGAAAGATTCGAATATCTTAAGAAGCAAGATTCTTATCCTAAGAAGGATATTGCAATTGATAGGCGAAATTGAAGAAACAGAGGACTTGCACTACAACTTAGAACTGGTGACAGATATTAAAGCATTTGCTGAGTCATTAGCCATGTCAGCAGTTAGTTATGCAGGCAGATTAGTTATTTAAGAGTTTGTTATAATTTTCTCTCTCAAAGTTTGTTACAAGTGCTAAGGTCATGCTCATGCTTTCGTTGCTTCTAGAATCTTCTGGACAAGTGCATATAAAGCTTTGCAATCCTTCAGTTTCTGATTTTTATTGATGGAATGAATTCAGTTCAATAATTTTCTCTCTAAGCTTCAGAATTTTCTCTTCAACCAAACACAGCATTTTCTTTAACTACAGAGAATCCTGCATGCAAGTCAATGACGCACAACTTGTGTCCTGTCCATCCAACGATTGAGTATGGGAGTAAGGAAACATCTTTTAACATTAATGTCTTCACTGATACTTAGAGTTGATGAATACATGTACAGCTATACCACTAATCTAATAGTCATGATTCAAACATTTGTCTTGTACAATTTCTTATGCATATCCATTTGGCTATCTAGAGTTTTCATGAGTATGCTGAATCACCCGTGTAAGTCATCACATGCTGCTGAGTCAGTTGCCATGTCAAGTCTGGCTGGATAGTGGGGCGATGTTGAGGTTCTAGCCGAGGCCAGAGGCTGCTCACAGAGGCATTTCATCGAACATTTAATTCATTTTGTCAAACATGTGATTAATTCTAACATATGACATGTAAAGGTGATATATCACTCTCAAGTAAAAATTTTCTACATATACCCAAACATGTACCGAACTTGATTTTGTCGTATGATTTGGGTCCTACAAACCTACCAATTTACAGATTCGCTCACATGGTTCGCAATTCAGTCGTTTCTCTAAAGACAAAACGAGCTAGCTGTACGCAAAAATAATTCAACATTAAACAATTAACCCAAAAAAAAAAAAAATTATCATCAATCAAATCGCATAAAGAGTAAAGAGCCATATCACGTCCTTCATCATTGATGCTGCGTGAAACATGATACTATACTAATTACTTCATTTTAATCTTGATTAAGTAAGAAAGAACATATTCTAAACCTTTTCGGCTGTTAATGGTAGACACGAATCCAGTCCTTGTTCTTACACAATTAGCGTATAATCTTGTAAATATTCTACCTTTCGAACATACATAGATTATTAATTATTAATGGAGTATCAAGTATCTAATATCTTTTCTTATCCAGTTTCTTTTCTAGACGCTTGAACAAAATCGACAACAAGAATTTTAATTAATTACAGAAAGCATGACAGTGACATATAATCAGCCACACAAATGAAGATTTTTTTATGGGTCCGCCTAAGTTACAGCCCTTGTAACTTACGGCTCCTCTATCTTTTCTTACTTTGTTATTGTAAACTTTCATTGAAGTCCTTGCACTCTGTTTTATTTTATTGAAATCCTTAGAGTATCAAATTCACCCCCTATAATTTTTAAATTCCGAAAATATCCTTCATTTAATTAAAAAATATAATAATTATTAAATGGATTATATTTATAATTATAATTATTTTATTATAAATATAATTATAATTTTTAAATGGATTATTATTATTATTAACAACAATAAAAGATATTATAATTAATTAATATATTAACAATAATTTTTAGTTAAATTGTTAATAATAATAATTAACAATAATTATTATTATTAATTAATTTTTGAATAATCATAATAATAATCACAATAACTAAAATACAAAATAATAATTATGGTAAAAATTAATTAAGAATTTTATAGTAATTTGTTACAGTTTAACTCAGTACGATTTTGATTCTAAGATAAAGTAAACACATCAAGGGTAATACAATTTATTCTAACTACGATTCCTATAGTTCATATAAATAAATTATTCTGATTTCAATTCTTTATTTCGATTTTAACTATTCTCATTCTAACTCATTCTAATTCCAGTTAATTTTGATTCTTGTTTAGTGAACCTACTATAAAATTGTAAACATTTCATTTTTTTTCCCATTTCTTATTCCCCTCTCTCACTCTCTCTCTCTATGTAATGAGTCTAATGGTGGCTTTAATTGTTGATAAAGGTTGTTGAAGAGAAATTGATAGTGGAGAGGGATGGATTCAAAGGGAATTTATTTTTTTATTTTGTTAATCCTTTTATCATGAAAGTAGTAATTATTATGAGATGATATTATAAAGAAGATGAATGGTAATATCCTTAAAAATTTTGTTGATGATGAGTGATGAAAGATGAGATGCCATAATTTTTCAAGAGAGAAAAACATTTTTTTAGTACTAATTTAAGTATATTTTTGTCTTTCTATTAATATTAGTGTGTTATGATAACTAATGCGTCATGGTTGTAAACAAAAATTCTTTTGACACTTACAAAAAAAAATAATAAGTAAAAAAGAGTATAAGGAGATAAATTGAATTTTCATAGTATAAGTAAGCAGAAAGTTTCATAACACTTATAAATAAATTATAAATAAAACAGAGTAGTACAATAGTTCAATGAAATTGTACAATAACAAAATAAGAAAAGACAAAAGAGCCGTAAGTTACAAAGAACTTGGTGACTTGACGTATGAAAAGACAAATGAAGATTTTACGTAAGGCTTTGCGTAATCATATGACGTTGCCTGTGCTATGTCATCTTAGTGACGTCATCGCAAGAAATTAAGTTGAGCACTGTCAGGTCCCATCTGTGTCGCATGCAGGGCCAGAGGGTCTACAGTTCAAGATACCCACTTGAATCATATCAAACAACTATTAATTTGGTAACAAAAAAATATAGCCAAGGAATTAGGTGCTAGTCCCAATAATTAATATAAGTTTTGTGGAGAAAGATCATAAGAACGACAATTTGTTTATGTATATTCAATTCATATGGGAACTATCGTTTCTTCAGCGAAAGTTTCGATGTTATCATCTAATGTGACGTATCAAAGTGATAAAGGTGAGAAAGAAAATTGCCGACCCAGAAAGACAATTGTTTTAAAATTTTGTAACAAATGATGAGTTGCCAAATCTATAGGCCATCGTTTTTGGCTTATCTTGTTGTTAGAAAATGGAAACTCAAAGCAGTCATGCAACCGGTACCAGTTCATGAGGTCAGATAGTCCCCGGTTGTCGGTGAATGGTGACGTAACGCTGTGAAGTTCAGTTCTATCGTTTAATTTCCTCTCACCGGCTCTGTATTGTCTATAAATAGGATGTCACCAGGACCTTCAGTTTCATCAGGAAATTACAATTTTAATTAGCAAATATAATCAAGCTCTTCGTTGTAGGCCTTTAGACATGGCGGCAGCCACCACTAAGCTTCTACTATCAGACCTTGCATCTACCGTCAAGAGTGTTCCCTCTAACTATATCCGCCCCATCTCTGACCGTCCAAATCTCACGGAGGTTCAGATATCAGACGGTTCAATTCCTCTTATCGATCTCCAAGTCCTCGACGGTCCTCGCCGCCTTGATATCATCAAACAGATTGGACAGGCATGCCAGCATGACGGCTTCTTCCAGGTGAAGAACCACGGGATTCCAGAAACGATAATTAATAGCATGTTGAGCATTGCGAGAGCATTTTTCAAATTGCCAGAGAGTGAGAGACTGAAGAGTTACTCTGATGATCCTTCAAAGTCTACAAGACTATCCACTAGTTTTAATGTTAATACGGAAAAGGTATCCAACTGGAGAGATTACTTGAGACTTCATTGTTATCCTCTTCAGGATTACATACATGAATGGCCTTCGAATCCTCCATCCTTCAGGTATAATTAGTAAGATTGTGTAATCTACTTATTTTTTTATTTTTCATATGTCCAGTTATTTTAACTGCTGTTAACACTTGAAAGGGAAGTTGTGGCTGAGTACTGTACAAGTGTAAGAGGGTTAGTGCTGAGGCTACTTGAGGCCATATCTGAGAGCTTGGGGCTTCAAAGGGATTATATAGACAAGGCATTAGGCAAACACGGGCAACATATGGCTTTGAACTACTATCCACCCTGTCCTCAGCCCGATCTAACTTATGGATTGCCAGGACACACTGATCCAAATTTAATAACTGTTCTTCTTCAGGATGGTGTCCCTGGATTGCAGGTACTTAGAAATGGGAAATGGCTTCCTGTCAGTCCTATTCCCAACACCTTCATTGTCAACATCGGCGATCAGATGCAGGTTCTTAGCAATGATCGATACAAGAGTGTGCTCCATCGAGCTTTGGTGAATTGCGACAAGGAGCGCATATCCATTCCAACGTTCTATTGTCCGTCACCTGATGCTGTGATAGCTCCCGCTAAGGATTTGATCGATGAACGTCACCCGGCTGTCTATAAAAATTTCACATATGCTGAATATTACCAGAAATTTTGGAACAGGGGACTTGCAGACGAACGTTGCTTGGACCTGTTCAAAGCTTCAACTGCTTGATCTTGTCATTAATTATGTATTTGAAGATCAAATAGCTGAACGCTGCTTTCGACATGTTCAAAGCTTCATGCTGCTTGATCTTATCATTATTATGTAGTTGGAGATCAAATTTCATTAGCTCTAAATTAATAATTGATCATATTTCATCTGTTATCAAACAACTTGCTAGGTATAATTGGACTTCTAAATCTACTTTGTTTTAACCGTTTCAGATTAATGATATTTTTATATTTGCTGCTGAACTTGTAAAATTAATTTGATTGTATGGCTAGGGTTGGCAATGGGATGGGATGGGATGAGATTGTCCCGTATATGCAAGTGGGATAAAAAAATAACCCACTTTTATTCCTATATTTTTTTTGGGAGAAAAACATGTCACAATCTCGTCTCAAAAGAGTTGAGATCTTGCGGGATCCCATCTCAATTGAAAAAATTTTCATCCTTAGTCGGCAATGAGACGGGATGAAACGGGATTTGCCAATCTCAGCCCCATCCCATATATGCAAGTGGAATAAAAAAATGTCTTACTCTCGTCCTTATATTTTTTTATGAGACAAAAATATATTTCAATCCCGTCCCAAATAGGATGAAAAATTGCCATCCCTATTCATGGCCCGTTTGGGATTAAATGTTGTAGCTTTAATCCATGAGAAATTTTAGAACATACCATACGTAACATGTCATTCATACAACAAATAAATGATGTTATTGACATGCGTATTGATACATGTGCATATTTATTTTAAAAAACTACTATGTAAGTTGTGATTATAAGAGCATCTCCAAAAGACTTTATAAATTTTACTCTTCAAATACTCATTTGCTTACTTATGTGGCAAATAGAAGGGTGAAAAAATATGATATTCTCCAAAAGAATCTTCAAATAGAAATAAGTTAATATTATTTTAATCAAGTCATTATTTTTTTAAAGGAAAGTCAATAGCAATTAAAGCACTTCTCTCTTTTTCTTCAATGAAATATAAATTGAAGAGTGAGAAATCAACTCTCCAAATTTGAAGAGAGATAATCAATTCTTATTTGAAGAATCTTAATTGGAGTGTCTTTTGGAGCTTTAAATATTGATATGGCTCTTCAAATAAGTAATAAAATCTTATTTGAAGAGCCTTTTGGTGATGCTCTAAGTTCAATAATATATGTCATACATGCACTAACTAGTTATATTACTTCTTATACATTCTATAACTTCTCTTCATTCACAATTCTTGAGAAAAAATGTTACTAGTACTAGGTAAATATTGTCTTAATATTTATATTTTGGATTGAGTACTCGGTTAGTCCATTTATTTTAAAAAATGCATCAAAACATCCTTAATGTTGAATATGTGATAATCTTGCTCTTATTTTTCTTTCCTTTTACAATAATACCCTTGTGATAATATTCTTGGGAATGTTAATTAAATTTGCTATAAAAATAATTAATTAACAAATTAACCTTCAAAGTAAAAATTTTACTTTTAGGATTAATTTGATAAATTAATTTTTTATAAATACCATATTTTGTCTAGTATGGACTGTATTATTTTGTCATATTATTTTTTATTAGTATTAAAATTAAATTAATATTATTTAAACTTATTAATATTTTGGATGTTATATTATGAATTCTTTAAATTATTTATTAAATAATTATTTTCATATATTAATTTTTAAAACATAAAAATAATTTAATAATACACTATCATCAAATAAAAATATTATAATAATATCATACATTGTTGTACTATTATTACGTAGTATTATATTATAATTTAATTTATTTTTATATATTAGCTATTATAATATAAATTAGATTACATAAATTACCTAATATAGAATAAAATATAATATTAAATATTAAATATAATTATGAATTAAATTTTATTTATTAATGTTGAATATAATTTTCTAATTAAATTTTATTTTTAAATTTAATATTTTAGTAAATAATAAATGATTAATTAACAAAAAGAATGTCTTGAGACATTTTTAATATATAGGGACTAAACAAGTATTTATCCTTAGTAATATGGTAAAATTATATGTTTACCAAGCTCTTAAATTTGAACCATTTGTAAAAGAGAAGATTTAGTGCGGTTGGCACACTATTGCATTACATTATATTTGTTTTATTGCAATATGGTGTATTGTATTAAGTTATAACGCAATAACATATTTTGTGTAGTATAGACTATATGATCTTGTCATATTATTTTATATTAATATTAAAATTATTTAAACTTATAAATATTTTGATGTTATATTATGAATTCTTTAAATTATTTATTAATAATTATTTTCATAAATTAATTTTTCAAATATAAAAATAATTTAAGAATACACTATCATCAAATTAAAATATTATAATAATATCATCTATTATTGTTATGTTATTACCTAATATTATATTATAATTTAATTTATTTTTATATACTAGTTATAAATTAGATTAGATAAATGACCTAATATATAATAAAATATAATACTAAATTTTAAATTTAATTATAAATTAATTTTTATTTATTAATGTTGAATATAATTGTTTGATTAAATTTTATGTTTAAATTTAATATTTTAGTAAATAATAATGATTAAATAATTAAAATACTTTTTACATATTTAAAGTAAAATAATTAAAATGATATTATGTAATAAAAGTAAAATAATGTATTATCATTTGTTTATTAAATATTTAGGTTTATTAATATTTTATATTATCATTTGAATTAAATTTTATTTAAATATAAATTTAATTTATTATAAATCATTGAATAAAAAAAGTAAAATGATTAAAATTTAAAATATGAACAATATTTTAATGTAATGCAACATAAACCTTATCCTTATAGAATTATTTTATGGTTTTTTTATTACATAAGCCTCCTTTTTAATGCAGTACAATGCAACTAAAAATTTCAGTCAGACATGAGTTAATATAAAAATAGTGTTTTAACATAATACAATACAGCATAATCAGTGGCGGATCTAGAAAAATAATTTACTGGGGGCTAAATTAAATAACGACAAGACATAAAAACTGAAAACTTAAATATATAAACTTGAATATAATTTTTTTGGTTTTAATGAAATCTCTAATTAAAATGTGGCACTCACGATCTAATAATTAGGAATTATAAATATTTTGAGATGCGGGCTTTGATTTTAAGTCAAAGTATAACTTTTGTAATTAATAAAATAATAATTGAAATTTAAAGGATGTGGCTACCTAATAATTTAACAGGGGTTATTTAGAAATATGATAATTTTTTTTTATCAAATAGAGGTATTTTCTTTTTCCAGTGGGGGCTTGAGCCCCCACTTGTCCTACAGTGAATCCGCCACTGAGCATAATGCAAACTGCCAAACGCAAAACACATCTTAGAGCTTTGGAGCAGGAACACTCACCGTTAGAAATAGAATAAGCCATCTTTCTACAAACCAATCCACATATAAGTCATTTAACAGTCTCCGAGTTATACATTCAAGTGTGATCTGGAATTTTTCTAACTGAATAAAGTCATTAAAATTCCTTTCAAAATAATTTACAATTTCAAACTAGAATATTAAACAAAAATCTAACTTTAGACGGCATCTTTTCAAGCCAAATTTTGCCAATCTATGAGCTTTAGAATATTGAACATAACGTGTCTTTTTTTGTTTTTTCTGCTTACTTTCATAAATCTCCAAGACGGAGCATTACATTTCCTTATCCTCCACTGAATGTGTACATCATTTTTTATCAGATTCAAAGATAGGGATAAGAACAGCCTTTTGACAACAAAATTCTAAATTTGCAAAAGGAAAATGATTTCTTGCCTTCCATGACTACATCTATTATTCTTCTTGTTTAACCAAAGAAATTACATTTCAAACAGAATAACAAACAGTATACGTTTTGTAATATATTCAAATAATAAATTGCCGCACATTCTAAGATATGTGATTCGATACATATTTTTCATAAGCCTTTTACAAAACAAGTAAAAGAGCCAAAAAAGAAAGTACTATTTCAATTAACAGTTCATAAGGTACTATCTTCATTCAGTAAAAAGAACAAACAATGAGAAGGCTATTTACAACTACGTCTCTAACCAATTCATCCAACATAAAACAAAAATTAACGTAGTAATTAAGCTAAATGAACTCGCCTATTAAGAAACTTAGCCATGGTTAACTAGGTTCTAACAAACCATCACATATGTTCTTGTTGAGGAACATCAATCTCTACCGTGAATTTCATACTTTCAACAATTTTTTATTTAATGACTAATTTTATGTTCGTATGGATGATACTTAATTATGGGGACGTAATGAAATTGGTGGATTAGATCACGCTTTCTAAAACAATTGTCCATACACAAATAAAAATCATAATTTATGATTTTTATTTGTGAATCCCAACGGTGTGAGAGAACTTTACTAACGGGGGGTAATGAAACTTTTACCCGTCCATAAAACATCGAGCTAGAAGATAAATAAAAATGGAATGCGTGCATATTACAAGTCAAACAACAAATTGAAACTCCAACGGCCGCCGAGCAGCCAAAGAAGAAAATTCATGCTAACCTGCTCACAATTTCTGTTCTTAATTCAACAAATTTGAGGGAAAAACCAACTACTCAAGAAGCAACTCATATCCAAGTTTTGTGCTTTTACGAGCTAAAAAAACAAAATACTATTCAAACAATTGACATAAAGAAAGGGTACGGGGACCAAAAAACAAATTCATTAAAATAATATAATAAAGAAAGTAGGTACCTCAATGTGACTGAAAGCTAGTTTCACTTTATATATAAATAAAAAAAAGATAAAATTATAATAAAGTTAAAATGAGGATTAGATGAGATTAATTTATTGAGAGAAAAAAATTAGTTAAAACTTTTTCATGCCAAGTTCATTTAAATTTATTTTGAGATAAAACATAAGTGTTTCACACTCTAAACCATAAGTGTTTTTTCTCTCGGACATGGATGATGAGAAGACCAGGGACATAGAGAAATAATGGAATAGGTTCTACAGATCCAACAATTCTTGTTATTTAGCTAGTCGTGAAATCTTAGGCGTCATTGACTTAGCAACCTTAAGATCATTATTGCTAAAGGATATTAATAGTGCGTCTTAAGGTCATTAGCAAAGTATTAATTAATGACTAAAGAGTTTAACATCTTTAATGAATAAAGAGTTGTCAATAAAATAGTTCTACTACCGTATAACAAAGAACCTAAAAGGTCACACACCTAATAAAAATTTTTAAAAAAAAGTTACTAGAAAATGAGAAGTTAAATTTCTGAATTTTAGGAAGATCGGTATATATGTTATAATTCATTAAAGAATGAATATGTATCTTAAATATGATTTAAGATACAAATTTTGATGTTTCATAAATGGCTTAAGGAACAAAATAAATTTCATAAATCCTTAATCAAACATTAGGTTTAAGATCGAGCATATAAAATGACCATATTGGACATATTTTGGTTCATAAATGATTATGGACTTCTAGACTAATTTTGGGTAAAGATTTTTGGGCTTTTATTGGACCTAATTGGATTAAGGAAAAAGTATAAAAAAATGTCAAAAAATAAGCCCACAATTAGTCATTTGATTTGATCAAAATGGACCTAATTTGTTAAAGACAAAATTAAGTGATTACACTATTTATTTATTTAAAATTAATTTGATTAAATAAATTATTGAATGTAATAAAATAACATCCAATTCAAAATTAATTTTTTCTTTTAAAAAATGCAATAAAGAATGACTCAGTGGGTGGGTCTAACTCATTATAATGTTTGGTGTCATTATTGAAAAGATAGTAGTGACTTTATTTGGTGAAATAAAATAATCATGTCTTATTCATTTTTATCCCTCTCATTTCAAAGCGGAATTTTGGTGATTCCAAATCCTATGAACTCCTATAAGATTTTTAAGTGGATTGATTAGAGGTATCAAAATTGAGTTGCTTAAAGGATCTCAAATCGCGCAAAAACAAAAGATGTTAGTGCAGTGGTCTATTTCATGGACAGTCTTCATAACTTTCTGTTTTTGGTCTTTGTCTCGTACCTCACGAAGTTGTTTTTCAAATTACAAGTGAGGTAATTAAACTTCAATATTTCCTCTTGATTATCTTTTTGAATGAAGTCAATTCGAGGTTTCTAGAGTTTCTTCCATTCGTATCAATTTTACTACTTAAAAGTTGCGTTTTCAAGAGCCTCATGAACAATTGTTGTCCTTTAAGTGGTATTGAGTCATCTTCATTCAATTTTGAATTTTTAAAGTATGATTTATATTATTTGCATTTATAATAGCATGAAGATGATCATGGAAAGATATAGATAATTTATGATCTATTTTTATAATGTGATGATTGAATATATGCATGTTGTATGAGCTATTGGTTTGCTTGTTGATTTTGGCTGATTTCTAAAGGCTTAAATGGTTGTAGTATTTTAAATAGGGACTTGCATAATCCCTCCCTCTATTAGAATCTGATTGTATCCCCTTAACCCTAAATTTGTACTTTGATTCTTTTAAATATGTAACTTCTACAATATGATTGTATATAGAAGGATGGCGTGTTTACAATGCCTTTGAGTATGAAGACTTTATGGATCATTGCTGCACTTCAATGATATTTTGGCCCTTCAAAGGGAAACTGATAATTGTTTTAATTTGAGGCATAAGATGTCTCAAAATCATTATTGCTTGTTTGATACCTAGGTGGGCCTTAAAACCAATTTTGGCTCAAATTGGTTTTATTAGAAAATTCCATGACCATTCTTCATTTAGTTTGTCTATAATATGCATGAGATGTATATGAGCGTAGACATATTTGATTATTGAAAATGGAATAACATCTAAAAAGTGAAACTATTATAAAAGAGCAAATACTCCTAACTAAAATTAACATAATTATTGTTCAGTTGTAATGAAGGATATTAAGAATATCTATCATGGCCTACTAATACCAATGGAATGTTTAAAATATTTTATGCTTGGGCTAGTTTTCATGGATACATGAGCTACTCATTCATTAAATGTTTGAAAAACAAACTATATATCATATGATGATGCATAATTCGCACATTAAGCTACCAAGAATAGTTATGTGAGATTGGTAAGATGTTTTAAAATATGCAAGGGCATTAGGGTAAACTTAACTAAATCATTTATTCTAAGAATTGTTAGGTGAGGTATTTATGATTTGGAGGCCGAAGGATAATCAGTACATGCAAGAGATGCATTTGGTAAGAGTTATCTACTCATTAACATAAGTAAGCGAAGAACCATTAGGTAAGGTAAACTTAAACGAGTAAGAATTTAATTCATACTAAAAACTTTTACCAATGAGAGTTTTCGTTTCTTGCATATAGGAGTGTAATGAAATGATAAAATAGTGGGAGGTGCTATTTGGTTTAAAGATAAAAATTAAATAGATTATAATAAAAATAAAATGTTAATAATTTAATTTTTTGCAGTCATATTTAATAATGAATAATCCATTGGCATGAATTCTAGATAACTACCGTTTGACGGTACCCAATTATGTTGATTGCTTACAGAATTTAAGACTTGTTCTTAATTATGAGAAAATAATTATGTTCTTGATGCACTTAAGCCAAATATAATTCCTGAGGGAGCAAGTAAGGAAGAACTTGTCGCTTATTACAAGTGGCAAGATGATGACCTACGGGCTAAGAGCTATATATTGGCATCGATGTACAATGAGCTACAAAGGCAATATGAAAATATGCCTAGAACAAGTTCTATGATATTTCATCTGCAAGAATTATATAGTGAAAAAAGCAAGATAGTTAGATATGTGATATCTGAGAAATTGTTCAGAATGAGAATGACTGAGGAGTCAGTCAATGAGCATGTACTCAAAATGATTGACTATATAAAGCAGCTGAAAGCTCTTAATTTCTCGATGGATGGAAAATTATCTATTGACCTTAATCTTTGTCAAATTCATTCTCTCAATTTATCATGAATTTGACATGAATAAAATGGAATGCACTCTTGTTGGACTGCTAAAGATGCTTAATGTTGTTGAAACTTGATAAAGAAGCTAAAAGATGTTATGGTTATGAAGGGCCCTCAATTAAAAAAAAAGTAAAAAGAAAAAGTTTTAATCCAAGGCTAAAGGTGGGATCAAGAAAGGGAAGGCCAATAAGGTCAATGACAAGGGAATATGTTTCCATTGTAGTAAGGATGGACATTAGAAGAGGAACTGCAAAGCTTACCTTAGCAACTTGAAAATCAAGGTTAAAGAGAATCCTTCTGAAGGTTTACTCATTATTGGAACTAATACTTCAATTACTCATTATACTTCTTGGATTTTAGATTCCACAGCTACTACACATATTTGTATGTCAATACAAGATCTGAAGAGAAATAGAAGACTTAAGCAAGAGAGATGTCTCTTAGAGTGGGAAATGAAGCAATGGTTGTTGCCTTAGCTGTAGAGACATTTTTCTTTAAAATGTCATCTAGGGATGTAATAAGTTTGAATGATTGCTTATTTATTCCTTCTGCTGCAAGGAACATAGTTTCAATTTCATGTTTATGCAAAGAAAACTACAAATTTTATTTCAAAAATAAAATTTATCATGAGAATAAGTATGTTGTACATAGGGATGGCAATGGCACCGCTTCTTAATTACCAAACCCAAACCCGCAAAATTTAAATTACAAACCCACCCATGGGTTTTAATTTTACAAAACCCACCGGGTTTTAACAATTACCAAACCCGCAATGGTATCCGCGGATTTTTTGCGGGTTTCCGTATTTAAAATCACAAATGTTTAATATATAAATGTTAACATATATGTTTCCATAATATTGATTTTGATGATAACAAACAAGATTAAGAATGATTAATCTTTTAAGCTCAAATTATTTAATATTCATTTTAAATAAATCATTATTTTCACATTTTAAAGGTTTTGTATTTAATGGAAAAATGATTTTATGAAATTGATTGTTTTTATTCTTTTTAAATAAATCATTATTTTCACATTATAAATGTTTCATATTTAATGGAAAAATGATTTTATGAAATTGGTTGTTTTTCAAAGTTTATGGTTTAATTGAAACATTTTGAAAACTTTGAAATAAACAAGTATTGCTTGAAATTTTGGTGAAGGACTTATTTGAAAAGTGTCATAGCATTTTGGGCTATAACATAATTTCAGAAAGTTTTAGGATTAACAAAGCATTACTTAGAAATTCTGAAATTGGACATATTTGTAAAGTTTCATAACGTTTTGGGTTATAGTATAGTTTTGTAAAGTTTTGGGGTCAAACTGTAATTTCAGAAAATAGTGCACTGTGCAGGTTACTGTAGCAATCACTGTAGCAAACGGCTAACCGTTTATTTAAAAACGGCTAACCGTTTATTTAAAAAATGCTAACCGATAATTTCCAGAAAGCATGTTCTGCAAAGTATTGTTAAAATGATGATTCTGGAAACTAACGATTGATTAAGATTATTTCGATTTTGCTAACCTTGAACCGTTTAGTAAGAACGTTTAAACCAAATTGTTTTGCGGTCTCGGAAATTAACGGCGAAAGGGTAAGCTGCTTATTTGAAAATTAGTCCAACTTTGACCAACGGCTAACTTGTTTATGGTTAACGGCGATTTTACAGTTTAGAGATTTTCAGCTCCAACTATAAATAATCTCAATCCAATTCAAACAAGAAGTTTTTTCAACGATCATCATTGAGCAAAATATAGATAATACAACTTTCATTGAGCTTTAAATCTTTGTATTCATCTCATTCATTCACACATTGAGCTTTCACTTGTGATCAAACACATTGTGTGAGAGAGATTCATTTGTAATCCTTTTTGTAAAATCAAGTTAAAAGATTGTAAGTGTTGGGATACACTTGGGTTAAGAGATTGGGGATAATCTCTTGTTGTAAAGGTCCATTGACACCTTGGAAGTCAATTGTAAGCGTTTGAAGCCTTGGGAGGCTAGCTTAGTGAAATCCTCAAGCCCGGTGAGCTTGGAGGCGTGGACGTAGGCGGGGATTGCCGAACCACGTAAAAATCATTGTGTTCGTTTTCTCTTCCCTTACTCTTTTAATATTGTGCATGATTGAATTTATTGTTTTCAATTTGATTAAGGCAATAGATTAAATTGTTGTGTGGTTTGCTTAGCTTAAATTTTAAAATTCCAATTCACCCCCCCTCTTGGGTTGCCTAGTTAGTATTTCATTTGGTATCAGAGCAAGGTGCTCTTGTATAGACTTAACCGTCTAGAGTTTAAGATCTATAGCAACCCAAATTAGCTCAACCTTCATGGAAGGCCAATCTACCACTAGACCTCCATTCTTTGATGGTAATGACTATCCTTATTGGAAAACTAGGATGAGAGTGTTTTTACAAGCCTTAGATTATGAACTATGGGAAATAGTTTGTGATGGTTCATTCATTCCTAGGAAGAATGTTTTAAGTGAATTGGATAAGAAAAAGATGTCATTAAATTCCAAGGCTATGAATGCTTTATTTTGTGCCTTAGATAAAAAGGAATTTCATAAAGTTTCAAATTGTTCTAATGCTTATGAAATTTGGAGAAAACTTGAAATTGTGTATGAGGAGACTACAAAGGAGGAGGAATTTCATGAAGTGTCGAATTTGGCACTTATGGCAATTGGAGATGACTCGGATGATGAACTTGATGAGGTAAATGATCTTCCTACTTATAATGAATTACATGATGCGTTTAAAGAATTGTATGATGAGTGGATGAAAATTGGTAAAAAGAATACATGTCTTAAAAAGAAAATGGTAGAGCTCACAAATGAAAATGAAACTCTAAGTGCAAAGATTAGTTGCCTAGAATTAGAAAATAAAACATTGCATGATAGAGTTGCATTATTAAATGAGAAACCTAGCACTTCACACAAGCATCTAGAATCACATGTAAATGACTTGAAAAATGAAAAAGATGCCTTGCAAAAATCCAATGTTTCATTAAATGAAAAGATCAAAGAATTAGAATTAGATAATGAAATGTTACACGATAGAATTGCATCATTCACATGTAAACAAAGTACTTCGTATGAGCATGAGAAATCACATGTTGATGAATTAATAAAAGAAAATGAAACGCTTAACAAAAGGAGCAATCAGTTGAATAATATAGATTTGAAATAAACAAATGGGCAAAGATGTTGGATAACATGCTTAATTCACAAATATTTGTGTTTGATAAAGGAGGACTTGGGTATAAGCCTTACTTGAAACAAAAATATTATAAGAATTATTTTGTTAAGGCTACCTCCACAAATGATCAAATTGTATGTCATTATTGCAATCAAAATGGTCATATGAAGAATAGATGTCCAATTAAAAGAAATGTGTATTATGGAGTCAAATGTATTTGGGTTCCGAAAGGAACTAAATCTAACACTCAAGGACCCAAAAGTATTTGGGTACCAAAGGGCGCAACGTGAATGTTTTCTTTGTAGGTACCACAATCAAGGAATGGTGGAGAGTTCCTTGATGAAGCTTATGAGGATAATCACTTGATCATGGTCTAAGCAAAAATAATGAGGCAAAATGATTTAATTGTTTTGGTAACTATTATTGCCTTATTGATTATAAGTTATGGTCTTTTAATCTTAGTAAATATTTAACATTTCATTTGGTATCATAACATTGAGTGCATTAACATGAAGTGGATAAGTTTATCTTGCCTATTTACTATATTGAGTGAATCATGACAAATGAATTCTGAAAGTATGCTTGTATGTTTACATGATGGAATTATCATTGTGTATAACATTGAGTGATTTATCATGATGCATGGTTATATATTTATGATGATAACTTGTCAACTTATCATGATAGATTTGTTTGATTTTTTAATGATTATGTAATGCCTAAGCATGATAAATAAGTGATATACTTTAATTCTCAATCTTTGAATATTTACATATTTCATGATTGTGTGATGTATATGCATGATAGATGAGTTATATGTTATTTCTTGCATTAGAAGTGATCATGGTGGATAATTCGAAAATCATGCATTTGAGATTTTTTTGTAATGGTTCTGCCATTGAATATAAATTTTCATCACCTAGAACTCCACAACAAAATGGAGTTGTAGAGAGAAATGATAGGTCTATTAAAAAAAAATGGTTAAGACCACATTGATTAGACATCATCTCAATAATACTCTCTATGAGCTTTGGAAATATAGAAAACTCAACATTAATTATTGTAAAGTTTTTGGATGCAAATGTTATATTTTGAACACAAAAGATAATCTTGGCAAATTTGATCCAAAATTTGATGTTGGTATTTTTCTTGGCTATTCAAACACAAGCAAAACTTATTGAGTGTATAACAAAAGAACTTTGATTGTGGAAAAATTTATACTTGTTATATTTGATGAGTCTAATTCTTCCTCTATGGAGAAAGTTGTTTTTTATGATAATATAGATGAAGAGCTACAAGAAGATTATCAAATGATAGCCAAAAGAATGCACCACTTGACAATCAAGAGGAGCAACATGAAGAAACAAATGCGAAGTAAAATGAAGGTACTTCTCAAATACTCCCCAAGAAATGGAGGTATGTTTCTTCTCACCTTACGGACTTAATTTTATGAGATCAATCACAAGATGTAACTACTAGATCATCATTTAGAAATATATATAAACATTTGTAATAATGGATTTGATCACTTGTTCTTTAGCTCATAATGATGGCTTTTCTTAATAGTTATGTTGATGATATATATATTGGCATATGTTGATTTTGATGATTTATATATTGCTATTATGTACTTATGTTTTTACTTAAGTTTTGATGATAAAGAATGTGCATTGATGATTACATTATACTTGATGAAGCTTTGATCTTATGCAATCTATGATTAGTGAATGAATGCATTTTTTTTGTACTTTATCGATGTATTGTTGAATATGTCTTACTTGTTTTAAATGATATCGAAAAAGGGAGAAATACATATACTTCGATAATCTTAAGCATATGAGATTTTTTTTGTTATATTAAAATGTCACATTAGATCTTTGATGAGTTTAGTTGTCTTGATTTCTAAAATGTGATTAGTAATTATAAAGCTTGAATTGTTGACATTATGCTCTTATGACTTTTGCATTCCCTTGCTTAGCTTATTACTTGTTCTATTTTGGATAATATGCTTTTTGAACATTTTTATTGTCCAAAGGGGGAGACAAAGTAATAAATCATTTTAATGAGGTAAATTGGGGGAAATAACATGCATTTTGAGCATTCTTTTAATGGTTGATATATGATTATGGAATCCTCGGATTTAATTGTTACAAGTGATGGGGGAATTCATATTGATTTTGATGATTAATGATTATATGTGCATTGCTTGATGAATTGATGGAGTTATTGGTTTGTTATAATTGTTGAAGCTTATATCTTTTTAACCATGTTGTGTATTTGATAATTTATTCTTTTTTTTAAGGGGAGACTTTACCGAAATTTTTGCTCGTACAAAATAGGTAATATCTTCATCGAATTATTTTTGATGATCTTGTTTCGATTGCATCTATCTATCTTTCCTTTTTACGATGAAGGGGGAGATAAATATGATATGTTTTTGGATAAAATCATCTTGATTAAATTTTTAAATTGGCCATATATTTAGGGGGAGCATATAATATGATTTTGGATAATATGCATTTTGAATTTTTTTGTTGTCCAAAGGGGGAGACAAAGTAATATATCATTTCGATGTTATCAAAAGACGGAGAATAATATGCATTTTGAGTAATTGTTTTGATAATTGATATTTGATTCTTTTGATGATTTTGATGATATGTGATTATGGTGAGGACTTGATGAATTTGAGATAATGATGATTTGATTACATGGGTATTTTATATGATAATTTCATGTTATGAGTTGTTGATTTAGTAATTGATGGAATAATGATTCATGATATTTTAGTGTGATGATCTGTGTATGGAGTTGGCTTTTATCATGATGTATAATAATTTGGATGTGATATTACTAATGTTGTATTTGAGGAGATGCTTGTTGTTAGGGGGAGATTTTGTTGAAATTTCTATTCGAACAACATGGGTAACAAATTTGCTATTTTTTCTTTTCCTTTAAGTTTTCTTTTTGATGATAAAGGGGGAGAAGAATACATGTTTTCAAATTTATAAAAATTTGCTACATTTTTCTTTGCCAATTAAGTTTTTCTTTTTGATGATGAGGGGGAGAAAAATCCATGTATTTAAATCATGAATTTAGCTAATTGGCAAATTGTAAAAGAAGATTATATTTAGGAGCAATTTGTGGAATCATTCTTTAAATACATGAAATGTTTGTCATCATCAAAAAGGGGGAGATTGTTAACATATATGTTTCCATAATATTGATTTTGATGATAACAAACAAGATTAAGAATGATTAATCTTTTAAGCTCAAATTATTTAATATTCATTTTAAATAAATCATTATTTTCACATTTTAAAGGTTTTGTATTTAATGGAAAAATGATTTTATGAAATTGATTGTTTTTATTCTTTTTAAATAAATCATTATTTTCACATTATAAATGTTTCATATTTAATGGAAAAATGATTTTATGAAATTGGTTGTTTTTCAAAGTTTATGGTTTAATTGAAACATTTTGAAAACTTTGAAATAAACAAGTATTGCTTGAAATTTTGGTGAAGGACTTATTTGAAAAGTGTCATAGCATTTTGGGCTATAACATAATTTCAGAAAGTTTTAGGATTAACAAAGCATTACTTAGAAATTCTGAAATTGGACATATTTGTAAAGTTTCATAACGTTTTGGGTTATAGTATAGTTTTGTAAAGTTTTAGGGTCAAACTGTAATTTTAGAAAATAATGCCTTATCGTAGCAAAAACGTTTATTTAAAAGCGCTAACCGTTTATTTAAAAAATGCTAACCGATAATTTAAAAGATGAAAGTATTGTTAAAATGATGATTCGAAACTAACGGTGAACCGCTTATCGAAATTAGCAAATTATTTCGCTTAACCTTTGAACCGCTTTAGTAAGAACGGTTAAACCAAATTGTTTTGGGTCTCGAAATTAATGAAGGGTAAGCCTAAGCGGCTAACCGCTTATTTGAAAATTAGCCCAATCTTTTGACCAAAAAACGGCTAACGTTTATGGTTAATTTTACGTCCAGTTTAACGGCTAGATTTTCAGCTCCAACTATAAATAATCTCAATCCAATTCAAACAAGAAGTTTTTTCAACGATCATCATTGAGCAAAATATAGATAATACAACTTTCATTGAGCTTTAAATCTTTGTATTCATCTCATTCATTCACACATTGAGCTTTCACTTGTGATCAAACACATTGTGTGAGAGAGATTCATTTGTAATCCTTTTTGTAAAATCAAGTTAAAAGATTGTAAGTGTTGGGATACACTTGGGTTAAGAGATTGGGGATAATCTCTTGTTGTAAAGGTCCATTGACACCTTGGAAGTCAATTGTAAGCGTTTGAAGCCTTGGGATGCTAGCTTAGTGAAATCCTCAAGCCCGGTGAGCTTGGAGGCGTGGACGTAGGCGGGGATTGCCGAACCACGTAAAAATCATTGTGTTCGTTTTCTCTTCCCTTACTCTTTTAATATTGTGCATGATTGAATTTATTGTTTTCAATTTGATTAAGGCAATAGATTAAATTGTTGTGTGGTTTGCTTAGCTTAAATTTTAAAATCCCAATTCACCCCCCCTCTTGGGTTGCCTAGTTAGTATTTCAATAAATTTATAATAATAACCTCAAATTCCATATAACATACTCAATTTTATATTTAAATAATGTAAATGAAAAATTAAAATTTCCACATCAATTCAACACAAATTCTCAAATTTAAGTATAAATTACACAAATCCATTTAAAAAACACAAACTAGTATCTAAAAATAATAATTACATTTCATATTATCATTTAAAACAAGCTCCAAGAGAAGATATTCATTTCATTCACCACCATAAGCACCCATCCAACACAATGCCTATAATAATAATTAAGATTAATATTTTCAAATACTAATTCGAAGGAAAATGCCTTTAGTTTTCTTTAGATTATGACTTTAGAATAGGAGATATGTCACATACACACATACACAACTTTGAGCCTTTGGCTATTTGGTAATTTGATTAATGACATTATTTTCTTTATACATTTTTAGATTAAAATTAAATTAAAAATATTTGGAAAAAAATATTGCGGGTTTGGTGGATATCCATGTGGTTATCCACCGGATATAAGGTTAATACCAAACCCACCCGCATCCATGTGCGGGTTTTAATTTATAATACTAAACCCGCCCGCAACGGGTAAAATTACCCGCAACGGGCGGGTTTTGGCGGGTGGGTTTGGGCGGGTTTGCGGGTTTGCGGGTACAATTGCCATCCCTAGTTGTACATGGTACTTTGGATAATGATCTATATATACTAAATATAAAAGAAAATAATGAGCATGCTATGAATGTAAATACCATGACACATCAACGTGAAAGAGCATAAATAAATCTCAAGTATAAGTGGCATTTAAGACTAGGTCATATTGGAGAAGATAAGAGTCACAAGATTGGCTAAAGATGGACTGATAGGTCCATTTGGTTTAGAACCTTATCCAACTTGTGAATATTGTCTCTAAGGAAAAATGACCAAGATGCCCTTCGTTGGGCGAAGTATAAGGGCCACTAATTTACTTGAACTCATACATACTGATGTATGTAGGCCATTTAATGAAATGGCAAGGGGTGGATATTACTACATCATAACTTCTATCGATGATCTCTCAAGGTATGGTTGTGTGTACTTAAGGATGCATTAATCTAAAGCCTTTGAAAAGTTCAAAGAATACTGAAATGAGGTAAAGAAACAAACTGGAAATGTTACTAAAACCCTACAATTAGATTCAGGTGGTGAATATCTTAATAGAGAATTCTAGTCTTACCTTAAAGAAAATGGTATTGTTTCATAATGAACACCTATTGGTGCATCAGAGCTTAATGGAGTATCCGAAAAAAGAAACCACAACTGTTAGCCATAGTTCGATTAATGGTGAGTTATATTGGCTTACGGATTTCTCTTTAGAGATATGCTCTCCTTACTACAACATATGTACTAAACAGAGTGCCTTCCAAGGTTGTACCTAAAATACCATATGCGATATGGCATAAAAAAAACTAAGCCTAAATCATCTTAGGAGTTGAGGATGTCATGCTTTTATCAAGAGACTCAAGAGTGAGAAGTTTGAAGTTAAAACAGATAGTGAGAGTTTCATTAAATACCCAAAGAAAATATTGGGTAATTATTTCTACATTCAATTTGACCAAAAGGTAGTGGTCAATAGAAATGTCAAATTTCTTGAAAAAAAAAGTTTATTCAAAAAGGCGAATAAGGAAGAAAATTAGAATTTATAGAGAATTCTAATGAAGATAAATCCAATGAAGAGGCTGTTAAAGTACAAACAGAAGGGACACAACAGCTCCGTAGATTTAGTAGGGTAATTTATCCACCAGAAAGATATAATTTACTTTATCAAATAAATGATATATTTTTATTAGGTGATATAGATCATAGAGATGATCCTACTAGTTTCGAAGAGGCAATATCGGATATTGACTCTAAGAAATGCCTTGAAGCCATGGATTCAGAGATGGACTCTATGAAAGCTAACTAAGTCTGAACTCTAATGGATCCACCTAAGAGTATTATACCTAATGGATGCAAGAAGATCTTAAAGGGAAGATAGACTTAGATAGAAAGGTAGAAACCTATAAAACAAAATTGGTAACTAAAGGTTATAGTCAAATACAAAGTATAGACTATGAGAAAACATTTTCACTAGTAGCTATGAAGTCCATCAAAATCTTATTGGCTATAGTAGCACATTATGACTATGAGATTTGGTAAATGGATGTCAAAACTTCATTTCTTAATCGACATTGAGGAAGATGTCTATATGATATAATTAAGTGGTTTTGAATCTAAGATAGATCCTCATAAAATATGTAAGCTAAGAAAATCCATTTATAGGCTAAAACAAGTCTCTATGAGCTGGAACATCCGATTCGATAATGCAATCAAATCGTTTGGTTTCATCAAGAACGTGGATGAACCATGTGTTTACAAAAGAGTCAATGGGAGTGCACTAACACATTTAGTACAAGGAAAGTTATTTCATATTAGCCATATTGGTCATACACTTGTCTCCATACAGCCAAACATGACAACTATAGCTGGATCTTTTTCTTGATTAGGAATTAATCTTTATGCTTTCACATAACATATATGTCTATGTATAAGACATTTGTGATGCCTCAAGTTTAAATACCATTACTAAACATAATGTCTATAATAATGTACAATAGGCCATTAACACTTAAGACCATATGGCTTATTATTATTTGGTCAAGTTCAGTAAATTTGTTCTTGCAACAAGTATGTATGTGTTTGACGCAGCATCTATTTTGATGTCTAGTCCTAAATCCACCAATAAAACAAAGGATACAAGTTTTATCAATCTAGAGAATGTGTTCCTTAACTATTTTACTTATTGGACTATATTCATTAATATAATTTATTAATATTGATAAATTTTCCCAAAATACTAATCAAATACAATAATTCTCTAAAAAGCAAGCTTGATCGATGGCCTTTAGGGCATATCACTAACAGAAAGAGTTTAGGGACAAAAAAAAAAAAAGAAGTTTATACCTAAATGTGACTGAAAACTAGTTTCATTTTATATGAAAAAAGATAAAATTATAATAAAGTTAAAATGAGGATTTGATGAGATTAATTTATTGAGAGAAAAAAATTGGTTAAAATTCTTTTGGTGAAGTCGTTTAAGAAACATGGCCTAATGTGATAAATTAACGATATTAAATATCATTACTTCACTTATTGGATTTAATTTTTCTTTTTTGCTTTAAAAAAAAAAACTAAATAAATAAAGTTTCTATCGCTTCGTCATTGAGGTTTATTAAAAAGTCGGTAATCTATGATAACTCACTTTGTATAAATTATATTTCTGTGTAGTATTATTATTGTTTTCAATGTAATGAATGAAAGCTCTTTTTTTCTTGGAAATGAATTTCATTCAAAGATTAATAATGGCCAACAATAACATTCAGTTTAAATACAATATATAGAATATAACCTAACACTGAAGTTTAAAATAAATACGGCTTCTATCAACCATCACAAATAATAAAAAAAGAGAAAAAAAAATTCCACTTATTAAAACTACGTATCATACTATCATAGCTTGATTGCCGTATTCTTCCCTTTCGAGTCCCGCACTTACAATGACCTGGAAGCTGATAATTGCGTCATGGAAGCGGCACGCCAGTCTGTCATTTTACCGTTGGAATTTTAACTTGTCAATATTCCAATCTTAAACGGACGTGACTTTGTTTTGATTTGTTTCTATTGCTTGTGCGTTACTGCTTTGGCAGAATTAACGCAGCCAATCGATGCTTATTTTATGGTCCAATGAATTATATGTACTGCATGTGCTTTTGTTCGGTTCTGTAACGAAGCTACCTTCCTTTTGAATTGTTTATGACCCAATTCTGTCCCTATTGTGAATTTGTGATTTTCATAATAAGAATCTTAACCGTGATTAAGCAAGCTTTTTTACTCAATCTTTTGTCGCCCTTCAAGTAATATTATAATAACGTTTGACCCATTCTAGATTTCTAGGTTTTTTTTCGTGGAAAAATCAAAATAAGTACAAATAGTAATTATTGTTTCATATGTTTGGCTGAGCGATGCTTGGAGGTTGAAGCAATAGTGGGGATAGTAAGAAAATTCGAATGTAGCTCATATTTGTGAAAACATGAAAAAATTTTATTTTGAAAAGATTTAGATCTATATAATAAAAATACACATGGATCTAAATGTAATTGATTATTCGAATTAATATTTTTTAAAATAAATTTAATACACGCGCACACCTTATAATTTTAAAATATTATAAAATTAACACTTTAAAATCGTATAATTTTAAAAAAATTTCAATTTTTTCCTCACTTTACAATTCTGAATTGAAAATTTTCTATATATATAACACAAACTTTTCGATAAAAACACATTATACATATAACAGCATAACAATTAACACACCTCAGTATCCATTACCCAACAATCATCACCCACTTCAGCTGCACACCTAAATCGGCAAATCCTCACCCCAAATCCCTCGTCGTCAGACGGCAGCAAATCGTCGGTTCCTCCAACGCCAGTGCGAGCCCACGCCGTCGCTGATCAGTCATCACGTCGTCACGCTGTCGCTGGCCTATGCCGTTCAGTCATCACTTTAGTCTTCGCAAGGTCAAGCCGTCGTTCCTCAGTCCTGACGAAACACCGTCGCTGCTCAGTCCCCTCCCGTTGTCGACTTGTCGCTGCTCAACCCCTTCGCGACGTCACTGCTCCACCAAGTTTGCTTAATCCCAATTGCTGGGGATTTGTCATTTATGGGGTTGTTAGACTTGATCGTTAGTAACAATTAATTTAGATTTGTTTAGTATTTGATTTTTAAAAAAAAATTCTTTAACAAGTAAAATGCTGTAAATTTGTGAATAAATATATTAAATTCCGGATATACATGTTTTAGAATATCCTTCTAAATTTATACGAGTATTATCCGCATTCAAATTAAATCTATATTTATTTATTTATTTTGCGGATGCATATACGAATCCCAAAAGAACAATCCAGATCTAAATCCAAATTTTGTCATCCGTTAACAATACAAATCAAAAAGAAAAAGCAATGGACGAATCTGTAGTTAAAACAAAAAAAAAAGATTTCCTTTTAAAAATTATTTTGTACATACACAATTGGAATGAATAAAATCACTCTATAATATATTATCTCATTTTATTGTTTATCTTGCGTTGTTTCTTTATTTGTATTGTTGGCTAATAACTTTTTTTTTTTATAAAATGTCTCATCTTTAAAAAAAAAATCGAATTCGTATTTTTATCGGTTTAAATGTAGTGTAAAGTAAGAAAAAAGGATAATCTTAATTTTTTTTCAATGGCGTTCTTTATTTTAAGATATATATATATAGATTGATCATCATAGATGGTGCCCAATTTTTATTATATTTACCCTTTTTTCTTATCTCAAACAGATAATTTTGTTATAATTACCCCTTTTTTTTTTGTCTCAAACAAATAGTTCCTTCGATTTCCTTTTGGGATACAAGAAACTTTCTGTTCGCACAAAAAAAAAAAAGATTATTTATAATTAAAAGATGTGATTTGGTCGTGAGGTTTTAAAAATTGAAGACCTCGAAAAATATGGTTTTAAGGATCCGAGATCCCCCATTTCGCACTCTATAGTATGACCACTGAATTGAATCAACAAGTGATCTTTGCATTCATGGATTGAAATTTCCATTGCCAGGCGACTCTTAAATATTTTATTGGTTAAGTTATTGATGCCGTGATATACTACAATTGATAGAAAGAAAAAAATAAATTCGAATTATTGAAATAAACGAGTGTTTAGTGTTAAATCCAACAAAATTTTTATGGGGGATAGTAACATGGGTCCCGGGTTTTTATCATTTCCAGAAATAGGAACTTATCTTCCATTTTTATCAAATTGTTGCCTTGACCCGCAGTTGCCCTAATAAGTGTCACGTCTTTATTTAGTTAGGGCAGGTGGAAGGTTCAAGTCTCCAAACATTATAGGAGTAGAAATATCTTTTTAATTTGAAGTAAATCCCTTGCAGCTTCATATGAGCTACATTAAAATAAACTTGGACAGACTTAGAGTAATACTTTAATTTATTATTTTAGTAGATGTTAAAGATTTATTTGATACAAATAAACAAACGATGTCATTATTTTCTAGAATGCGAAAGCTCAGGGATCTAACTAGAGTTATAACCCGAAACTAAATATGTAATTTTTTTTAATCAACATGCCAATTCCCGGAACCGACCAAATTTTAGTGGCCACTAAAATAATCCACTATTCTCTTCTTTGAAATATTTTTTTAAGTCGATATTCAACGTGAAAAGTACTGGCCAAATACGATATTAAAGATGTAAAATTATATATTACTATTCTCTATTGCTCCTCGCTGTATGAGTGGGATTTTTCTTTTTTTTTTCCAAAGTGAGAAATGCTTTCATATTGTCGAAGTGGTTATCGGAAAATTGAAAATACTATCTTCCTGAATTTATGGTCATTGCAATTGGGCAATGCATGTAAGTGGACAAAATAATAACAAAGAATTTTAAAAAGTATTGTGACAAACGAAAGGAAATTCTACAAAACCCACTCCAAAAATATCATGTGATCAAAATCCAATGAATATGTGTTATATTTAAAAAAAAATGCAAGGGGTTATTGCGTAGGGACGCATGAATGAAGAAGTAATTGGGCATTTATTTGTGAACCTATGAACAAGGAATTAATGGACCCGTTGATTAGATACGAATACAAAATGATGAAAATCGAAAGAGACATTTTATGAAGTCCCTATCTAATATGGAAGGAGAATGAGAAGAATGTACGTTACTGACCTGACAACTTTGTCTCTGCTCGCTCTACCCATGTGCAACTTTATCTCCCTTTTTTTGTTTAATTTATAGTGAGAATGTGTTTAATTTATTAAATTGAAATGTCTCAAGTTTTTGAGTTATACTTGTTTTTGAAGAATGAAAATTCGGTTGAAATTTAATGAAAATTCGAGACACATGTAACCAATAATTAGGAAATGTAATAAAAAAAATTTAATAGTGTACACTTTTTCAGCTCATTTTTTAGATTAAAAATTTAAGTCTTTTAATGTGTATTGTAAAGTATAATATTTCTTGAATTTGGAGTATATCTCTCATTCCTTTCAGCAGATTTCCACACTGAAATTTAAAGCACTATGTCAAGTAAGATTGTAACAAATTTTATAATTGTATTATTGATAAATTTACAATGTAATATTAACCAAAAAAAATTGTAAGCTTGTAGCCGCAGTTCCTTTTTTTTTTTTTTTTTCGAACTAACAAGTACAAAATGCCCAACTCTAAGACACTTGAAACTTGTTACAGGATCCTGAGAAATTCCATCAACTTGTTATTCCAAATCATAAACTTTTATGCAAATGGGGACAAATGTAATTCAAAATCGAGATAAAACAATTTGGTATGCTCGAAAGTTGAGAAAAGTCAATAATGCATTTAATAAAAATAACTATCTAAATAATTCTATTTATATGAGATCAATTTGTGTGTGTGTGTATATATAATTATTTGTTGTTTTATCATATTTATCGTGTAATAACATGACATATTTTCTTGTGAGTCAATAATATTTCGAAATAAACATCATCTAACGGCAGCGCCCTTTTATGTAATTAAATATATGTCACAAACTATTTTCAAAATTTTTGACATTAATCCGAACTGAATTAAATTTTATTTTGTAAGTTTGTATAGGTGGATAATGCCCCGGTCTCTAGTTTAGATTAAACATTAAAGAGTCTACTTCATTATGATAGAATGAGTTATGATGACTACAATTCACTAGTTTTTATTAACATTTTTGTATTCTCCTTTTGTCATCTTCTTTTGGATTTGGATTTGATTGGGGCGACCTTTTTCTTTTAATTGATACTTTAGTTTTATTAATATATATGTTGATGATGATCATATATTATTATCAATAATGATCTAATTAATAAAAATAATACAACAACGCCAACATTTAATCTAAATCTCCGTCTGCATTTTAACTAATGTGACATTCATCTATTTATTTGAATTCAGTGTTAAGTTGATTTTTTTTTTTGCTAATTTTTTAAAAAGATACAACTGATAGTTATTAGATAAGAATATAAAAATAATTAAATCTTAATCGTACATAACTGTACATCCGCGTGTAGCGAAAGATTATAAAGGGTTGAGCATATATCAACTCAATATTAGATCCAAATTCAAATTCGAATAATAGTAATTTGTGCTTGCTATCATTTAATAAATACATACATATTGTTGAAAAATATGAATTAAGATCTGAATATTGAGATTCTTAAAATTATTGGTGTTAATAAGGTAAGCTATTATGATAAGACTAGAAGTAATAATACAATCGATATGTAAAATCTATAAAACTTTTTAATCTCTCTATTTCGCTTCCAACGTGGGAAATTTTTAAATCTAAATATCTAATATCCTTGAAAGGAATTAGGTAAAATTCCCATTAAAAAAATTCCAAAATATGTAAAGATTTTCTCCAATTTAAGCACAAGAACAGAATTTGTTTCTTTTCTCTTTATGGTTCGAAACAGAATTAGCCAACTCAGCAAAGATTTGTTTCCAAGTTGAAAAGCCGGAGAACAACACACAAGAAAAACCCAAGGGGCCGAGTTCGTTCAATTCATGGTTAGGGTTTGGTAATTGGTTGGAGGTGGGGCCCGGAAATGGAAAGGGCGAAAAAAAATGTTAGAATCTTCAGAATATTTTTTGTGGGGTTTCACATCGCTGGTTGGAGCTGTGCATGTGAGGGAAAACGCTTTCTCGGGAAAATTTGAACGTTAGAATGGAAAATGGAAAAAAAAAAGAAAAAGAAAAGAAAATCCAGCAGATTTGGTCATTAAAAATATTTAATGAAGCGTGGAGACGCCGAAACTTGTGCGCACTCTTGTTGGCTTTGACGAGTGACGACTGGGTTTGGCTGTCACTCTCCCCCCATCCCTATCACTTCCCATTTTCCACTCTCACCGGCTGCAGCCGGTTATAAGAAGGTCATGGTGTATAATTTTTGAAATTATTGAATAAAATAGTGTAATCGTTTTTGACAACTGTTTACATATACTATAGTTGAAATTCTAGAAACTTCTAGTCATAAAAACATAAAAAACGAGAAAATTTACTTCCATAGGCCAAACTATTTATTCTTAAAAGAACATTAGACTTTAGACATTTAATATAATATAATCTCTATGAATGAATACCCGATAAATTAATAACTTCTATTATATAATAAATTTTTACAGTCTCAACTTGGGTTAATAAGATAAACTAATAATTTTGATAAATTAACAAGATAATACTATTTTTTAACACCTTCATATAACTTTAAGGTTCCATTCATATTATGACTTAATAATTTACTAAAATTACAAATATAATTGTTATTATATTTTATTAAATAAAATATGGGTAATTGTTACTTATTTTTCTTAAAATTTAAATATAGTTGGATCTCATCTCATGTTCTCGAATTCAATTTGCTTATTGCTTGTAGTGGTTATGAGTTTGAATTCTCAAATTGCAAGAATTTTTTTTTTGGTTGTTAATTTATTCTATAGTTAGTGGGTTAATTTATTTTTAATTGATTACATGGGTAAAATAAGATGAATTTTTAGTTAAATGCATGTTCATTAAATTACATATATACTCTATGAATTAATAAATTAATAATTTATCAATCAATTAATACCTTTTTAAATTAATAGATTTTTGTGTGGTTCCAATATTATTAATTTATAGATGGTTTACTTTAGCTTCATATTGAATCTCTTTAGAAAGAAGACTTTTTTTGATCTTATAGTTGCCCATTATGAGACTTTTATTGTTAAGTTAGTCATACACTTCACATGTTTCTTGTAATTTACAAGGCATCTTCAAAGACATAAGTCTTTGGTAAGAATATGCAACGCACTAGAACCCCCTTATTGACAATTCTTTATTTTGTGAGCATATAAGGTTTCCTGAAAAAGGTGATAGGTACTAATCTTAATTATACAATTTAACATCAAATGTTTACTTTTAAATAAAAAGAAAATTGCTCCGACAATACATATTGAGAGACTCAAACCTTTGCCTCAATAATCAGGTGAGGAAATGTCCATCACTAGATTAATGACTAATTGACATTAATTAATATACTTTTGACAATTAAAAATTGCATATGATATATTACATTTTATGAATATTAAGAATGTTAAATGTCAAGTATAATCTCAAATATTCAAATTGTTTTTATTAATGCTTTATTAGTTATGTTGTAATATGTAAAATAAACTATCATGAGTCTTAAAGTACATTGTCTTTATAGGCATAATCAAGTGACTTTAGTCTCTTTATTCAACTAGTCATTTGAGTTTGACTCTTAAATGAATTAGGGGTTAAAAAGTATATTTAAGCCTTAGCCACTCACTGATTTTCTTTTTTCTTTTGAAAAAAAAAATCTTAGATCACACAACTACAAGTAAAATGATATTTTATTTTATCCAATAAATGGATCACTATAAAAAAAAAGGTAAAATAATGTAAACTCATAATTCTATTGTCTTAAGAAGTATAAATATAGGTTAAATATGGTTTATTGATATTTGATCGGATAAATATCAATAAAACTGATTTCAAGACCAACCGTAGTGAAATTAATGGCGTTTTGAAAGAGAAAAAAGTGTATCACTCAAATCATTCATTGCTATGAAATTTCATTGTGTAATAAATCAAAATTCAAAATCATTATCGGACAAATACAATGTCAAATTTAAGAAGACCATTTTAATGACATTCACTTAAAATGGATAATAATTGTTTTTCTTCTTGACAAGGTTAAAAATTATAAATGATTATGATCGTATTAAAATTTGTAAGAAAGCACATCAGTAATGAAATTAACTTTTGATTGTTGAGTAAACAACTCGAAACAAATTTTCTCCAAATTTGTTTTAATTACCCAAATTAAAAGCTCTAAAATAGGATTAATGTATACACGTATATATTCAGACACAACTGGTGAAGCCGGTTACCCACGCGGATTCTGTTTGTTTTCTTACACACTCATCGAACTTCAAATACAACAACTCCTATAAAGAAGCCGCTCTCCCTCTTTCTCACTATTTCCCTGTCTGATAATGTGAAAAAAATAAAATAAAAAAAACAATCTTAAAATCACTGAAAATTTTCCGCAAAATCCAAATACTAACAAAAAAGTTATATGGCTTCGTTAAGGTTCTTGTCCCTGTTTCTGGTTCTTCCAATTCACATTGCTTTGTTTTCAAGCCTCTGTTTTGCTGAAGACGATACTATCTTCTACGATTTCAAAGTCTCTTACATCACTGCTTCTCCTCTAGGAGTCCCTCAACAGGTTCACCTTTTCTTATCTGGGCTGTTATTATTTGGTTTAAAAAGTTGTAAAAATAGTAGTTTTTCGTTCTGTTGAACTCGTTTTCTGTTTGGTTTTGGTTTTGGGTCTACTGGGGTGCCACTAAAGAGTAAAGGCACTGTTCTTTTGTTTTTCACACTCAATTTTTTCGGTTAATGTTTAAAGTTTTATGCTTTATGTTGTGCTAGCTATTTTTATGATGATCTTGTGATCTGGGTTTTGAATTTTTTCCTCTCCTTTTTACAGTATTCAGAGATTTTTTTGGTCATTCTTGTGCACGGCAACGTGAAGTGCTAGTGAATATGTTTGTATTGATACATATTTGTTTTTTCTTTTTTTGGGTTTATTTTTAATGTGGTTGGATTTGATAGTACGCAGTTTGAGTGATTGTTGGAAGTAGTCTAAATGTAATTATAGGCCAATCTTGAATATGGGTTTGTGCTTTTGATTTTATCTCTCTTTATTTTTGTGGCAAAGGCTATGTATTTAGCCACATTGGATATGGTTTCACTGTTAGTGAAGTGGCTTAATGATACGATAGTGGTGTTTTAATGTTTGTTGAGTAATGGTTGGTTGTGTATTGCTAATGTACCACCTCCATAAATTTGAGCGGTTTTATTTGCTCTTTTTCATTTGCGTTCTCCTCCTCCCCCCCCACCCGCCCGGGGCCCAAATTAAAAACGTTTTCTTAAATCACAATGGTCTTTGTTGAGGGTGTGAAAAGTTTTGAATTGAGTAGTATATGTTTGCTTTTAGTGTTTTCCAGTAATCTATGGTTTATGTTTCAAATCTTATTGTGAAAACTAGGCTTTGCTGATGGTCAATTGGACTAATTACTTCTGTTAAATTACTTGTGGATGCAGGTTATAGCAATTAATGGAAAGTTTCTGGTCCTGTTCTTAATGCTTTACTACTAATAACAATATTGTTATTAATGTACAGAATGATATGGATGAAAGTCTCCTAATGACTTGGTATGTTTTAGCCAAAATTTCTAATATATATATTTTTATTGAAACCAATTTCAGATTCAGTTGTATCCATTTCCTGCCTTTTCTTGGTAATTGATTTTGCGAAAATTATAATTGATGCATTTGCAGGCCTGGGATTCAAATGAGGCGTAACTCACTAGCAGGATGATTGTCCAAGAACAAATTGTCCAATCCCATACATATTAGAATTGGACATATCAGTTTCAAATCAAGGATCAAATTTAGGCTTTTTCTACTTCCCATCTCTCAGTCTTCAAAAGAGTGTCTGGTGGTTTTGGTCCTGTGTATTAATAACATGGAAAGTTATTCAATTCCTTTTGATCAGCCAGAGGGGATATTATTTTTCTGATTGGTGACTGGTATACCCCGCAACCATATGGTTAGTACTTTTTTGGGTTGATTCTTTTCTGAACATGGAAAGTATAAACTGTAGTTTGGACTCTAATGCTGGCTTCTTTCTTGATGTGAAGCGTTGAGGATGGCAGCACTTGACTCGGGAAGGACCTGATATGCCAGATGGAGTTCTCATAAATGGAAAGGACCATGTCGATACAACACCACTCTTGTTACTGATGGCATTAGTAGTAAGCTATTAATGTCGATCAGTCAGGTAATTGTTCTGTTGTTATAGAAAATGTATTTTTCATACTTTTTTAATCTTGCATTTCTAACAAGTTTGCTTTGTATACTTAGTATACTGTTTCTTCTTTTAAATTTAGACAAAATCAGGTGTCTCTGCTGTTAACAGTTAAGTTTAGTTGATAAACACATTTACCTACTGCTGTTAAGCATTGATTGACTTTTCATAATTTCATGTTCTTGACTTAATGGAAAAACTTTGAGTTATTGCAGCCTAGAATTTCTTTTTACAAATGTGAATGGTGAGAGCTAATTGTTGGTCATATACCCACGCAGTAGTGTCATCTTGGAGGTAATTGTTTAAATACTAACTGCCTGTGGCATCATATTGTCAGGCAAACATATCGAGGAGTTCAGTGCACAATGTTGGGACTTCAACTAGTTTGAACTTCAGAGAATTGGGGTATAACCTGCTTCTAGTTGAAACAGAGGGACATTATACGCCATGTAATTATACCAGTTTACTATGAGATTCATGGGCCAGTCTTATTAGTTTTTTCAGTTACAATGGATCAGAATGCAAGTTCTAGATTATTACATTGTAGCCATTAACGATACTAGGTTGTGAATGAATCAGTTTGGCAAAGGTTACTGGTGACACTTGCCATCTTACTTTTCTCAATTCTAAAGGGCAGCAAGTGGTCCTCCCTGAGCACCAAATGACATTTAATAATGGGCAACAATAGCGCAGCCAAGGTCCAGAATCAGGTATGTTCTTGAACAAGGAAAGTTTAGACATAAATTTTTTCTACTCTCTTGGCACTGTCTTTAAATATTATGTCAGGAACATTCTCAGACATAATGGTTTATTGCACTATGATGCCTTTACCCAACTTGTCATCTATTTTTGACTATTAAGGATACTGATCTAGCATTATTTTGGCGATACATTTTTTTATGGTAATTACCTATTTATCTACCTTTATTAAATTCTGAATTTTTTCTGTTGATTAGGCAAAATACATCTGCAAATTAGGGCTAGATCCAAATCCACAGGGTTCTTTTCATTGTGGTTCAATCAATATTACTGATACATTATGTGTTAAGGAGTTTGCCACCTGTGACAATAAGATGGGAAGGATTCGTTACTTTCATGAATGGGATTTCCTTTGTGAGCAGAAACACCAATCAGGCTTACTGATAAGTACAATGAAGGGAAGCATAAGCTAGATTTCCAAATAAATACTAACTAGACCTCCCAGGAGACGGACAGATCTTATTAATGCTACACAAGGTTATGAAATCATATTGCAGAACAATACCAAGATGGAAGCTTTCCACATGGATGGTTATTCATTTTTGTTGTTGGGTAAATTTTTCCCCCCCTTTTCTTTGAAATTCCTTGTGTGAATTATTAGTTCAAAGCATCATAATAGTTGATAGCAGATAGGATGGACTTCGGTATATGGACAGAAAGCAACGAAATAGTTATAATAAGTGGGATTTTGATTTCTAGTATTACAACTGAGGTTTAATAACATCCTACAAGCTATATTTATACAATTTAGCAATATTTTTTGAAGAGGATTTTATAGATTTCTGCTGAATATTCGTTGATTAACACCATATCTAGTTTGCATATACCAAAAATGAAGCATCTTATTTTTAAAAGCAAATATAGGAATGACGCAATTTGATGGTACTCACAAATATGTGTTCTTACTTTTTCAGGTAATTCATCCCTAATCTTTCTTCTTAGGTTTATCCTGGGAAGGCATGGACTGCAATCCTTGTTTCTCGATAATGTTGGAGTATGGAATCTTGAGGTAAGAACCTTGACAGATGGTATATCTAGGCAAAGAAGACATATGAAAATTGTCAATCAGAGAAAATGGCATTTCACCGAGATGGGACCTCCTGATAATGTTTTTATATTGTGGTGCCCTTCAAAGCAAGCAAGTATCTATCTGAAACTTTATATAATCTCTCTTTATTCACTTTTTAACAAGCATGCCTGATGCTGATTAATTTGTTTTATTATGATTTTCAAAAACCTTAAAAAAGCATCATCACTCTTCTACCAGCATCACTTGTAACTGGAATCTGGAATCTCGTTCTTACTTTGGTGATGGCATTCTGCTGGAATTTTATTCTGCTGATGGGTAACGAACTGAAAAAAAAAAAAAACAAAAACAAATACCCAGTTCTCATTTAATTGTAGTCGAGGTAAATGAGTAGATTTAAAGGGTTTAGGGGGATTAGAATAGATCTGCAAATTTAGTCTTGTTTGTAAAATTTTTCATTGTTTCTGACTGACATTTATTTTGTAATCTTGCCCTTTTTTTTAAATATTGTTGTTAGGTCATTAAGGATCCATCATTCTTTATGTTGTTGCAAGATGCATACTGATGATTAACCATTCTCAGTGCCATTTGACTTTTTCATACGTCTTGATTTGATAATTAATTTTAGATATTTTGTTGCACATCGCTACCCCACACAAATGAAATTATAACATATGATAATTAGCAATATTTTGTCATCATTTTGGCGTAGTATCAATAATGCATCATTTACCATGGAGATGCTTGCTTTTAAATTCAGGAACAATAGGGATGGGATAAAAAAAACGTTACGTTCTTGTTGGTCCAATACAAAGGGATTTTAAGGTTATGCCTGGTGGTGATTTATAAATAAGATTTACAAAAATAACATGATCTTGATAGTATAAAATGCATCAGTAAAACAAAAATACTAAGATTCAGTTCAATGTTAGAAATTTATTTTAATCGTTACAAAATTTAAAGATAATGTTATAATAGGGTCTAGAGATACTAAATATATATATAGTTTGAAGTATAATGTAGTGGAACTCTGGATATATAGGAATTTATATACAACTCAGATTTTGCCAAAAACTAAATCGGAAATATACTATGAAAGAAATCTATTCATATTCTACATTTTTGTGGAGAGAAGAAGAGTTGATTCTCATTAAAGTTTCAATTGGTGCCATTCAGAATTTGAAAGGCGTTCAGCGTCAATGTTTAAACTTTGATACGAGTACATATACAAATAGCTAAACTAAATTGATTGTACATGAATTGGGATGATTACGCAGCTCCATATTACAAAAAATTGGGACCAAAATTTTCTCCTCCCTTAAGAAAAATTAGAAATCAAGATGGTATTCTGTGATGTGGAAGAATTAAAGGAAAATTAGTAAAAGAAGAGACTTATCCACGTCTCAAGTAAGCATACTGATCATTGAAAACTCTCATGACTAACTTGAATAATTAGTAAGCAAATCCCATGCCGACTATTGCTTGAACCTCACCGTGTAATGATTTAATTGGATTTAAAAATGTGTAAAACTCTTAAATACGTGATTTGAGGGACAATAGCTGTCTTCTTGGGTCTAAACATGATCAATTAGTAGATTAACAAATTGTTGGCTCTAAGCAGAGCAATTTATTTTTTTATTAAGTAAACAATAATAAGTAGGGTTATTATATAACAACATTAAGATTCTACGCAAGTATTGGATAATGTTTATTGGGTGGAAAAGACATAATAGCAGTCACATGGACTTGTTACAGAATAATGCAAAATATGATGTTATCTTCTCACAACAACATTTAATTAAAACCCTAATTATTCAGTCACACTGATCACTGCGTTGTTCATTTCATGCACTTCTATCTTTGACACACAGTGCACTCTTTTCTTTCAGTTCCTGATCAGAAGGAGGAAGAAATGCATGCCCCGCGTCAGAATTGGAGTCAGAGATAAGCACTGGCCCACTACTAGTTGGCTATTTTTGTGCTCCTAAGTTCTTTTTGTTTATTAACTGTCTCCTTAGAATGTGAAATATTGGTCCACGAGTACACCACTCACTATGATTATGTCGTTTGAAAATTTTGAAAAATCCCATTTTGCTTAAAAGTTACAATCAGCCTTGACTTCACAACAAGTAAACAATCTGTTCATATAAATATATAACATGCTGTAAAAGTTTGAAACTATAGAGCGGCAGATTCCTGGTATCACTCCTTGCCAGCTCTTTCTTTTAATTTAGAACATAGCTGATAGCTCTAGCTAGAGAGTTTCTTAATTCTACCTTCATTCATGCTCATGCATGCATGCTTCTCATTCTTCTTTGGCCTATGCAAACCTACTAGTTTCGCCTTGCCTGCGTTCTCGCATGCAACGAGAGAGACTAGCAAAGACTGTCTAGCAGGTAATGAATTTAATATACTTGTATTTTATCCATATGCAATGTCTTGGGTTATCAAGTTCTGATATCTTCATACACTATCTCTCTTTTTAAAGTTTCAACAAGCAATGAATCAGAGTTATTATCAATAAAGAATAGCCATTTTGCTTCTTCAACCACTTATTTTGTAATCTTCCAGCAGATTATATTAAAGCACAGGATCCATTTTTCTCAAGGAAAATGACCCTTTCCTCTTTTCGACACCCATTTGCTTGTCCTCTTTTGGATAAGAAATATTGAAACTTTGTTATTCTTTCAGCTCATGTTTAAAGCTTGCACCATGAATAATGTATGGTGATGAATTACTGCTGTTTTGGTCACCTAAGATACACTTGATCACTTGCCATGCATGCGTCCTATGCACCGCACGCTCCTTTATTTTTTGTTCACTCTAATGGATATATCTAATTTATTTATGATTGTATATTCCCAATCCATTAGTTATTATCACGCATGTATATATCTTACATGATAAGTTTAAAGGGTACACGTGGCAAGAATCCAACAGGAAATTGTGTATATAATAAGAACACTCAAACTTTCTATTAGTTCATGCTAATAATATAAGTTCAAGGTATGGTTGAATGGTTTTCTTTAACTGACTACGAATTTAAATCTTGAGAAAGGAAGTGAAGAGCAAAATAATTGTTGAGTATCAGACTATCTATTTCTTTCCTCTTTTTTAAAAAAGTTTGGGTGCACTAACTAATGAGCAGCACGACTATCAACCCTTATACTTGGTAAGCAAAAAAAATCTATGAAATGAAAGTCTTTACGTAACTTCTAAATAAATAAAAAAAACTTAATGATGCCCAAGAATCCAAAGCATAAAATCTATCGTCTTCCGAATTTAGCAATTGCATATTTGATATCTGGCTGATTAAGTCAATAATATTTTTGTTTTATCTTCTAAAGCTTTAAGAATATTAGAAGTGCGCATGTGTCTTTTGCCATACTTCACAGCAAAGCATTCAGTACATTATCATTGAACACAATAGCACAGAACACTTTACTAAAGTCTAATGCATGTTACGGTTTGAATGTCCAATAATTAATTGAATTGTTGGATAACGTTTACTTAAATTTGGTCTGATTTACCCTTAACCATTAGACTCTGTAAAATAGAACATGTACATTTGGAACCCCATCGAAGCAGAAATTCAATATGTAGTAAAAAGAAAAAAATAAAAATAAATTGTAAGCTAAATATATTTCATCGATTGAACACCACAAACTTGTAACAATCGTCTCCCTGTCGATTCCATAAACCAGCACATAATGGCTCTTAAATGTACAGGCTAGATAAAAGGCCTTTACATATATAACCAGACAAATATATTTGCTGCAACTCAGCATCTTACAGCAATATAAACTCCACATTCAACCTAATAACACTTAGAGAAGTTAATACTAGTTGGTGAAATATTAACCAATACTAGGACAAAAGACCTAGAAGCTCTCAAGAGAGCCTAAAGTTATAATATTATTGTTATGTTTTATTATTTACAGGAATTTAGATCGTAATGATTTCTTCCCTTTAATTAATTACCTGTAAACTGAATGTCCTATAATCAGTATATACTGTTTGATAGTTATTATGAATAATATGTCACTTCCATAGATCAATTTGACAACTGGATGGTTGAGGAGGGCATTTTCCAGATGTTTTGCTTGTTCATCAGCTATCTCACCAGCGTATTTGTCTGTATTCCCCAGAAGACGTTCTATTGTTAAGCAATTGAATCCTCCTAGCTGAGCTGAGGAAGCAACAAACTTGTCGAACTCATAAGTCAGTCACTTGATCCACTGCCTGCTCATAGTTTGATCCTGCCGAAAAATTGCAAGTTTTATTGCATATGTTCTTCGTGGTAAGTGATGAAGACTTCTTAAAGTGCTTGCATGGATTAAATATCTAGACCATATGCAGTCGTAGGGGTTGCCGTTTGCATTGGCAGCTGTTTACTTGCATAAGTTTCAGGCTCTCTAGAGTGGGAGCTGAAAGGAAGTGTTATGGGAACGGTATTACCAGGCGTTAGTCCAAGCTCTTTCTTGCAGCCGTAGGGAATATGGTAAGCCAAATTGCTATGCTGTGAAAGGTGCTGCAGGTGAAAAGAAGCAGAATCGGATTAACCTTAGCAATGCCTTCT
>JAUJEN010000304.1:0-267500 GCA_030448925.1 Citrus cavaleriei
ATCATTGTACTTCGTTCAGTTACGTATTGCTAAGATTCGTCGATTCTGCTTCTTTCTACTACAGCACCTCGAGGCTAGCGATTTGAAGAGTCATGGGTTACTCTTGTAACTAATCTTTGCGTAACAATGGTGACTAACAACTGCCAATCAAGCCTAAATTTTAGGGTTTCCATAGTATTAATATTATTGATTTTAAGTTTGGGTAGTTGGCAGTTATTTGATATACTCATTATTTGATTGCTGCTATGAAATTGGAAGTTTATAGATTTATACATGGTCCTTTCAGCGAATGTTTGAGTTATTGCTATAATACTATGAGGTTGGAGCTTAGAATGGAGAATGTCTTACGGGTTTTGGTTCCAGGACTAATAATGTCCAATTAATTTTAGTTTAATTTTAATTTTTAAAAATAGCATTAATTTAATTGTAATTATTTGGGTTTACATTTAACATTGTTTTACCGTTCTAATTATCTTTTTGAAGAAAATAAAATTCCAGCGCGCCAATTAATATATTCTTATAATTCCTTAAAAATGTATGGGCCATTTTAGTACTTGATTTAATTCAATAGCAATTGCATATGGGGCATGGTGATTTCAATAGATGTCGTTTCATCGTTAAAGTTAACGATAATTTCCCTACTTGGGGAATGGGTATTAAATTGATAGTTGTCGAAAGATTAGGTACGCGATAACATTTGTATTCTTATAGAGTGTAAAATAACAAATACATAATGAGTCTTTGATACTCGAGCATTATTTCAATTACAAATTATTATAAGTATATTTTAAAAAATGTAAATCAAGGGCCTATTAATCTATAATCATAGCAGTTGAAAATTCATAAAGTGATTGAGAGGAGTTAATGTTGTGAAGGAAATGTAAAATCGGCCTTGTGATAATCGTAAAAAAATAAAGGCATGAAATTTAGCATTGATTCGATAATTTCTTTCTACTGCACGATGTGGGAGGAAAGAAAATATATTATTAACAGTCTCAGTCTGATATTGAGGAGAAATTCAACTTGCAAGCTAGGAATACATGAGTATTCTCCCCTTGAAAGGAAAAAATCTCTCAATTGCCTGCTCTCTAATTGTCACTCTCAACAATTCTAAATGAATTATTTATTCATTCGATTTTTGGGATACTGTGATGAAAAAAACTGGAACAATTTATGAAAGCGTTTGCACTATTGCATTCACTTCCGCCCACCTGGTTAGTCAATTTTCAAATTGTCAAAGTTGGTATAATTTATTAAGTGTCATGCTTCATATCATTTGCTTCAATTCCACGATTCATACATTAGCTTCTTCAATATTTCTAATATTGCAGCTAAGAAGATCATGCATGTTGACTTTCAACAGTTAATTCATACTACGTTGACAATATTTAGCTCGATTCTTGTTAATGACAGATTGGCAAGAGAGACAGGATTGGCACCAGTGCTTGATATACGCACTTTGTCATTAGGTCTTTCAAATCAAATTTATTTGAATTAAAAGCATTATAGTAAAAGAGTTGAAGTCACTTAGGGGAATATGGTACAATAAAAAAAGATTATACATGCATCTTGTGATCTATTGTTACATACTTGCTGACCTAATATAATTATTTTGGTTAGCCAGAATTTCTGTTGATTTAATTTCTGCTGGGATAAAACATTTGAGATACATGTTGTCCTAAATTAAACCTCTCTACTAATCTACGATACTACATAGGTATCAATTGCTATATAAAGAACAGAATCTTTAAAGGGTTCTTAAAGCTTTGAATAGCCTGAAATGGATATGAATCCTACTGATTAATGCAGAAGTAGCAGCTGTGTGAGCTTCTTAAGCTCAAGCTCAGGTGTGGAATTGTGCCTTCAATTACATTAATTCATGTCACTAAAATGTGCCCGTTGAACTTGGCATACCAGATGTTATTAAAACCTTGGCCAGCCATGGCTTCTACGATAGCTTCAGCATAAATATCCAAAAAAACCAAAAGCTCATGCATTCCAACGCCTTATGGATTCTGATTCCTCTGGCTTCTTTGCTCAACAAATGGTTAATAAAGACAGATCAAAGTGTTATATACACCAACCTGACTCACTCTAAAGGATGGGCCTTAGAGGCCGCGCCATTTATGTTTCTGATAACCCATCCTATAGTAACGACTCACTTCCAATTTCTTTGACTCTTGGTTTCAAGAATGATGATCCCCTCTACTTCTGTGTTTGATGCTTTGAGAGACAATGGGTTCTTTGGCTCAAAAGCTAAATTGGGGCATGCTTTTATGATACTACATGATGGCTGACTCTCAGTTCATATCAAGCAATCTAGATTAAAGATTAGCGGAGTGTCAAAGGGGCTGGAAGTGTCTGGTTGATCTGGGTGGCGTCACTGGAACTATGGCCAGCCATCGCAGAAGCTTTTCCTGAAATGAAATCATCAGTTTTATCTCCCACATGTCGTTGATAATAATTTGCAGCAGCAGCAGGGGACTAATAAGAACCTGGAATTTCTTGGAGGCGACATGTTTGAAGCAATGCACCTCCAGCAGATGCAGTTCTGCTCAAATGGTCAATTGATTCTTGGTTTCTATTTTCTCTCCCACTTAAATATTAATGTTTCAATACTGATATATACAGAGTCCTTAACCTCATTCTACATGATGTATATATAAACAATTTTGGTCCAGAAGAAAATAGGGTAGATTTTTAACAATTTTCCTTGCATTTGAATGATTTATAAAATCTAATTTTAGATAAAATTGAATAAAATAACATTTAATGATGTCAAAAATTCCACTCCCTTATTGTATTGCATAGATCAATAGCTCAATGAGTAAAATTTTAAAATTCAAGTTGAAATAGACTCATTAAATAATAATAGTGTTACTTACATCATGTTGAGTTTTGTTTTTTGTTTTTTATTAAATCAACATTGTTATACTACGATGAGTTTTTCAAAGTTTGTGGATCTAGTATTACTGTTTTTCTATATATAAATTGATTTGCATTTAATTAAATTTACATGACAAAATATAAAGTAAAAGTGATTCTTAACTGGGGTGATGAAGGCGTGCAGATATTGAAGTGCAAAACTGCTGGGAGCCAAGAATCAGGAGGACTGGTCATGAAGTCAAAACTGAGACTCCAATGAAGACACGTTATCCTTAACAGCATTGATGATGTCTTTTATTCAATTAACGGCAAGAGCGGAGCATCAAAGAATGGAAAAGCTTCTTCTTAAGTTGAGTTATTCTTATCTCAATTCTGCTGGGTCAGGGTCTATGAGCTTCCTGATAAGAGATGTCCAATACTGATAGTGAGCCGTTGAAGTGTAGGATCTACAGAGTTTATTCGACGCACCCCAAAAATGGGGTATTTAGCTAAAAATGCCCCCCAAACTCCAAATTCCTCACATATGCCTTTATAAATTTGTCACAGAAATTACCCTAAATGACTAGTCATCTAAGCATTCTGACCAAGCACATAGCTTCAACTGATTTCCATTCCGACCAGCCAGCATTGTCTTCCACTACTAGCAGTTCTCAAAATCGGTGATGCTCAGTGAGCTTTGAAATTGAGGTGAACACCGACGATGCTTCTACTGCTGGTATTTCCCTCTTTTTCTTGTTTTAACACCTGATCTCTTCCCTTTATTTTTAAAGAGACAGTGGCCAAATTAAAGGTGAGTCACCACATCTACAATTGATTTTAGCATATGCTGGTTTTATTGCACTATTTTTTGTTACCCTATTTTGAATATCTTGTTAAAAAATTAAACTTCAACGGCAATTTTATACAAACCGATTGGTTCAAAAGTAATCTATCATCAGACTTTTTGACTGGGGTTTTGAAATGATTATGGCAAGAGAGGTGGTGGTCGTTTTTAAAAAATAAGCAAACCGTCGCTGATAATTAAATCATCATGATAATTCAGTAATAAATTCAATAAATCAAAAAAGTAAAGGGTAAGGAGAAAAGCAAACATGATTTTCATGATTGGAAATCACATTAACGATCTTAAAAGTATCTTGGGTTGAGGATTTAAATATAAAACACATACCGATTGACACAGGTGTTGATGAGCGGCTTACAATGATTGATACGATCTTTTTAAATTATTATTGGCTTCGATTTAATTTTACCGAATTTTCAAAACTTTCTCTCTGACTAAATGATCTCAGATAAATTGAAATGAATACAAGTTTATCTTCTTTGATTTATCAAATATCAATGGTTGTCTTATCTAAATATAATTTGGTTTGGTAAAATTTATAGTTGAGGAAGAAAACCGTCATTATTGGCGAACACCCGACTTTGTAGTCAGTTGTAAGCAGCTATTCTTAAATATGTTCAAAAATTTGCAATACAAGAATATCTTACTTTCATAATGGTTAGCTTTCATTAAATTTACGCCCATAGCTGGATTGCCGTTTATAAGTAGGTTAAGCTTTGCTCATCTGAGCTTCTGATTGAAATATTTTCTAAGTTTACTCCAAAAGCGTTCTAGCATATAAGCGTATTATTATTTACAGCGTATGAATGGTTGCAAATAGGTAATTTCAAATATCTAAAATTAATTCCCACTTGTATATTCCCAAAATTTCTTAAATTATTATATTGCCCAAACTATGTGAGAATTATAGAATAGCCGAAAAGATTTAAATATTTTCGCCAAATTCCAAATCCACGAAATTCAAAACTGTATTAAGTATCAAAGATGGTAAATTCTTCATTTTAGTTCATAGAAAAACACCTTAACCACTTAAAATCATTTTCCCCATATAAAAAGCACAATATATAAATCTTTGTTTAACTACTCTCAATTTTCTTTAACTTAAAATATATGTTGGTTTGAAGATATAATCAAAATCAATATTTATAGCATATTGTATTTTAATTTAATTTAATCCTTCACGACTTATGTTTATTTACACAACTTCAGTTACATATTTAGGTTAGATCAAGAATCGATGTGCTTCAAACCCTAGGATAAAGAACTGTTTGCTATAATTACTAGTACAAATGCAGCTGAAGCTGAACACTTTTTCCTTGTAAGATTCCAAGTTTTTCATATGTGGCTCAAGGAAGGATTCACTTTTGATATATTACAAAGAAGTAAATCAAGTGCTTATTTTTCGCCTAAATGGAGTGTTGTGTATATAGAAAGGATGAGAAAATTGATCATTTGTCTATTGCTTCATGTTTAAGGGTGTTGTATTAACAAAAAGGCAGTGAAGTTTTTTCAAGTCATTCCAACTTCCTATGCCTCCTTTTTTTATGAATAATCATTACATTTTCTTGGACGGTAGAAAGCCAAGTCTTTGTGAAGTTATATTGTGCAGCTTTTATTTAGATTATTTGGCAAGAAATGAATAGGAGAGTTCTTGATAATGCTTACGAGGGACTTATTTTTTTCTATTTTGTTTTGCCTTGATGTTGGCTACTCGTTCATCTTTACTATAATCCTTCCGTTTGATCTAATAAATCTATTAGAAAGACAATTTTTTTTTGCATTATTTTATTTTCTACAGAGGCAAAGAATTATTTATGGTTTATATACTCGACTGTAATGGTGTAATGAATACTTTACTCGACTGTAGTCGTGTAATGATGTTACTATACTCAAATTTAGTTGTGTAATGTATATTTTACTCGACTGTAGTCGTGTAATCTATACTTTACTTGACTGTAGTCGGGTAATGCATATTTTAGTCAACTGTAGTCGTGCACTGGATACTTTAATCGACTGTAGTTGTGTAAGGAAAATTATTCTCGACCAGAATGGCGTGTAATTTTTCTGATTGGTTTATAATTTATTATTATGCAACTTTATTTGTATTTATATTATAATTCAAATATTTTCTTTTTGTTTATGCAGATGGAACCGAAAATCAAGGAATATAAAAACTTTAAAGCCAAGATTTCTAACTTAGGATCATCCTAGATGCGAGGAGAGGATATAAAAAATAAACTCTTTGAGGAGCAAAAAAGTATTTTTAGGCATTCTTGTTTCGGTCATTTTTTGGATGTGAAAGAGTTGAAGTGTCTGCTCAGTTACTCCACAACATACCACTGAGAGAAGTGAAGATCGATGAGAAGAAAATGTGGTTTAGGATTGGCCGTTTGCGTTGGTAACATGATTAAATTGCAGTCCATTGTATGAGCCGAATCATGCGAGTATGTAACATTCCGCAACAAAAATCAGGGTATGTATGTATGTGTGTGTGTGTGTGTGTGTGTATATATATATATATTTGTTTTTTCGACTTAACAATAAGAATGGTGATTTCTAACAATTGATTTATATGAATTTTTTTAGTGGTGATTGTGGAGCATTTTTGTTGCGGTACTTGGAGGTCATGAGCCATGGACTTGATTTCAATTCATATTGCCAACAAGATGATGTTACACAATTTCAAAAAGTATTGGTTTTTAAATTATTTGGGCATAAGTCTGAAATACTATCTAACCAACCCAAGAAGGGGGGTGAATTTGGTTATCAAAATTTATGCAAAACAAACCACACAACAATTTAAATCTAATGCCTTAATAAGAACAAAAATAATAAATTTAATCAACAAGATAATAAAAGAGTAGGGAAGAAAATCAAACAGTTGATTTTCGTGGTTGACTAGCGTACTCGTCAGTGCCTCCAAGCTCACGGGTTTGAAAGATTGCAGGTAAGCAAGCCTCGAAGACCGCTTCAACCACTTCTTTACAATTGACTTTGAGGGAATTCATATTTCGCCTGATAAGAAATTATCCGATCTATTGGCAAAGTGTGGCCGATAACCCAACACTTACAATCTCACAATTTGATTTTAAAGAATATTACAAAATAAATCTCTCTCACACAATGTGTTTGATTACAAATGAAAATCCAAAGTGTGAGTAAATGAAATGAATATAAGAATTTTAGGCTCAATGAAAGTTGTATGCTCAATAATTTGCTCAATGATAATTGTTGGAATCATTTTTGTTTGAATTTGATTGAGCTTATTTATAGTTGGAGCTGGAAACTAGCCGTTATTGACTTTCTACTCTTTATCCGGATCACCGATTAATAGATATCGGATCATTTAACGGTCGATATGGTCGTTAAATTTGAATTCAATTGTTGGATCGTTGAGGAGATGTGGGATGTGGTTAGGTGTCCAGGAGGCTAATTGTCTTACGTTTACTGCTTCGATAAATGAACCGTTATCAAGAATGTCAGGATCAGCGTTTTTCTCGATGGTGGCTTCTTCTGTGAACTTATTTTGTAAATTCTTGTTGGCCCCCAAACGTTATAAAATTATATTATGACCCAAAACTTTATAAAACTTATCAAATAAGTCCATTTCCAGAATTTTAAGCAATATTTGCTAATTTCAAAGTTCTCAAACCTTTTTCAATTTAAATCATTAACATGAAAATCATAAAATTACTTTTTATTGAATATAAAGCCTTTATAGTTTGAAAACTATATGAAATAATAATTTGAGCTTTTAAAACAATCTTAATCAAGTTTGTTATCATCAAAATCAATATTAAAGAAATATTTATGTTAACAAGGTCGTGGAAAAAAATTACATAGTGTCCCACCCTTAAAAACTTCATTGATGTGTCATTTTTTGCGTTACTTATCATGAGATGTAATAGTTACAATGAGGATGTTGTTGATATTTAATATAATTAAAGATAATTTGACATCATACATATGCTTTATTTTTTTAATCAATTAACTATTTTTTATTACCGGGGAGAATTCTATGATACAGACTTAAAAGTCAAATAAGGAAACAAGAAGGTTCCTGCAATTAAGAAAAACATACAGGCTGATATATTTAGAAAGTACAAGTGATCGTTGTTTACATGTACAACATGGGACACAACTAACACATTATTCAAGATCACCTCAGAATCAGCAAGATTACAATTAGAGATGTTATACTTAAGGCATATTTGAGATTGAAACTGGACAGTTGTAACTTAAAAACTACAGTACTAATGTATTTGATAAATATTAGCTGCCGTATTTTGAAAGTTAAATTGATTTAATTTTACATACGTATAATGAAAAATTTATTATATATTTACTAAATTTATCAAAATTATTATTTAAAAATTATATTTATTACATAATATTAAATTATATTTCATAATTATAATTTATTTTCTCAGTAATTGTAAAGTTACAGCACTTCAATCCCAAAAAAAGACACAATAATTCAGATTTGGTGTCCGTTCGTATTATTAATTAAGGAAACACTCAATATTACTTCACTTCACGTGATTCTCTTTGTAGCCTAATTCCGAAAGCATTTATAATCAACATGATATTTCTTTCTCCAATTAGGTTCTTTCCTTAGACGTCTTGGATGGAATAAATAATGCCTTACCCCAAAGTGCAAGTTGCATATTTTTTCGATGATTAGGCACGCGAGATGTTAACAGAATTAATTTTCTAAGTGGGTCTTCTGAATTAATTTTATTATTTGGATAACAAGATTTAGCAGATCTGATTACGTATATTTGAGCCATATCTTGCAATAATTTTTGACCGACGGCGAGAATCACGTGGCAATAAAAAATTAATTTTTCACAATAATTTTTGTCACAACCTCTATGATCCCCATCTTTTTCTTTGAATTTAACCCTTAGCAAGTTATTAATTTAGTTAGCAATTACATGCATTCAGAAAAACGTTTTTTAAAACCCTCCAACGCCTTTTCTTTTGGATGGCACGACAGAAAATTATTATGAACATAAAGAGTCATTTTGGTATTGTAGTCAGGTGGTTATAATTTGAAACATCTTTAAAGTATATTGTGAAACATTTGTTGTTGTATTTTGAGCGAGTTAATTTTTTCACATACATGCTTTGATTGTATGATAAAAAATCTATGTTTATTATTTTGTTAAAATTATTATTTAGAAGTCATATTTATCCTACACAATCAACTTTTATTTAACAATTATAGATTTTTTTCTTTTTACAAGAGCTTAAATAAAAATAACAATTCTTTAATATCAAATGGGGCCTAATAGTATATCTGACTCTTTCGCTATTATATATAGAGCTCAAATCCATTGATTTGCATCAAATATCAATTAACCCTACTTAGCCTAATAAGGATGAATTTGATCGATGGAGAGCATGATACTGAGCTACTTGAAGCTCAAGCTCATGTTTGGAATCACATTTTCAATTTCATAAACTCCATGTCACTTAAATGCGCTGTTGAATTAAGCATACCAGATATTATCAACAAACATGGCAAACCCATGACCCTCAACGAGCTTGTTAGTGCCCTAACAATAAACCCATCAAAAACCCGATGTGTGTATCGCTTGATGCGCATTCTGATCCACTCAGGCTTCTTTGCACAGCAAACGCTAAATAGTAGCCGAAATAACAATGACGAAGAACAAGGTTATGTTCTCTACAAATGCTTCTAAACTTCTCCTAAAAAGACAGACAGCCCCTTAAGCGTGACACCTTTCTTGCAAGCCATGCTAGATCCTATTTTGCTATCACCGTGGCTGAAACTGAGCCTTGGTTTCAAAGCGACGATCCTGCATAATTTGATACGGTACATGGGAAGGAGTTTTTGGGGAGTATGCTGGGGACAGCAAAGATTAACAATTTCTTCAATGAAGCCATGGCAAGTGATGCGCGGTTGGCAACAAGAGTGGTGATACATAAGTGTAAGGATGTGTGTCGAAGGTTTGAATTCGTTAGTGGATGTGTGGGTGGGGGCACGGAACTGTGGCCAGGCCATAGCTTCAAAAAGCGTTTCCAAATTTGGAATGCACTGATTTGATCTGCCGCATTTGGTTAATGGCCTCCGAGCGAGTTTGTGCCAATCTCAAATGTTGGAGGGACATGTTTGAATTCCCCAGCTGATGCTGTTGTACTCAAGGTACGCGTATTAATTTTTATAGTTTAACTAAAGTGGTTTCTTGAGCATAAAATTAATATATATACTAGAAGGATCTCGAATTACTTATGTACATCATATACTCATTTAATTTTCCATTCTGAATCTTCAAATATTCTAAATTCTAATATTATTGATGATGACAAGCAGTGGATATTGCATGACTGGAATGATGAGGAATGCGTGAAGATTCTGAAGAAATGTAAGGAAGCATTTACGAGCGATGACAAGAAAGGGAAGGTGATTATAATTGACATGATAAGAGAGAATAAAAAAAGGGATGATGAATCTATTGAAACACAACTATTTTTTGATATGTTGATGATGGTCTTGACCAACGGAACAGAACGAGATGAGAAAGAATGGGCCAAACTTTTTGCCGATGCTGGTTTTAGTGACTATAAATTACCTCCATTTTAGGTTTAAGATCTCTTATTGAGGATTTATCCTTAATAATTTGTTTCTCGGCCTAGGCCAGGCGAGTAGTTTCAAAGCAATTTTATTTAGAAGGCCATCTAAATTTGAATCCAAAAAAATATAAGAGTTAAAATTTAAATTAAACATTACCTATCATTATATCTTTTAAGTGAATATCAAATGCGTATTTATGTATTGTTGTAATAAGCTTCATTTTACTTGGCCAGTGGGTTGTAACTTACCTAATATATTAGTTACAAAATAAGAGCCCAAGTTGTAATAATTGCGAGTGTGCTAAAGAAATGGAAATTTTGTGAAAATAAATAAAAAGAAAGCATTCTGTACTGTTTATATGTTTTAGCAGGTATGTGAATGATAATTTGGTCCCTCCTATATATACTATATGCCCTACGTACATAATTAGGTCTCTAGAAAATTTTTAATATTCGATTTCATCTAGGATGTCAAAAAATTGTAACGGAGAAAAACACACTACATTGTCATTGAATTTAGATAATCTCTCAAATAGAAGAAATGAACCAAAGGATGCCATATGTCTCGTACAATAAGTTGAAAAAATTTCCAAGTTTCCTATCTCACTCCTATGGAGAGTCTTCCAAGTTTCCAACATTTTCCCAAAAAAGAGGAAAGAGAGGGATTTAATTCTTGACTTGGTAGCGGATGTATTCCATTCAGCTAGCCGTTTGCAATTCAAATACTTCTTTTTCTTTTTCCTAATGCGTTTACAGTGAAATGTTAGTTTTATCAATGGTTTAAATTTCAAGCAAGGTTATGAATAGGATTTATCAAAACAATGGCAATATTCTTACATTAAATCAACTATTTAATGCACAAAAAAGAAATCATTATCCTAATAATTGCATTACAATCGATAGTTTGAATTTAAATAAATACTTATTGTACATTAATAGACTGATTTACTGAGAAATTTGACTTGAATAATACCTATAAAAAAATCAATTTTATGTTTTAACTTTTAAGATTTAAACAGGGGTGCCGTATAAATAAAACTGTTTAAAACTATTTGATTAACTTTTTTGGGGCAAACATGATTAAGTACTTTTAACCAAAAAAAAATGTAATAAAATTGTCAAATTAATTATTATTTAGTTTTAAAAGTAAATAAATGGACAAAATCCGCATCAATTTTCAACTCTCTATCTCACAAGACTCAAGCTCAATTAACTAACTAAATAAAGGTTTTGAAACCTATTCAAAAAATCATTCCGCCATGTCGGTCGGGCATAAGTAATAAAGAATTTTCCATATTGGATAGGGCCCTATGTGGGTCATTTTTGCTGACACATATGCTGATGTAATTTTTTTTTCTTTTTTCTTCTTATTAAGCGAAGATGCTGCTAAGCTTCTTGACCGATTTTATTTATTTATTTTTTTAATAGGATGGACAAAGTTTAATTAGATTTATTTAATTTTTTATTTTTCTTAAAATTTGAATTTGTGTGGGTAGCAAAATAAAATTATTTAAAAATCACTTGGTTAGAATTACGAGATCGCACCCATTCAAGTAATCATGATTATAAAAAGGATAAATTTTGAAGTATCTCCCTTCTGAATTGATCATCTTCAAATCATCTTCTAACTTTTGAAAATCTCAAGTTACTCTTATTTTTGTATAAAAGATAAAGAAAAAATAGGTGAGTTGATGATTTTTTTTTCCTTGACAAAACTTAGGAGTAAATTGAGATTTTTTAAAAATAAGAAGAGTGATTTGAATATAGTAAATTTACCAATTGTCTTATATAAATATTAGTAAACATTCCTATAAAATAGATAGGAGGAAAATTACGTACAGGATCAACTTTGAATAGCTTGGTCAACTATCTTAGGGCAATGAAAACTACATTAGATATCTTTTTTGGGCTCAAATCTCATTGTAAACATCTGAGAAACTTTTAACTCTACTATTTCCAGCACAGTTGTAAACTTTTTGGATAATTTTATCTCTCAATGAGTAGATCATTAGTTTCTGATCATTTTGATGTAACTTTGAGGACGAAAAAACTCTATTTCGGCAGCTTTCGTGGCGGCAATGTGGCGGCTCTCCGGCGAGGTTAAGTTGATTATTTTTATTAAAAATAATTTATTGGAAAATAATTTAAATGATTTAATTAGTTATACGGTATTACTTAAATTGGTTTTAAAAAATTAATTGTAAATACTATATTCAAGTTATTTTATCTAATAGCTATTTAGTTGTTTAATTTTTAAATTAAATTATTCATAGTTTATTTTTTTTCAAATTATGTTTGTAACTAACTTTGGAATTCTAGGGTGTAAGGTAAAGGGTAAGTTAGTCTAAAATTTTTTTTGTAATATCCTTTCCCAGCAAAATTCTATGTTAAATCAAACAACTAGATTTAATTTCACCCTCACCTCATCTCCTTTCTTATCCCCTCCTCTCCACTCTACTCCTCTCCTCTCCTCTCCTCTCATTTTTCAAACCAAACATCACCTTAAAGAATGGAGGTAATTCATATACTACGTTGACAATATTTAAGCTCGCTTCTTGTTAATGACAGATAATTCAAGAATCTTTAAAGGTCGCCAAGCTTTGAATAGCCTGAAATGGATATGAATCATATGATTAATGCAGAGAGTAGTAGCAGCAGCAGCAGCTCTGAGCTTCTTAAAGCTCAAGCTCAGGTAATTGTGCCTTCAGTTACATCAATTCCATGTCACTAAAATGTGCCGTTGAACTTGGCATACCAGATGTTATTCACAAACATGGCCAGCCCATGCTCTCTCACAGATAGCTTCAGCACTCGACATCCAAAAAAACAAAGCACATTGCATTCAACGCCTTATGCGGATTCTAGTTCACTCTGGCTTCTTTGCTCAACAAAATAAAATTGACAAAGACAAATCAGAAGTGTATTATTCTCTTACACCAGCTTCTCGACTCCTTCTAAAGGATGAGCCCTTGAGGGCCGCACCATTTATGTTTCTGATAACCCATCCTATAGTAACGACTCCCTTCAATTTCTTGAGCTCTTGGTTCAAGAATGATGATCCCTCTACGCCGACAGTGTTTGAGTCAACGCATGGGAAAGTCAATTGGGGTTGTTTGGCTCAAGACGCTAAATTTAAAAACGTCTTTTATGATGCCATGATGACTGACTCTCAGTTCATATCAAGCGTCCTGATTGAAGATTGTAAGGAGGTATTCAAGGGGCTGAAGTGTCTGGTTGATCTGGGTGGCGGCACTGGAACTATGGCCAAAGCCATCGCAGAAGCTTTTCCTGAAATGAAATGCATCGTTTTCGATCTCCCACATGTCGTTGATAATAATTTGCAGAAGCAGCAGGGGACTAATAAGAACCTGGAATTTCTTGGAGGCGACATGTTTGAAGCAATACCTCCAGCAGATGCAGTTCTACTCAAGGTAATTAAATTGATTAATAATAGGATTTCTATTTTCTCTCCCACTTAAATATTAATGTTTCAATACTGATATATACAGAGTCACAACCTCATTCTACAAATAGCTGTAGCATATATAACAATTTTGGTCGAAGAAAATAGAGTGGGCTATTTTAGCTTAAATTTTCTACTCAAAATTTTGAATTAGTTATTTTATACAATCTAATTTTAAATATATTAAATGTCAAAATAGCATTTAATGATGTCAAAATTCGTCCTCAATGTATTATATAAGATCAATGGCTCAAATTTTGGGAAATTTTTTTTATAAAAACTTAAGTTGAAATAGAGTCATCCAAATAAAAAATATTAATAAAAATTAATTACATGCATCATGTGGAGTTTTTTTAAAAATCAAATCAACATTGTTATACTGCATCAGTTCGCACAAAGAGTTTGTGGATCTAATATTACTGTTTTCTATATATTAACAGAATTCCAAGATTTTTAACTGTTTAATTAAATTTATATGACAAAATATATCTATGAAGTGGGTTCTGCATAACTGGGGTGATGAAGAGGCGTGGAGATATTGAAGAAGTGCAAAAGCTATTGATGGAAGCAAAGATAAAGGAGGGAAAGTTATTGTCATAGACATGGTCATAGAAGATCAAAGCATAGACAAGGACTCAACCGAGACACAATTGTGCTGTGACATGTTGATGATGTCGTTATTCAGTGTGGCCAAAGAGCGGAGCATCAAAGAATGGAAGAAGCTCTTCTTAGAAGCTGGTTTCAGCCATTACAATATAAATTCTACTTTTGGTCTGAGGTCTCTTATTGAGCTTTACCCCTGATAAGAAGATCCTGTGTCATCCCAATACAGATAGTGAGCCGTTGAAGTGTAAGGATCTGTTTGGTATTTTCATACTGTGAAATAGAAATTCTAAATGTGAGTTAAGTATTGATGAATAATATTTGATATGTATGACTTTTAAATAATATATTTTTTTTAAGTAAAGGTAATAGAAGTTTTCATCAAACAAGTGAGATAAAATCACGCGGTATTAACTACTTCTTAATTATGATTTGACTTTTAAGTAAGTAAGCGGCACCAAAGGAAGTCTAAGATGGTTACACTGTATAATGGTCCTAATCTAACTCGTCAATAATAAAGAGATGAAAAACAACGGGTGCGACTATTTGCACCATACTAAAATGTAACAAAAACGAACACAGTGAGTTGACAATTTAAATAGTAGCTAATTTAAACAACAATGTAAACTAGCACTGGGAAACAACAAATGAAGAACAACAGAGAAAGGAGACCGAAGCAAATGTAAACCGAGGCACGAGGACGGTTTAAAAGCAATTCTGGCACTCTTGGAGTGCTTTAGGTCATTGGTGGTATCATTTCCCGGGAGGATACTAGACGCAATTTCGACTAAGCACAGGTTGGAAATTGGCCAAATGAACTTCGATCGGAGAAAAGCAGAATGACGAAGATGGAGGAAGGAAAACAAGTGTGCTGGTTTTTTTCAGTGTGTAAAAACAAAAGTGAAGGTGCCTTTTTATACTCAAGTGAGGATGTAACAGCTGCTTTTGTATTGAATATCCGAATTCAATATGTTTTATTTAATTGTTATAACAGCCAAATCAATTCAATGAATTGATTTCGTCAAAATTGAATCCAAGCTTGCATGGATGATTTTGAAATGACATTCAGCGTCTTGAGCAGAGTCAAAATCGATCTTGGATTTGCACCGCTGGCAGCGTGTGGAAAACCTCTATCCTTATAATTCTTACTCATGCATGGTTAAGTGTTTATATATAAACACTAATTACTAGGCTTCTTTTTCCCATGTGGGATAAGCCTCATTTCCTTTCAAATTTTCAACTTCAAGGGTGAACTTTGAGAGACAATTTCTCATTCACCCAAGCACCATTTTGAGAAAATAAGATTATACTTTTGAAATATCAACGGAGTAGAATCCGAACCCACAATATTTTCCACTTTCGTTAAGTGGGACCTACTCAAAAATGTGCCCTCAAAATAGCATGTTATGCTATTTTTTCAACATAAAACACCCAAGTCAAGGTTTAAGTATGGTTTCAATATTAGTTTAAGTATGTTTCCATAAGACCTCTCCCCGTAAATTTGTACAATAAGTCATCCTCCGTACTTTCAGATTAGATATATTTTTCCCCTTTTTTTCAAAATCAAAATAATAAATACGCAATTTTAAAGTAGCAAATATGGAAGAGAATATAACCCTGTTCTCTATAAAGGTACTTCCGTTTTTTTATCCACCTTCTAGGTTTGTAATTTAAGACAAACTAATGAATATTCATAGTTCTTGTTTAAATTATCCACCAAGAGTGGTCACCTTGGTGAACTTCTTCAATCTTAGACCCTCTTCTTACGTGCTGTTCAATACTTATAAATTTATGTGGCATACATGTGGACTTATTACTTGTGGTGCTCCTGGCCTACCTCATTGGCATGTATCTATCTCGATGTAACAGAACTAAAGAGGCTAGTAGCGTATGCTCGAAGCCGTGCGAACTTATTGACTAAACTCATACTAGAGGATCAGACTGATTCTTGCAGATGGGGTGTGTGTGAGAAACTTTTGTCAGATGTTATTCCACTCCTTGTTTTCAGATTATATGCATTACTGCAGTGCTATTTTCCACTTGTAGTGCCTTTGCCGGACACCGTTGAACAATTATGATGCAGTAGTTCTTCTCCACAGGGACAGGTTACCTTACCCACATTGCCTGCTTTTCCCGTCTGAAGTAAACAGAGGTATATCCTAGACTCCTAGTGAGGGTCTTTTTGACACCTTTTAACTTTTGCATCTTCCCTAAATGAACTGCTTTATTATATTTATATGGGATTATGTTTTGCCTATTTAATTAAAAAAAAAAAAAAAGAACTTGAAAAAAAAATGACACGCAATGACTATTTCTTAGATATTGCCCCCTTCCCAACCCCAATGTTACAGTTTGTTCAAATATTCTTATTTTGATTAATGCAAGTCTTAATTTGCATATTTTGGCCAGGAAGGCAGGTGGCTCGTGTAAATGCTAGCAAGGCTTTTGGTCCATTCTTGTTGCTTGAGGATACGAAGGGAAGCTTGGAGGAAGTTAAAAATAAAATGATGGTAGACTTGGCTTCAACATCAAAACCACCACTCACCAAAAGTAAGATTTCTGTTCAGATCCACATAAAATTGAACACGGTAATTGAGATGAGATGAAATGAAATGAATTTATTGTAAAATTTTAGGCTTATTATGTACAGTATTGTCCATCCTTATGGACATGATGATCAAAATATGCATGCTTGCATGAGATGAGAGTTTGAAGCACTCCAAAAAGTTTTAATTCCCATGAATATATTTTGTGTATTTGACAGGTATAGTCTTAAATATATGGGATGTTGGGGGCCAATGAGCTATAAGCAATATAAGATGTTGTGAGGTATTTTTAGTTGTCCTTTTGCATAATTTTACAGTAGATTCATAGATCATTTATTAGCCCTTGTCTGTCTCAGGCCTTAAAAACGAGGTTGACCAAACACTATTTCACGAATTTGAAAGCATTCGTGGGTTGGATGATATTGGATGTTTATGAACTCTCATAAAAACAATCATCAATTGATATGATCGTCTTTCGTTTTCTTTTCAATTTATATTCAAAACATCTGTATGTTGGATTTGGAACAAGTTAAAACCTTTTGGTTCTAATCTGTCTGGACTACACTTCCACAAATGCTGAACTTGGAAGCTGTGGATATAACACGAGACTGGAAATTATGGGTTTAGTGCCTACACAGGCGAGGGTTGCTTGAGGATTTGATTGGGTGGTTCTGGACGTTGCCTCTCAGATTGACATGCTTGATTAACTCGTTCATAATTTTCAGTCCTTTTTATTGTACTTGTGGTAGCTTTAGCTAAACAGTTTGTGGTTTGTGGGATGCAACAAATCTTCTTTACGCTGCACTACGTCTATTGGATTTACGGGCTCATGAGATTATGATTTGTGTTGTTTGTACAAGAATACAAGACTCTAGTCCATAAGGTGGTCCACAAGACCTTTACTGCAAACAAATTGTACTGCAGAGAAAAAAATAATTTAAGGCCAACGTCGAATTTGCATAAGAAATTTTCAATGGTGAAATTTCTGTTGGGCAAATATGCTCTTTAAAAGCATATGTGTTTATTTAATTGTAATAAACAATTTTTCTGATTAATAAAATAAATGAGGTATTTTATTCAAATATCTTAATTGCATTAATATTTTATTAAAGTCCATTTAATCATATTATATGTATTTATGTGATCGTAGTGGATTCGCGGAAAACGTAAATCTGAAGTTATCTTATGATTAAATAAATTTAGGTTCGTAGTTGATAAATAAAGTTAGGTTTTATTTGGTATAATATAATAAATTCGTTGAGATGATTTATCTTGTCGTATATGAATTTATTGATGTAATCTTACGTTGAGCAGGATCATATGAGATTTAATTAGCGGCGAAATGGTATTTATTAAATCTGTCGTTGATTTCTTGTAATCTTAATCTTGAGTTAGTTATGATTTCCTGATTGTAATTGTTATTAATTTGAGTTCTGGGCACGACACATCTTATGGTCAAGATTACCGGTATCTTGGTGGGAAGCATTATGAGTATTGGAGTTATGGATTAACAATATAAATTTACTCGATTGGTTTTCGACGATCGTAGAATTACTACAGCGTATTTAGTATGTTGAAAATGATCATTAGAAAAGCAGTAAGTATCAAAGCAAGATGTAATTAAATTGATTGGACGTTGAGATATCGATTTAATTAATGATGTAAAAGTTGTGCGATAAAAGAAATCGATGTAAACGAATTATTATTCGATAATCTGATTATGGAGGTCGATTCGATCTTTTAGTGGAGAAGATTTGGAATTAAATAATTAAGTAGTTTATATCTGAGGCAATTATTATACTTATTGTATGTTAAAATGATGGGTTATTCGTTTAATTGAGCTACTCTTTAATTTAATAAGATAATATTTGATTGGCACAAATATATCGTTTAATGGGAGAATTTTTAATTAAACTTTATGTGTAATATGTTATTTTACATGGTGGGTCACCATAGAAAAAAATAACGTGGGTTTATTTTGGGCGTTATTTGGAGGCTTTTTTTAAAGGGGATATAAAACATTTTCTACAAGAAAAAGGAGGGCTTTATCTGAATCGAGAGAAAAAGATTTTCTATTGTTGAGAGAAAAATTTTACCGTCTTTAATTCTTTAGTAGTGATAAAAAAAAGTAGATCGAGCGCAGTCATTCATAGAAGATAATTGGTGACGATTCGTTGATCTATGGCGTGGTGGTGACGGATCGTGATCTGAGGTGGTGGTGGCGGATCGTGATCTAGGCTGCAAAAAAAAGGTAAATCGGATTTTTCAGTGCGATTTACAGAATCTGAATCTTATATATTATATGAGAACAATCTTAAAAGGTTTTATAAAAATTTAAAAACCTATTTTTCCCAACAATTTCAACAAACATTTTTTTTATAACAAAGCCTCCAAAAGCATCACAATCCGCCGATTTCTAAACTAAGTTGTTCAGATATTGGAAGCTCTCAATACAAAATCCTTGAAAGGTTCCAAATATTTTCAACTTCAAAATGAAGATTTGCTGGCGCAGTGAATAGATGCACCAAAAAAAAAAAAAAAACCGAATTGCTAAAAAGTAGAGACCATCTCCACCATCATTTTGATTTTTTCTTTCCAACTTTTTTCTTGATAACTTCATCAGCGTACATTATACCCTTGCCTTTGAAAGGGTCAGGAGGCTTGCGACTGCGAACTGAAGCAGCAAACTGGTGCACCCTGTGTTTGTCAAGTCCACAGCAGCAAACCACATTGTTTTTTAGGCAGAAAATGCGAACAGCTGAGGGAACCGTGAGTTCAACATCATGTACGTATCCCAATTTGAGATATAAGAGACGCCCCTCTGCTTCAGCCCTGGCTTTGTAGCCAACACCTACAATCTTCAAAAACCGTAAAAATTTGGCTTCCATCCAGGTTAAAGTAAACTTATCGCATAAATTGCCTGAGAACAAACATGGATAAATCATTAGCAAATTCTATGTAAACTAAATAAAGATATTAAATTTAAAATATTAGAGAAACAACCAAACAATTTTCATCCAACCCAAATATATAGCAATAGATAACAATTTTCATATAATTTTTTTGTTTAATTAATCAGTAATTTTCTTTCGTTTAAAACTAGTATTTTTTTTTTGTAAATGAATAAAATATTTTTCATTAGAATTCTATAAAAACAGTGTTAATTTTTTAAATAATTAATAATCTTGTATGAAGTTATTAATTTTATGTATAATTATAATATTTATGTTTAACACCATATTAATGCTGTAATTTTAATTCAATCAGCGAAATTTATTCATTTAATTATTTTTAAAAAGAAAAAAAGCTAAGAATTTGGATTACTCATGTGATTCAAAGCATCTTCGTTACAAATGGGAGTTGTCCGATTCGCCCCCATTGTCTCTAGGCAATCTTTTAGGAGCTCTACCTTCACTTTCATTCGTTATGAATGAGTGTGAAGTATAACACCTCATTAATCATCTTTATTTAGAATTGAGATGTTGTAATTTTATAATCTGTTGTTATGAAAAAAATCTATAATCATGAAACAAAAGTTAACAGTATGTAGTAAATATAAAATATAAATAATAATTTTAACAAAAATTATTAAAGATGTAATAGATTTTTCATTATATAAGTGAAAAATTATATGAATATAAATTCCAAACTACAATAACTGGTGTTTATTAAATAATTTAATACTGTAACTTTTAAGAACCAATTGCCCAACCTCAATACCTCAATCTCAAGAGGACCCTTAAAGTAATACGACAATTCACCCAAGCTTAAATCCAATGTCATGAAGAGCATGTTTATTGTGCACAATTAACCAATCGGCAAGAAAGGGAAGATGAACGTGGCTTTTCATCACAGCTGCTGGTGTCCATCCCACACCACCCCCACAAACTTCATATTTGACCGAACAATAGTGAATTATTGTCCGACATATACGAGTTTACAGCTCATAGTTGAGGAACAATTATTAATGTTTCCCATGTGCAAGGGCGGATTTCCCTAGGGACCAATGGCGACTTAAGTCCCCACTGAAATATTTTTTTTTAATAGTTAATTTAATTAATCTAAAATTCCTAATAAATTTTTCTTAAGCCCCTAATAATTTATATTCAAGTCCCTAATACATATTTAAATTTAAATTCTCACTCTCCAAATTTTTAAAACAAATCAAAAGAGATGGGCTTTGCAAAATAAAATCAAGCCCAAAAACATCAATATTAATTAAATGTTTAAACATAAATATTAATATTAGTATAGAGAGAACATTTTCAGCCATGAACATTTTGAAGAATTGATTACGAAGCCAAATGAGAGAGCAATGAATGAATGATAGTTTGATTATTTATATAGAAAAAGACTTATTTAATGATATTGATAATGAAGTTGTAATGCAACGTTATCAATGTATGAAAACTTGTAAAGGACTTTTGTAAACATATTTTGAAGTATGAAAAATCTTTCATATTTATATATTTATTACTTTTTGAATTTTTTATATTATTGTTGAATAAGCCTCCAATCAATTAATATGCTGACTCTGCCCCTACCCATGCGACTAGTGCTCTAATAGTATCTTAATTAATAAATATCCTTTTCCCAAAAAAGTAATATAAATACCTTCATCATTGAAAATCACTGTTTGATACAAATCATATGATCAGTAGCCACTTCAGCTTGATCAACAACAAGAAGTTGCTGGATTTTTTTAATAATTTTTATTTAATTACTTACTTGCGTTTGAATTTTCAAAAAAAGAAGTAATTGATTAAAAAAATTGAACAAAATGCTATAAAATCATAACATGTCAAGGCTCAGGGATAAGAATTATATCGAAAGTTCTAATTCACCGAAAATTTTATTACCGGAGAGAATTGTATGATACAGACTTTAAGTAAAATAAGAAAACAAGAATTTTCTTGCAATTAACAAAAACATGTTGGCCGATATATTTAGAAAGTGCATGTGATCGTTGTTTATATGTACAGCATGGGACAAAGCAAACACAAATGATTTAATATCACCTCAAAATCAGCAAGATTACAATTATAGAGATGGTTTACTTAAGGCCTGTTTAGAATTGAGATTGGACGGCTATAACTTAAAAATTACATCACTAATGTGTTTTTGATAAACACTACCTGTTGTACTTGGGAGGTAAATTGATTTAATGTTATACATGTATAATAAAAAATCTATTATATATTCCTTAATTTTATCAAAATTATTATTTAAAAAATTATATTTATATAATATTAATTTTTATTTCATAGTTATAATTTTTTTTTACAGCAGTTGTAACTTAAATTACAGCACTTCAGATTTGGTATCAGTTTGTATTTTTAATTAACGAAACACTCAATAGTCAATATTACTTCACTTCACGTGATTCTCTTTGTAGCCTAATTGCGAAAGCATTTATAGTTAAGATGATATTTCTCTCTCCAATTAGTTCTTGTCCTTAGACTTCTTGGGTGGAATAGATAATGCCTTACACCAAACTGCATGTTGCATATTTTTTTGATGATTAGGCATGCCAGATATTAACAGAATTAATTTTCTAAGTGAGTCATCTAAATTAATTTTATTATTTAGATAAGAAGATTTAGCAGATTTTTTTTTAATTACATGAGACTCATGCTCATATTACAACTCATATTTAATGAGATTAATATGATATTTACTGATAAAACAATTCTGAGGTAATTTACAAATCTAAATTTACGAGACTAGTTTACAAATCTTATACCTAAATTTTAATTACCACATATTAGAGGGCATCGCGTTTTAAAAGAGAAAAGACTTTCTTTACTCAAATTGAGAAAAGAAATTAACCTCCACAATGGGTTGTGGAAGCTCAAATCCATGGCTTCACAATTGTGAAGCTTGGGTTCTAACCACAAGGAGCCTAGTGGTTAAGAAGATTTAGCAGATCTGATTGCGTATAATTGAGCCGTATCTTGCAATAATTATCTCATCAACGTCATGAATCACGTGGTAATATAAAATTAATTTTTCATAATAATTTTTGTCACAACCTGTATGATCCCTATCTTTTTCTTTGAATTTAACCCTTAGCAAATTATTAATTAGTTAACAATTAGATGCATTTAGAGAAACGTTTTTTACTCCAACACTTTTTTTTTTGGATGCCATGACAGAAAATTATTGTGTACACATATTATGTGTTTGTTTGGTATTATAGTTAGGCGCGTGGTTATAATTTGGTACTACATCTTTAAAGTATTTGGTAAACATTTGTTGTTGTAGTTTGAAAGCTGAGTTAATTTTCTCGACACTTGTGTGATGGAAAACCTATACATCTATATTATTTTTGTTAAAATTATTATTTAACAATGATATTTATCATACACCATCAACTTTTATTTAACTATTATAATTTTTTTTCCATAGAGCTTAAATTAAAAACAACAACACTTTTAACACCAAATGGCGTCTAATATTACATATGACTCTTTCGCTATTATATATAGAGCTCAAACTCATTGATTTGCATCAAATATCAATTAACCCTACTCAGCCTAATAAAGATGAATTTGATCGATGGAGAGCATGATACTGAGCTACTTGAAGCTCAAGCTCATGTTTGGAATCACATTTTCAATTTCATAAACTCCATGTCACTTAAATGCGCTGTTGAATTAGGAATACCAGATATTATCAACAAACATGGCAAACCCATGACCCTCAACGAGCTTGTTAGTGCCCTAACAATAAACCCATCAAAAACCCGATGTGTGTATCGCTTGATGCGCATTCTGATCCACTCAGGCTTCTTTGCACAGCAAACGCTAAATAGCAGCCGAAATAACAATGACGAAGAACAAGGTTATGTTCTCAAGAATGCTTCTAAACTTCTCTAAATACAACCCCTTAAGCGTGAGACCTTTCTTGCACGCCATGTTAGATCCTATTTTGCTATCACCGTGGCTGAAACTGAGCACTTGGTTTCAAAACGACGATCCTACGCCGTTTGATACGTTACATGGGAAGAATTTTTGGGTTTATGCTGGGGACGAGCCAAAGATTAACAATTTTTTCAATGAAGCCATGGCAAGTGATGCGCGGTTGGCAACAAGAGTGGTGATACATAAGTGTAAGGATGTGTTCGAAGGTTTGAATTCGTTAGTGGATGTGGGTGGGGGCATTGGAACTGTGGCCAAGGCCATAGCTAAAGCGTTTCCTAATTTGGAGTGCACTGATTTTGATCTGCCGCATGTGGTTAATGGCCTCGAAAGCGATTTGGCCAATCTCAAATATGTTGGAGGGGACATGTTTGAGGCCATTCCCCCAGCTGATGCTGTTCTACTCAAGGTACGCATATTAATTTTTATAGTTTAACTAAAGTGGTTTCTTGAGCATAAAATTAATATATAAACTAGAAGGATCTCGAATTACTTATGTTCATCATATACTCATTTAATTTTCCATTCCGAATCTTCAAATATTTTAAATTCTAATATTATTGGTGATGACAATTAGTGGATATTGCATGACTGGAATGATGAAGAATGCGTGAAGATTCTTAAGAAATGTAAGGAAGCATTTACGAGCGATGACAAGAAAGGGAAGGTGATTATAATTGACATGATAAGAGAGAATAAAAAAAGGGATGATGAGTCTATTGAAACACAACTATTTTTTGATATGTTGATGATGGTCTTGACCAACGGAACAGAACGAGATGAGAAAGAATGGGCCAAACTTTTTGCCGATGCTGGTTTTAGTGACTATAAAATTACCTCCATTTTAGGTTTAAGATCTCTTATTGAGGTTTATCCTTAATAATTTGTTTCTCGGCCCTAGAGCCAGGCCGAGTAGTTTCAAAGCAATTTTATTTAGAAGGCCATCTAAATTTGAATCCAAAAAAATATAAGAGTTAAAATTTAAATTAAACATTACCTATCATTATATCTTTTAAGTGAATATCAAATGCTTATTTATGTATTGTTGTAATAAGCTTCATTTTACTTGGATTCTCCAGTGGGTTGTAACTTACCTAATATATTAGTTACAAGATAAGAACCCAAGTTGTAATAATTGCCAGTGTGCTAAAGAAATGGAAATTTTGTGAAATAAATAAAAAGAAAGCATTTTGTACTCTTTATATGTTTTAGCAGGTATGTGAATGATAATTTGGTCCCTCCTATATATACTATATGTCCTACGCACATAATTAGGTCTCTAGAAAATTTTTAATATTCGATTTTATCTAGGATGGCAAAAAATTGTAACGGAGAAAAACACACTACATTGCCATTGAATTTAGATAATCTCTCAAATAGAAGAAATGAACCAAAGGATCTCCGTGTACACATAAAGTGAAAAAATTTCCAAGTTTCCTATCTCACTCCCATGGAGAGTGTTCCAAGTTTCCAACATTTTCCCAAAAAAGGGGAAAGAGAGGGATTTTTTTTTGAAGATTAAGCATCATTGTTCTTGTATTCTGTGAATATATCTGGCTTTATGATATTCTGATCGATATATATACGTTAGGGTTGGCAATGGGGCGGGATGGGATGGGATTCCCATCCATATCAAATGGGATGAAAAAAGCGTCCCAATCCGTCCTATATTTTTTTGGATAAAATATGTCCCAAAAAGTGATGGGATCTGCGGGATCCATCCGATTGAAAAATTTCCAATTCTTAATAATAAGGCGGGATGGGGAATTTGTCAATCCCTCCCATCCATATGTAATTGGGATAAAAAATGTCCCAATCCGTCCCAAATTTTTTATGGAACAAAAATATGTCGAAAATGGGATGGGATCATGAGATCCATCCCATCGGGAAAAATCCATCCCTAATATCATATTATTACATTTTTATTACATGAAATGCAAGGAGAAAAGATGTACCTACTCGCGTTTAAGGTAGAAATACGTTATAAAGAGTTTAATTGGGGAGGTTGAGTCATGAGAGCAATTCTCATAAGCTTTTGAGGCGATGATTCATTGTGAAAGAGGATTTAATTGTTTGACTTGGTAGCGGATGTATTCCATTCAATAGCCGTTTGCAATTCAAATACTTCTTTTCTTTTCCTAATGCGTTTGGTGAAATGTTAGTTTTATCAATGGTTTAAATTTCAAGCAAGGTTATGAATAGGATTTATCAAAACAATGGCAATATTCTTACATTAAATCAACTATTTAATGCACAAAAAAATCATTATCCTAATCATTGCATTACAATCGATAATTTGAATTTAAATAAATACTTATTGGACATTAAGAGACTGATTTACTGAGAAGTTTGACTTGAATAATACCTATAAAAAAATCAATTTTATGTTTTAACTTTTAAGATTTAAAAGCAGGGTGCATAAATAAGCATTTAAAACTATTTGATTAACTTTTGGGGCAAACATGATTAAGTACTTTTAACCAAAAAAAAATGTAATAAAATTGTCAAATTAATTATTATTTAGTTTTAAAAGTAAATAAATGGACAAAATCCGCATCAATTTTCAACTCTCTATCTCACAAGACTCAAGCTCAATTAACTAACTAAATAAAGCTTTTTGAAACCTATTCAAAAAATCATTCCGCCATGTCGGTCGGGGATAAGTAATAAAGAATTTTCCATATTGGATAGGGCCCTATGTGGGTCATTTTTGCTGACACATATGCTGATGTAATGTTTTTTTCTTTTTTCTTCTTATTAAGCGATGATGCTGCTAAGCTTCTTGACCGATTTTATTTATTTATTTAATTTTTTAATAGGATGGACAAAGTTAAATTAGATTTATTTAATTTTTTTTTTAATAATAAATTGTGTGGTTAGCAAAATAAAATTAATTAAAAATCACTTGGTTAGAATGCGATCACACCCATTCAAGTAATCATAATTATAAAAAGGATAAATTTTGAATTATCTTCATTCTTATTTGATTATCTTCATATAATCTTCTAACTTTTGGAAATATCAAGTTACTCTTATTTTTGTATAATAGATAAAGTAAAAATGGGTTTGTTGTTGTTTTTTTTTTTCCTTGACAAAATTGATGAGTAAATTGAGATTTTAAAAATAAGAAGAGTGATTTGAAGATAGTAAATTTACCAATTGTCTTATATAAATATTGATAAACATTCCTATAAAATAGATGGGAGGAAAAATTGTGTGGCACGGGATCAAATTTGAATATGGTCAACTCAGAATTAATATAAGATTAAAATAAAGTGTTGCATTTCATGGAGTTCTCTTGAAAGTTGTTTTATTGGGAGAAGCTTGTCTGATTCGGCGGTTTACAGGGTTAAAAAAGTCGTTTCATGGTTCTAAAAAATCGCCGTGGTCAAAATTAAAAAAAAAATATATATATATATAAGATTAATCAAAACAATAATCTATAACATGGTTCATCATTAATGGGAAAAAAATAATAAGGGTATTATTGAAATTCAGAGGTGTGTAAAGAAAAATCAGAATTTTTAAAATTTTGGTGATGGATGTCATGATTCACGAGAAATAGCGTGTGTCTTGGTGAAGGATTGCTCCAGCTCTTCATTCATCTCGTGATATTGGGAGGGCTTGGTGGTGAACATTTTAACGGGTTCAATGTATCCATCTGCTGACCCATGTGCTGATAAAATTGATATCTAATTTTTTTTAATACATAAAACGGGGTACTGAGTACCGAGCATCAAGGTCGTTCAAATTATAAATTATTATATAATTCCTTATTAAAAAAAAAAACTGTAAATCAGGGGACTAATCTATAATGCCTGCAGTTGAAAATTCCTCTAGGCAGGAACTTAGGTGACGTTTGATTGGCCTGAGAGAAGGGTGGAAAAGAGAATTCTTTTATGATTTCTTTTGTTTGGTTGGTCCTAGTTGACTAGAAATTAATTTCTAAAGGAATTTAAAATCTATGAAACTAAAGAATTTTAATTCTGCACCAGTGGGTAAAGAGTCTAAGTTCCTTACCAGTTTTAAAACAAAAGTTCAATATTATCCTTTAAATAAGTTAAAATAACATATTAAATAGTTTAATAGATAATATATATCTATTATTTAATTAATTTGAAATTATTAAATATAAAAGAACAGCAACAGCCGTCGACAGACCGCCGCCATCCCGTCGTCGGAAAGCCGCCGGAGTGCCTCTGTCGAAGTGATTTCTTCATCAATTTTTATGCCAATCGAATTTTCAAGAGCCGATCTACTATCTTAGGGCAATGAAAACGACATTAGATATCTTTTTTGGGCTCAAATCTCATTGTAAACATCTGAGAAACTTTTAACTCTACTATTTCCAGCACAGTTGTAAACGTTTTGGATAATTTTATCTCTCATTGAGTAGATCATTAGTTTCTGATCATTTTGATGTAACTTTGAGGACGAAAAACTCTATTTCGGCAGCTTTCGCGGCGGCAATGTGGCGGCTCTCCGGCGAGGTTAAATTGATTATTTTTATTAAAAATAATTTATTGGAAAATAATTTAAATTATTTAATTAGTTATACGGTATTACTTAAATTGGTTTAAAAAAATTAATTGTAAATACAGTATTCAAGTTATTTTATCTAATAGCTATTTAGTTGTTTAATTTTTAAATTAAATTATTCATAGTTTATTTTTTTCAAATTATATTTGTAACTAACGTTGGAAGTCTAGGGTGTAAGGTAAAGGGTAAGTTAGTCCAAAACAAATTTTGTAAAATCCTTTCCCAGCAAAATTCTATGTTAAATCAAACAACTAGATTTAATTTCACCCTCACCTCATCTCCTTTCTTATCCCCTCCTCTCCACTCAACTCCTATCCTCTCCTCTCATTTTTTCAAACCAAACATCACCTTAAAGAATGGAGGTAATTCATATACTACGTTGACAATATTTAAGCTCGCTTCTTGTTCATGACAGATAATTCAAGAATCTTTAAAGGTCGCCAAGCTTTGAATAGCCTGAAATGGATATGAATCATATGATTAATGCAGAGAGTAGTAGCAGCAGCAGCAGCAGCTCTGAGCTTCTTAAAGCTCAAGCTCAGGTGTGGAATTGTGCCTTCAGTTACATCAATTCCATGTCACTAAAATGTGCCGTTGAACTTGGCATACCAGATGTTATTCACAAACATGGCCAGCCCATGACTCTTTCACAGATAGCTTCAGCACTCGACATCCAAAAAAACAAAGCTCATTGCATTCAACGCCTTATGCGGATTCTAGTTCACTCTGGCTTCTTTGCTCAAAAAAATAAAATTGACAAAGACGAATCAGAAGTGTATTATTCTCTTACACCAGCTTCTCGACTCCTCCTAAAGGATGAGCCCTTGAGGGCCGCACCATTTATGTTTCTGATAACCCATCCTATAATAACGACTCCCTTCAATTTCTTGAGCTCTTGGTTCAAGAATGATGATCCCTCTACACCCACAGTGTTTGAGTCAACGCATGGGAAAGACTTTTGGGGTTGTTTGGCTCAAGAAGCTAAATTTAAAAACGTCTTTTATGATGCCATGATGACTGACTCTCAGTTCATATCAAGCGTTCTGATTAAAGATTGTAAGGAGGTATTCAAGGGGCTGAAGTGTCTGGTTGATCTGGGTGGCGGCACTGGAACTATGGCCAAAGCCATCGCAGAAGCTTTTCCTGAAATGAAATGCATCGTTTTCGATCTCCCACATGTCGTTGATAATAATTTGCAGCAGCAGCAGGGGACTAATAAGAACCTGGAATTTCTTGGAGGCGACATGTTTGAAGCAATACCTCCAGCAGATGCAGTTCTACTCAAGGTAATTAAATTGATTAGTAATAGGATTTCTATTTTCTCTCCCACTTAAATATTAATGTTTCAATACTGATATATACAGAGTCACAACCTCATTCTACAAATAGCTGTAGCATATATAACAATTTTGGTCGAAGAAAATAGAGTGGGCTATTTTAGTTTGAATTTTCTACTCAAAATTTTGAATTAGTTATTTTATACAATCCAATTTTAGATATATTAAATGTCAAAATAGCATTTAATGATGTCAAAATTCGTCCCTCATTGTATTGTATAAGATCAATGGCTCAAATTTGGGGAAATTTTTTTTATAGAAAACTGAAGTTGAAATAGACTCATCCAAATAAAAATATTAATAAAATTAATTACATGCATCATGTGGAGTTTTTTTTAAAATCAAATCAACATTGTTATACTGCATCAGTTTGCACAAAGAGTTTGTGGATCTAGTATTACTGTTTTTCTATATATTAACAGAATTCAGATTTTTAACTGTTTAATTAAATTTATATGACAAAATATATCTATGAAGTGGGTTCTGCATGACTGGGGTGATGAAGAGAGCGTGAAGATATTGAAGAAGTGCAAAGAAGCTATTGATGGGAGCAAAGATAAAGGAGGGAAAGTTATTGTCATAGACATGGTCATAGAAGATCAAAGCATAGACAAGGACTCAACCGAGACACAATTGTGCTCTGACATGTTGATGATGTCTTTATTCAGTGTGGCCAAAGAGCGGAGCATCAAAGAATGGAAGAAGCTCTTCTTAGAAGCTGGTTTCAGCCATTACAATGTAAATTCTACTTTGGGTTTGAGGTCTCTTATTGAGCTTTACCGTGATAAGAAGATCCTGTGTCTTCCCAATACTGATAGTGAGCCGTTGAAGTGTAAGGATCTGTTTGGTATTTTCATACTGTGAAATAGAAATTCTAAATGTGAGTTAAGTATTGATGAATTATATTTGATATATATGACTTTTAAATTAATTTTTTTTTAAAGTAAAGGTAATAGAAGTTTTTCATCAAACAACTGTGAGATAAAATCACCTTAATTAACTACTTCTTAATTATGATTTGACTTTTAAGTAAGTAGCGGCACCAAAGGAAGTTGAGGATGGTTACACTGTATAAGGGTCCTAATCTAACTCGTCAATAATAAAGAGATGAAAAACAAGGGTGTGATATTTGCACCATACTAAAACACCAAAGTCAAGGTTTAAGTATGGTTTCAATATTAGTTTAAGTATGGTTCCATAAGACCTCTCCCCCGTAAATTTGTACAATAAGTCCTCCTCCGTACTTGCAGATTAGATATATTTTTCCCCTTTTTTTCAAAATCAAAATAATAAATACGCAATTTTAAAGTAGCAAATATGGAAGAGAATATAACCCTGTTCTCTATAAAGGTACTGTCGTTTTTTTATCCACCTTCTAGGTTTGTAATTTAAGACAAACTAATGAATATACAGAGTTCTTGTTTAAATTATCCACCAAGAGTGGTCACCTTGGTGAAACTTCTTCAATCTTAGACCCTATGCTTACGTGCTGTTCAATACTTATAAATTTATGTGGCATACATGTGGACTTATTACTTGTGGTGCTCCTGGCCTACCTCATTGGCATGTATCTATCTCGATGTAACGGAACTAAAGAGGCTAGTAGCTTATGCTCGAAGCCGTGCGAACTTATTGACTAAACTCATACCAGAGGATCAGACTGATTCTTGCAGATGGGGTGTGTGTGAGAAACTTTTGTCAGATGTTATTCCACTCCTTGTTTTCAGATTATATGCATTATGCTATTTTCCACTTGTAGTGCCTTTTCCGGACACCGTTGAACAATTATGATGCAGTAGTTCTTCTCCACAGGGACAGGTTACCTTACCCACATCGCCTGCTTTTCCCGTCTGAAGTAAACAGAGGTATATCCTAGACTCCTAGTGAGGGTCTTTTTGACGCCTTTTAACTTTTGCATCTTCCCTAAATGAACTGCTTTATTAGCTTTATATGGGATTATGTTTTGCCTATTTAATTAAAAAAAAAAAAACTTGAAAAAAAAAAACATGCAATGACTATTTCTTAGATATTGCCCCCTTCCCAACCCCAGTGTTACAGTTTGTTCAAATATTCTTATTTTGATTAATGCAAGTCTTAATTTGCATATTTTGGCCAGGAAGGCAGGTGGCTCGTGTAAATGCTAGCAAGGCTTTTGGTCCATTCTTGTTGCTTGAGGATACGAAGGGAAGCTTGGAGGAAGTTAAAAATAAAATGATGGTAGACTTGGCTTCAACATCAAAACCACCACTCACCAAAAGTAAGATTTCTGTTCAGATCCACATAAAATTGAACACGGTAATTGAGATGAGATGAAATGAAATGAATTTATTGTAAAATTTTAGGCTTATTATGTACAGTATTGTCCATCCTTATGGACATGATGATCAAAATATGCATGCTTGCATGAGATGAGAGTTTGAAGCACTCCAAAAAGTTTTAATTCCCATGAATATATTTTGTGTATTTGACAGGTATAGTCTTAAATATATGGGATGTTGGGGGCCAATGAGCTATAAGCAATATAAGATGTTGTGAGGTATTTTTAGTTGTCCTTTTGCATAATTTTACAGTAGATTCATAGATCATTTATTAGCCCTTGTCTGTCTCAGGCCTTAAAAACGAGGTTGACCAAACACTATTTCACGAATTTGAAAGCATTCGTGGGTTGGATGATATTGGATGTTTATGAACTCTCATAAAAACAATCATCCAATTGATATGATCGTCTTTTCGTTTTCTTTTCCAATTTATATTCAAAACATCTGTATGTTGGATTTGGAACAAGTTAAAACCTTTTTGGTTCTAATCTGTCTGGACTACACTTCCACAAATGCTGAACTTGGAAGCTGTGGATATAACACGAGACTGGGAAATTATGGGTTTTAGTGCCTACACAGGCGAGGGGTTGCTTGAGGGATTTGATTGGGTGGTTCTGGACGTTGCCTCTCAGATTGACATGCTTGATTAACTCGTTCATAATTTTCAGTCCTTTTTATTGTACTTGTGGTAGCTTTAGCTAAACAGTTTGTGGTTTGTGGGATGCAACAAATCTTCTTTACGCTGCACTACGTCTATTGGATTTACGGGCTCATGAGATTATGATTTGTGTTGTTTGTACAAGAATACAAGACTCTAGTCCATAAGGTGGTCCACAAGACCTTTACTGCAAACAAATTGTACTGCAGAGAAAAAAATAATTTAAGGCCAACGTCGAATTTGCATAAGAAATTTTCAATGGTGAAATTTCTGTTGGGCAAATATGCTCTTTAAAAGCATATGTGTTTATTTAATTGTAATAAACAATTTTTCTGATTAATAAAATAAATGAGGTATTTTATTCAAATATCTTAATTGCATTAATATTTTATTAAAGTCCATTTAATTTTTCTGATTAATAAACCAAAAGTTGTTGTTTCAAAAGAATAAAAATAACAACAATAGGTGAAATACACATTGCAACTTCAAAAAAAAAAAAAAAATCTCTGCATTTTTCTCAAACATACACTTTGTTTTCCTTATTTCCCTTCAGCGCCCTTTACGTCACAATAAAAGTTCTTCGATTTTACTATAGAAGTAGGTTTATATAAAAAAGATGTGACGATAATAAAAAAAAGATAACTAAAGTGGGTTGACTAACATTTTATTCGACTGAGATCGTATTATTTAAGGCGTATTTCTTTCATCTTGGTGAAAGCGATATCACTTTTTATTATTTTCTCTCAATTCATCGGAGTATTTTTATTGGGTTTAATTTCTTTTAGAGTGTCAGGAGATTTTGGGGTTTGACATTCTTGAAAGAAATGATCTCTGATTATGTTTCTTTAGAGATAATCTTATACTTTTATTTGATTCATTAATCGATTGAATAAACACGAGTGCTTCTATTAAAAAAAATCATTTTGGATTTGAATTTCGTTTTATTTACTAGAATAAGTTTGTGTTGAGTGTTAGAAAATGTATATTTATAAAAGAGAAAATCATCATTTTACATTTTAAGTTTACTAACAACCCTTACTTTTATGTATTTAAGCTTAATTTAATTATGTGTGTTTGATTTTAATTAAGTATTTTATGTATTTTAGGAGCATCATTTTCGCGATAAATAAACGAGAGATCGAAAAAACGAACATCACTTTTGGAGGACTAAAATGAAAATGGCACTCTTCATACGCATTATTCATGCGCATCGCTCGTTTTGACATGATCGATCGACGTTGACGATGATGATGGCGATGAGGCCACGATCCCGCGAAGCTAAAATTCTGGATGGGGAATGTGACGGTATATCAAGAACGAAAAAATCTCACTGATACGTATCACACAGCGATTATTTTTAACCAAACCAGAAGTCGTTTCACTCAAAGCCATCGTTTCATCCACGTGGTCAAAACCGCGACCACGATGACGAAAATCCCGGGTCCAAACTGCTTTTAATCCGACCATGATCTATATAAAAGGGCTTCTAATTTGATAAACTTTGAATCCATTTTGGGATCCATTTTAATTCCTTCTCCATCTTGTATTTTCACGTATTTTAATAAATTCCCATTTTGCCCTTTCGATTATGGTGGGTAATTTTCTTTCAAGCCGGGTTCAAGGTGAAGTCTCAACACGTGTCACGCTTTATTTAGAAATTTATTTTCTTTTTCTAGTTTTGTGGATGATTTGACTTTGCCGACAAAATAATATCGATCTTGTTTCAGATAATTTCTGCGTTATTATTATTTACGATAAATATATTGATTAGGCGTGTATCGTGAATTCCTCGTGATTTAATTATTAATAAGGATTATTTAGTGATGGATCAGATCCCAAGACGTCATTTCAATAGAATTCTCTTCAATTTATTCTCGCTATTTCAATTCCAATTTTAGAATTTATTCTCGCTATTTTAATTTAAGTTTTAGCATATTCCAAATCATTTTCACCACAAATCCAATCACCCATTTACAAAATTAATTCTACACACAATTAAAATCCACCTCCTCGTGGGATCGACACTCGTCACCATTGATCTATACTACAATAGATTCGTGCGCTTGCGAGTTCATTAAAATTTGCACAACACTCTTCTTCCAGTTCGATTATGTCATTTACATCATCATCTCCAACACTAGAATCGTTAATTGTGTAGGCTGAATTACTTTGGCTTGTGTCCATTCTCCAAAAAACAAAATAATTGAAAATTATTTTAAGGGCCCTGATTAATAGCAAAGCAGCACCAAAACATAAAAAAATAAAATAGCAAAAGAGTAATGCCAAAAAACAACAAACAATGAAACAACAATAAAATAGTAGTAAAATAGCAACAAAACAACAGCAAAATAGTAGTAAAATAACAACAAAACAGCAGTAAAATAGTAGTAAAATAGCAACAAAATAGTGGAAAAATAGCAAAAAAATGGCAAAAAACAATAAATAAACAACAAAGAAAAAACAAAACGACAAAAAATAGCGAAACAAAGAGCAAAATAGCAGTAAAATAGCAATAAAACGGCAGTAAAACAGCAACAAAATAGTGGAAAAATAGCAAAAAAATGGCAGCGAAACAACAAAGAAAAATAGCGAAAAACAATAATAAAACAAAGAAAGAAAAAAACAACAAAAAACAACAATAAAAGGTAAAATTTCAGTGGTGTACCGTGATGGTGGGTAGTTAGCGCGGCGGGAAGTGGTGCTGGGGATGAAAGCCTATCTTGTGTGGTGGTGGCGTACGTGAGTTCGTGCCAGGGTTAGGGTGTGCTGTGGCGGATTGGCGGCTAGGAGTTGCGCTTTGATGGTCATGATGACGGCTTCTCTTTCCCTACGCATTAGGGTTTTTGTGTTTGTGGCCTTGTGCAATCGTGTGTGAGTGTGAAATGTCAAATGCAAATGTGTGAGTGTGTAATGTGTTTGTTATTTTTTTTTATTGTCATATAGTAAATTACAATATTAACCTTCAAATTTTAAAAAGCTTTCAAATAAATTTAAGGATAAAAAAGTAATTTAATTAAACAAATTTTAAACGAATCGACTCATATTCAATTCGTTTATGACCCATTTATTAAACGAATTCTAAACGAATAAACGAATCAAAATTTTCAAACCCACATTCGATTCGTTTAATTAACGAATCGAATCGAATTCACGCATTTATTAAGCGAATCAATTTTTTTCAAACCCAAACCCATTTAATTCGCATCGAATCGAATCTAATAAACGAATCATGACCCATATTGCCACCCCTAACTGCCAAACAACAGTAGTAAAACAGCAGTGAAACAGCAGTAAAATGACAGCAAAATGGCAGTAAAACAGCAGCAAAATAGCAATAAAATAGCAGTAAAATAGCAACCAAATAATGGAAAAATAGCAAAAAAATGGCAGCGAAACAGCAGCCAAACAACAGCAGTAAAACAACAGCGAAATGAAATAGCAAAAACAAGAATAAAATAGCGGTAAAAACAAAAAGTAGCAAAAAACAACAAGAAACAACAATAAAAGGTAAAATTTCAGTGGTGTACCGTGATGGTGGGTAGTTAAGAAGTGGTCAGATGAAAGCATATCTTGTGTTGAGTTCGTGCCACCAATGGTCGTCGGGAGGTTGGGGTGTGCCGTGTGGCGGATTAGGCGCAATGGCTGCGGTGATGGCTTCTCTTTCCCTACGCGTTAGGGTTTTTGTGTTTGTGGCCTTGTGCAATCGTGTGTGAGTGTGAAATGTCGAATGCGAATCTGTGAGTGTGTAATGTGTTTGTTATTTTTTTTTATTGTCATATAGTAAATTACAATATTAACCTTCAAATTTTAAAAAGCTTTCAAATAAATTTAAGGATAAAAAAGTAATTTAATTAAACGAATAATAAACGAATTTTAAACGAATCGACCCATGATTCGTTTATGACCCATTTATTAAACGAATAAACGAATCAAAATTTTCAAACCCGCATTCGATTCGTTTAATTAACGAATCGAATCGAATTCACTCATTTATTAAACGAATCAATTTTTTCAAACCCAAACCCATTTAATTCGCATCGAATAGAATCGAATAAACGAATCCTGACTCATATTACCACCCCTAAATTTCATGACATAAATAAAAATAATTGAGTAATAATACTTGACCCTTTCGTTTTATCCCATTAACTCTTATTTTTTAAATTAATTCATTGTTTTTCTAAAATGACCCTTAATTAGAAAATAAAAAATGATTTGAAAAATAAATTTTTTTATTTTTCTTTCTAATATGGTTTCTCTACCTTTCTCTAGCATTATCTTCAGTCAACATCTACTTTCATCACCACCATATCCATCATCGTCAACACTACCATCACGACACATCTTGATCACCATTAATCCGAGACTAGCTACAATGTATGAATTTTTTTATTTTTTATTTTTGATAAAAGCTACCACAAGAATACCCAATGAAAGAAATAAGTGCATTATTCAAACATTCAAAGAAACAAAATGTCAAATTGCCGAATCTGTTACATGCCATCAAAATCAAAATAGGCAACCTTAAAGTCGAGTACTCAAAATTATCCCATCCTATTAAAAGTATTCAGCCCTGATTAAACTTACTTTTGCAAAAATTAACCTTGCTTTGTATCTAAGTTGCTGCAGTATAATTTTTTTTTTCAATTTCAATTGGGGATTTATTTTTAATGATTAACTTTCAGGAAAGTGACACGAAAGAGGAGAATTTCATGAGCTTGTTTGAGAAAAAAATAATTAAAAAAATATAATTTTATATTTTTGATAAGGGTAAATTTAAAAATAATTAAGGTTAATTAAACAATAGGGTCTTATGAATAAATTAAGGGGTTCAAATAGTAGTGGACCCAGGAAATAAATTCAGAAGGGGCTTAATATAAATTGATAAAAAAATTTCGAAAAGATAATAAAAACTAACTGAAAAAATAATAAGTAAAATATTCAATTTCATTGACATAATCATTTTTAAAACCTCTTCAACTTTCTCGACGTGTTTTCATGTGTTTGAAAACGCGTTGAATAATAACTTCATTGTTAATACAAGCAAATACATCTTTTTTATGTAAACAACTAAGTTATCATTCAGCCATTGATCACCCATCCGGTTTCAAAGTCGATTCTTCACAAAATTTATGGTTAAACACACTTTTTACAAAGGGCGGTGGTAGAATTAAAGCCAATGTAACCAATTGGTAAACTAACAGATACACCTTGTCCTTTTTAGTCTTAATCATTGTCCTTGCAAGTTCATTAATCCCTTTCAATTATGAAAATTCTGTACTAGATCACAAATCCATAATGTAAACATCAAGTTGCATCTCAAGTGCCATAAGATCTATTGCAGAAAAATCTTTAGGATAAAATTCAGCAAGTCACTGTAATTTTTCCTTGTCAAAAGCTGCAAACAAATCATTTGGACATAGACAAGCCAAACCAATAAGCAACTCCATATTTGACTCATTGAAACGATTATTTAGCTCTTGAAGATGCATGTCTAAGATGGCATAAAATAACTCAACTTGATATCGGTGTAAATTTGTGATCTCTCAAGCTTTACGGTGTGACCGGCCTGTAATTAAAAACAAATCATCCATGTCTAAAACATCAATATCATGCTTGATGCAGAAAGTAGAAACTTGATCAAATAAAGAATCACATCCACTATCTCTTAACTTTTGAAGGTTATGCTTATAAACTTCAACCAATTTTACAGCATTCCAAATATCCTGATCTTTTCTTTTGTAGTGCTCGTGACAACTCATTTGCATAGCCAAGAATATTTTTCATCAAGAACAAACAAAATACGAAATCAAATGATTGCATAAACTTCAATAGTGTTTTAGCTTGAAATCTTTGTTCAAAATTTCCTTGAACTTCAATTATCTCAAGCACATCAACCACATATGGAAACATAGAAATTATGCTCGTTAACGTACCATAATAAGAAGACCAACGTGTATTAACAGGACGCTTTAAAGTAATCTCCTGATTCAAAGCTTGTCCACTTGAAAGCTCGCCTTTACCCAATGCTTCAATAATTGTAAGAGCATGTTTCTTATGTAGAATGTCACGGCATTTAGCTGACACTCGAACAATATTAACTAGCATTAAAACTAAATTGAATAAAGAATGAACTTCTTTATGCTTTTTTGCCACAAAAATAAGAGTCAACTGAAGTTGATGAGCAAAACAGTGAACATAATATGCATATCCATTCTCTTTTAAAATGAGCGTTTTCAAACCATTGAACTCACCCTGCATATTACTTGCCCCATCATAACCTTGCCCACATAACATTGACAAACTCAATCCAAGCCTTGAAAACATATTATCAAGAGACTCTTTATGAGACAAATTAGTGAAACATGGTTAATGCCAATAAAATGTTCAACCACATATCCATTCTTATCCACATAATGTAATACAATAGTCATTTGCCCTTTTGTGGATATATCATGAGACTCATCAATTAGAATAGAAAATAATGCACCATCCATCTCTCTAATAATAACATTAGTAGTTTCAATTGCAGCACAATTTACAATGTCTTTTTTGGATCTTTGGGGATATCATTTGCAGATTTAGAGGAGTGTTTCTGAAAGTAACAAGATTAATATATTCATTATGATAAGCAAGGAAGTGTAAAAGCTCAAGAAAATTCCCTTTGTTGCTTGAACCATCAGACTTATCATGGCCACAAAATGCTAGCCCTTGATTTAGAAGAAATCGAATACAATCAATAACAACATTCAAGAGAGTTTCATATTCACTTTGAGTTTTCTCGGATTGTCTTTCAAAAAAAAGTTGCAACATGTTGTTTCTGATTCATCAACCTTTCACATTTCTGCCTAGCTCGGTTATGGGCACTATTAACACCTCCTTCATGAATCTTTAATTTTTTTCTTTTCTAATTTTAAATCCTTTCGAAAGAAAGTATCACCGCTTGATCACCATTATCTTTCTTGAAAAGATAACAAAAAAGACAATATACAAACTTTTCTTTTATACTATATTCCAACCAAGAACCAAATTCCTTAAACCAATCCGAAACAAATTATCGTTGTTGATTTCCAAATTTCTCAAATTTAAAATTGTGCCCCTTAGGTTGAAAAGAACCCCTTTGTAAGTATGTTCTTCGAACTTGATCTCGAATATTACAATTATAATTATCAATACAAGGTCATAAGTTAGCTGACAAATTTTGTAAATTAACTTCATATGAACCATCACTAGTTCCCTCTAGAGGAGATGAGAGTTGTGGTTTCTTTTTTAAAAAAATTTCCATATCATTTTATATCAAATAAAAAAAATATTAGATTAAACTCCACAATAAGGTTAAATCCAAACAAAATAACTACAACAACTGAAATACTAACTAGGCAACCCAAGAGGGGGGGTGAATTGGGTTTTTAAAAATTAAGCTAAGAAAACCACACAACAAACCAATCTAATGCCTTAATACATTCGACAACAATAAATTCAATGAAAGCACAATAATACATGAGTAAGGGAAGAGAAAGCAAACTCAAGGATTTTTACGTGGTTCGATAATCCCCGCCTACGTCCACGCCTCCAAGCACACCGGGCTTGAGGATTTCACTATCCGAGCCTTTCCAAACTGACAATTGACTTAAGGTGTCAATGAATCTTTACAACAAGAGATTATCTCTCAATCCCTTCACCCCAAATGTTTCTCACACTTGTACACTTTGATGAGAAATGAAAATACAACAATGAATCTCTCTTTAAGAGTGGATATACAAATTGAAGAACAAAGATGATTTAATAAATGATGAGTTAAATTGAAGCTCAATATATGTTGTGTGCACTTGTTTATGCTTGCTAGATTACCAAAAACGAATTGGTTTTGAGTTTATATAGTTTGAGCCAAAAACTAACATTTTATAACCACTTTGGACTTTATGGACATCCTTAAATATTACCATTTTTAATTCTGAACATCTATGAAATCCGGTTAATTTAAGCTTCTTAACAACCGGATTTTGTCGAGGATCTGATTAGCCCGGCTTGATGCTACTTCGGTGAAATATTTTCCAAATGTATTTGAAAAACTTTATAAAACTGTATTATTGCTAAAAACGTTATGAAATCTTACAAATAGGTCCAATTTCAGAAATTTTAAATAATACTCTGTAAATCCCAAAACTTTTTGAAATTATGATATGGCCCAAAATGTTATGAAACTTTTCAAATAAGTCTTTTTCAAAATTTCAAGCAATACTTGTTGATTTCAAAGTTTTCAAAATTCTTCCAATTAAACCATAAACTTGAAAAACAACTAATTTCATAAAATCATTTTCCATTAAATATGAAACCTTTATAATGTGAAAATAATGATTTATTTAAAAAGAAAATAATTTGAGCTTAAAAGATTAATCATTCTTAATCTTGTTTGTTATCATCACAATCAACATTATGGAAACATATATGTTAACAACAACTAGAGGTGTTCAGAATCCAATCTGATCCGCTCAATTCATCGATCAAAAAATCCATGGATTGATGGATTGGATATTGGTTGGAAATTTAAAAATACGAATTCGATGGATTTGATATGGATTTTCTTATGTAAATCCGCAAAAATCCGTGAAATCACGCAAAAAAAATATTATTTATTTAAAAAATATTATAAATATAAATAAAAATATTATAAATGTGACATTACATAGTTACATAAGCACTATAACATATCTTAGTCATTACCCAATAATAATATAAAATAAAAAATAATTAAATAATCAAATTTACAAATATAACTTGTAACAATCGGAAAAAAAATTAAACGCAAAGTCATATGCACTAGCAAAAACTCTAACATATAAAGTTACCACAATTTAAAGCCACCCAAAAGCAAAGTAACATAATGCAAGTCACCAACAATTTGCAAACAAAAACCTAAGCTTCCCATTACACGCAACAACCCTAATCTTGGTTCGATACACTCTCAACACTGATTTGAAGGAGGTCGGCCGATCGAGTCTTGCTAGAGCTAACACTCTTCTTCCTCGAGTTCATCGAGCCACTTCACAATCATTGGTTCCAGCCGAACAATTGCACTATCACAACCTTCAAGATCGCCACCCGTATGGCTTCTCCTGGTTCCTATCGTTGACAGTTCCATAATCACCACTTTTCGACAGGCGCAACAGCTTTGGCGAAGGATCAGACTGTGTTTGATTTCAGAAATTTCGTCATTTCAATTAATTGTGGCTTTATTTGAACAATTAATTTTGGTGTTAAATTAATGTATTATTGTTGCTTTATTTGAACAATTAATCTTAGTGTGTTATATTTTGAAACTTTGAACGTATTATTGTAGTTTTATTTGAACAATTAATCTCGATGTGTTATATTTTAAAACTATGAATGTATTATTTTATCTTTATTTAAACAATTTATTTATTTAAATTTTATTCAATTTTTAATTTAATCAGTAGTAAATTTATTTTTATATTAGATTTTTTTATTTCATTAGTTCATGGTAGGGATGACAATTTGGGAGGATTGAGACATATTGTTGTCCACTAAAAAATTTAGGAGGGGATTGTGACTTTTTTTATCTTACTTGCATACAGGGGAGTGAGATTGACATAATACATCCGTTTATCACTAAGAATGAGAATACTTTCAATTGGGATGGGATCCCATAGGATCCCATCTCTTTTGGGATATGATCGAGACATATTTTTGTCCCAAAAAAATATAGGGACGTGAGTGAGATGTTTTTTCATCCCACTTTCGCATATCTGAGATTGGTAAATCCCATCTCATCTCGTCTATAACCTAGTTCATGGATTGAAGAGAACTAAAATTTTTAATTGAAAACTAATGCAAAAATGGTGGATTAGATATGGATTAAGTTAAATCTGCATCCGATCCGCAGACGTATGAATTAGATATGGATTGAGTTAAATCCGCATCTGATCTGTAGATTTATGGATTGGATTTGGATTGAATTTATTCAATCCGTGGATTGGATTGGATTGAAAAAATTATAACCCGCAAAATCATAGATCGGATATGGATTGATGTCTAATCCGTAAAATCCGATCCGTGAACACCCCTAACAACAACTCAACAAGAATAATTAATTTAATACAAATTCGATATTAAAAAAATAATTTTACAATACACTTAATGGGGCTCACGGAAAGATACATGATTGCAATTTTTATCTTTTCAATTGTTCATTTATTTGCATAAAAAAAGTGATTGCTTTTATATAATAAAATATAAGCCACTTTCACAGAGCACCCATTGTCCCACTACTTTCCATTTCAATTTTAATATTAAAGAATTGCTCATCTTGAAAAAATGGACATTTGCTTTTGGAATTTTGTATATAGCTATCAGAATAAGAATTGATGAATAGAGTTATAGAGATGCAGAACATTAACTCTTCATTCGGCCAAAATCATTAATTCAAACTTCAAAACAACATTCAAGCACAATACTTGTTTCAATTTATGGCTGGTCTAGCAAGGGACGAAACTCATGAAAGGCTCAGCGATAGCGGCGGCGACAATGAGTTGGTGGCAGACTGGCAGTAGGAATGAAAACGTTTGGCAAATGACGGTGGCTAAGTCTAATTGTAATTTAGTGATTCACAATTTTCATGATTTTAGGGTTTGTTTTTTTTTTTCTTTATTCCTTTAATTTTTTATTATTAATATAAAATGGTGAGTTTTGTAAGTTAATTTTAAGTTAGAATTTGAATAAATTCAAAAGTCTTATTATTTAAATATATTTAATTAAGAGCCCAAAATACCTTTTTATTTGTTGAGAAAAGCCCAAATTACTTAATATGTTAGTATTGGACTTAACAATCAGAAGGAGTTTACAGGCTTAATTTAAGAAATTTTAAGGTCTAGAGGGAGTTTAAGGCTCCTATGCCTTAATTGGGTTCATTCATGAGTTCAAATATCACAACTCAAATAATATTTTGTGCTTATAATTCGTACATGTCGTAATGACACGTGACATTTTTTCTTTTGGGATCAGCGCCAAATTAGGAGCCGGGTCTTGACGACACACAAGTCGGCCCATGTCTGTTGGGATATGACTGCATCTTTCAAATTTAAAGTCGACTCTAGGGACTTGCCTCATCCGTTCAAGTCTAGCTTGCCTTGAGCTTGAAGTATGCTCTTAAAAAAGGAAAGCGGATGTGCTCCCGCATATAACATCCTTTGCCTCAAGAAAGAGACGAGGAGATGTTCACCACTCAACGAATGAATAATTTGTAAATAATTATTAAAAGTAAAATGATTAGAGAAAATAATTACTATTTAAGTAAGATAATATATTTAAATTAAATAAGTAATTAATGTTAACTACTACAGAGTAGATATTACAATGTATGAACTTATAGTTGAAAAATCAAAGAAAGATAATAAGTGTTAAAGTAAGATAATATATATTTAAATTAAATAAGTAATTAATATGAGCTAGTAGCTACTACGGGTAAAGATTATGACGTATGAACCTGTAGTTGAAAAATTAAAGAAAGATAATTAATGCTAAATTAAGATAATATATATTTTAAATAAAATAAGTAATTAGTGTAAGTTACGTTGAGTTTGTGATTCATATTCTAATACCAATGAAAAAGAAAGAATGAGACATGAAACTTTGTCTGAGTTCTCTGGTGCTTCATCACCGTTTGTTGATCGAGTCAATTAAGTTAAATACCATTTTAGTCCTAATCATATCCAAGGACGGGTGAATCGTGAATTTAATAATCATCCCAATCTCATCTTCATTAATCCTGGCAATCTTTCATAACAGCAACGGTGAATTTTTTTTTTTTTTTGAAATGGAAGAATTTTCATTAAACAAACGGATTACAGATTATTCAATAACCACAGAGGTGGAATGATGTTCCACTCCTGGAGACCTGACAAAGAACTTGCTGCACGTGCCACAGAGTGAGCAGCAAAGTTTGCAGACCGACACACAAACGAGAATTGCACTTCTCCTATAGAGTTAACAAGAGTCCGACAATCTTCAATAATTACACCAAACCCATTTGGACCTGCAAACTCCTCGGCCAAATCTCGAAACACTTGTAAACAGTCCATTTCTATAATAACACAAGGAAACTGCAGCTCTTTAATCCAGCTGAGAGCTTCTCGAATCCCAAGTGCTTCTGCCTCCCGTGCTCCAAAACTTCCTGTCATTCCAGCACACCGAGCTGCCAAAAAACAACCTTCTGAATTGCGAATCACACAGCAACGGTGAATTTAATAAGCGAAATTTACCCATTTATTTATTTTTTTAAAAAAAGAAAAAAGCTGAAACTTTGGATTATTCATGTGATTCAAATCACCTTCGTTGCAAATGGGAGTTGGCTGGTTCGCCCCCATTATCTTTTAGGAGCTCTACCTCTATTTTCAATCGTTATGAATGAGTGTAGAGTGTAGACACCTCATATTAATCATTAATTCAAAGTCGTACGACAAACCAATCGGCAAGAAAGGGAAGATGAACATGGCTTTTCATCACTGCAACTGGCATCCATGTGACTAGTGCTCTGATATTATCTTAATTAATAACTATCCTTTTCCAAAAGAAATAAAAAATTAATAAATACCTTCATTATTGAAAATCACTGTTTGATATAAATCATATGATCAGCAGCCACCTCAGCGAGATCAACAACAAGAAGTTGCTCGATTTTTAAATAATTTTATTTAATTACTTACTTGAGTTTGAATTGTGGAAAAGAAAAAAGTAATTGATTAAAAATATTGAACAAAATCCTACAAATCATAACATGTCACGGCTCAGGGAGAAGAATTATATTGAAAGTTCTAATTCACCGATAATTTTATTACCGGTAAAAGTCAAATAAGGAAACAAGAAGTTTCCTGCAATTAAGAAAAACATGCAGGCTGATATATTTAGAAAGTGCAATTAAGTTTGCATGTACAGCATGGGACACAGCTAAGACATTATTCAAGATCCAGCAAGATTACAATTAAATATGTTATACTTAATGTGTTTGATAAGTATTAGTTGCTGCAGTTTGAAAATTAAGTTGATTTAATTTTACATATATATGTATGATGAAAAATTTATTATATATTTACTAATTTTATCAAAATTATTATTTAAAAAAATTATATTTACTACATAATATTAAATTTTATTTCATAATTATAATTTACTTTCACTTACACCACTTCAATCCCAAACAGGGCCACAATAATTCAGATTTGGTGTCCGTTCGTATTATTAATTAAGGAAACCCTCAATATTACTTCACTTCACGTGATTCTCTTTGTAGCCTAATTACAAAAGCATTTATAATCAACATTATATTTCTTTCTCCAATTATGTTCTTTTCCGTAGACGTCTTGGATGGAATAAATAATGCCTTACCCCAAACTGCAAGTTGCATATTTTTTCGATGATTAGGCACGCGAGATGTTAACAGAATTAATTTTCTAAGTGGGTCTTCTGAATTAATTTTATTATTTGGATAACAAGATTTAGCAGATCTGATTACGTATATTTGAGCCATATCTTGCAATAATTTTCGACCGACGGCGTGAATCACGTGGCAATAGAAAAATAATTTTTCACAATAATTTTTGTCACAACCTCTATGATCCCCATCTTTTCTTTGAATTTAACCCTTAGCAAATTATTAATTTAGTTAACAATTATATGCATTCAGAGAAACGTTTTTTAAAACACTCCAACACCTTTTCTTTTGGATGGCACCACAGAAAATTATTATGAACACATATTAACGGTCTGTTTGGTATTATAGTTAGGCAGCTATAATTTGAAACTGCATCTTTAAAGTATATTGTAAACATTTGTTGTTGTATTTTAAAAATTGAGTTAATTTTTTCCACACTTGTATGATAAAAAATCTATACATCTTTATTATTTTTGTTAAAATTATTATTTAGAAGTCATATTTATCCTACACCATCAACTTTTATTTAACAATTTTTATTTTTCACAAGAGCTTAAATAAAAACAACAACCCTTTAATATCAAATGAGTCCTAATAGTATATATGACTCTTTCGCTATTATATATAGAGCTCAAATCCATTGATTTGCATCAAATATCAATTAACCCTACTTAGCCTAATAAGGATGAATTTGATTGATGGAGAGCATGATACTGAGCTACTTGAAGCTCAAGCTCATGTTTGGAATCACATTTTCAATTTCATAAACTCCATGTCACTTAAATGCGCTGTTGAATTAGGCATACCAGATATTATCAACAAACATGGCAAACCCATGACCCTCAACGAGCTTGTTAGTGCCTTAACAATAAACCCATCAAAAACCCGATGTGTGTATCGCTTGATGCGCATTCTGATCCACTCAGGCTTCTTTGCACAGCAAACGCTAAATATCAGCCGAAATAACAATGACGAAGAACAAGGTTATGTTCTCACAAATGCTTCTAAACTTCTCCTAAAAGACAACCCCTTAAGCGTGACACCTTTCTTGCAAGCCATGCTAGATCCTATTTTGCTATCACCGTGGCTGAAACTGAGCACTTGGTTTCAAAACGACGATCCTACGCCGTTTGATACGGCACATGGGAAGAGTTTTTGGGAGTATGCTGGGGACGAGCCAAAGATTAACAATTTCTTCAATGAAGCCATGGCAAGTGATGCGCGGTTGGCAACAAGTGTGGTAATACATAAGTGTAAGGATGTGTTTGAAGGTTTGAATTCGTTAGTGGATGTGGGTGGGGGCACGGGAACCGTGGCCAAGGCCATAGCTAAAGCGTTTCCTAATTTGGAGTGCACTGATTTTGATCTGCCACATGTGGTTAATGGCCTCGAAAGCGATTTGGCCAATCTCAAATATGTCGGAGGGGACATGTTTGAGGCCATTCCCCCAGCTGATGCGGTTCTATTCAAGGTACGCGTATTGATTTCGATAGTTTAACTAAAGTGAGTTTCTTGAGCATAAAATTAATACACACACACACACTAGAAGCATCTCAAATTACTTATGTACATCATATATTCATTCAATTTTACATTTTGGGTCTTCAAATATTCTAAATTCTAATATTATTGGTGATGACAAGCAGTGGATATTACATGACTGGAATGATGAAGAATGCGTGAAGATTCTTAAGAAATGTAAGGAAGCAATTACGAGCGATGTCAAGAAAGGTAAGGTGATTATTATCGACATGATGAGAGAGAATAAAAAAGGGGATTCTGAGTCTATTGAAACACAACTCTTCTTTGATATGTTGATGATGGTCTTGGTCACCGGAACAGAGCGAGATGAGAAAGAATGGGCCAAGCTTTTTGCGGATGCTGGTTTTAGTGACTATAAAATTACCCCCATTTTAGGTTTAAGATCTCTTATTGAGGTTTATCCTTAATAAGTTGTTTCTCGATCCTAGGGCTAGATTGAGTAGTTTCAAAACAATTTTATTTGAAGGATCTCTAATTTGAATTCCAAAAAATATAAGAGTTAAAATTTAAATTAGACATTACCTACCATTATATCTTTTATGTGAATATCAATTGCTTGTTTATGTATTGTTGAAATAAGCTTTATTTTACTTGGGTTCTCCAGTGGGTTGTAACTTACCTAGTATATTAGTTGCAAAATGAGAACCCAAGTTGTATTCGAAGTGTGCTAAAGAAATGGAAGTTTGAAATAAATAAAAAAGCATTCTGTACTATTTATATGTTTAGCACGTATATGAATGATAATTTGGTCCCTGTTATATATACTAAATGTCCTACGTACATAATTAGGTCTCTAGAAAATTTTTAATATTCGATTTCATCTAGGGTGTTAAAATTGTGACAGAGAAAAACACACTACATTGTCATTGAATTTAGATAATCTCTCAAATAGAAGAAATAAACCAAAGGATCTCCGTGTACACATAAAGTGGAAAAATTACCAAGTCCTATGGAGAGTGTTCCAAGTTTCCATCATTTTCCCAAAAAAGGGGAAAGAGAGGGATTTAATTCTTGACTTGGTAGTGGATGTATTCCATTCAGCTAGCCGTTTGCAATTCAATTACATTGTTTTTTTTTCCAAATGCGTTTACAGTGAAATGTTAGTTTTATCAATGGTTTAAATTTCAAGCAAGGTTATGAACAAGATTTATTAATTAAAACAATGGCAATGATAATAAAAGACGATATTCTTTTATTAAATCAACTATTTAATGCACAAAAAAAATCATTATCCTAATCATTGCATTATAATCAATAATTTGAATTTAAATAAATACTTATTGGACATTAATAGACTGATTTACTGAGAAGTTTGACTTGAATAATACCTATAAAAAAATCAATTTTATGTTTTAGGTGGCGTTTGTTTTTTTGTCTGAAATCTGAATAGGCGAATTAAATTACGAATAGATCGAAGAATAATATGTTTGTTTTTTCGTCTGAATATCAGAAAATAAGTATTAAGTTGTTTGTTTTTTTCAACTTAAAAAGCTAAAAATATGTACTTTTACATTTGTATCCTTATTAAATTTGAATGTCAAATAAATAATATATTAAATACCACAATATTTTAACATTTATAAGTAAAATTATATTCAAGTAAATACATAATTATTTTGAAATTTTAATATATAAAATACCATAAATTTTAAATTTTATCGTATATAATATAAGAAAGAAAAAACATGGATATTTTTATGTGGGGTAAATGTCTATGGGTGAGTTTGGGATAGACATGAAAAATAAATTATAAAGCAATGATATTTTTGACATTAGCAAGTAATTGACTTAATTCAGATTTCTCCATTAAGTAAAAAGCCAAAAAAATTGGCTTATTTTATTAAGTCAAAATTATCTAAAGTAAGTTATAAAAACAAACACCTCTAATTAACTTAATTAATTAAGTTTTAAAATCGTTTAAGATAAAAAACAAACGCTACCTTAGTCTTAAGATTTAAACTAGGGCGTCATATAAATAAAACTGCTTAAAACTACTTGACTAAATTTTTTGGAGTAAATATAATTACGTATTTTTAGCCCAAAAAAATTTAATAAAATTATCAAATTAATTATTATTTAGTTTTAGAAAGTAAATAAATGGACAAAATCCAAATCAATTTTCAACTCTGTATCTCACAAGACTTAAACTCAATTAACTAACTAAATAAAACTTTTGAAACCTATTCAGAAAATCATTCCGCCATGTCGTCGGGCATAAGTAATAGAGAATTTTCTATATTGGATAGGGCCCTCAGTGGGTCAACTTTGCTGATCCATATGCTGATGTAACCTTTTTTTTTTTAATTTTTTTTTCTTCTTATTAAGCGAAGATGCTGCCAAGCTTCTTGACCGATTTTATTTATTTATTTTTTTAATAGGATGGACAAAGTTAAAAGTTTAATTAGATGTATTTAATTTTTTTATTTCTCTTAAAATTTGAATTTGTGTGGGTAGCAAAATAAAATTACTTAAAAATTATTTGGTTAGAATTATGAGATCGGTTTCTGCACCCATTCAAGTAATAATGTTTATAAAAAGGATAAATTTTAAATTGTCTCCCTTCTGAATTGATCATCTTCAAATCATCTTCTAACTTTTGAAAACCTCAAGTTACTCTTATTTTTGTATAAAAGATAAAGAAAAAAGGAGTGAGTTCATATTTTTTTTCTTAAGAAAAATAAGGAGTAAATTGAGATTTTTTAAAAATAAAAAGAGTGATTTGAAGATAGTAAATTTACTAATTATTTTATATCAATATTAGTAAACATTTTTATAAAATAGATTGGAGGAAAAATATCGTGGCACGGGATCAAATTTGAATAGCTTCGTCAACTCAATAGAATTAATATAAGATTAATCTCGAAAACAACAATCCGTAACACGGTTCATCAGTAATGGGAAAAAGAATAATAAGGGTTATTATTAAAATTCAGAGGGGTGTTTAAAGAAAAAGCTGAATTTTTTAAATTTTCGTGATGGATGTCATGATTCACGAAAATGATGTATCTCTTAGCGGCATTTTAGGTTCAATGTATCCATCTGCTTGACCATGTGCTGATAAAATTGATATTTAATTTTTTTTTAATACATAGGGTTATTTTTACGCATCTCCGTAAGAAGAATCAACAAATATTACGTATACTAATCTTTAACAACTATCTCGCACCCATTATTGGAAATCACTATTAACTTAACTGTTATAAGGGTAAAATAGTAAAGTTATTGGGATGGATAAAGAAAAAAAGAATTCTTTTTCTTTTTGTCTTCCTTCTCCATGACTCCATTCACGCTCCATCTTCTCTCCTCTATTTACACTCCGCAACAAAGTGCTCATTTTCTTCCCTTCTCCATTCCGCGCTCTACGCTACAACAAGGTTCTTCGCTTTTCCCTAGCATCGACGTCACAAGGATCACATAACCAATTGCACTACCGCAACAAATGTCCATTTCACCGGGTGGAAACAAAGCGGTAGAGGCGTGGCTAGAAGAGGCTTTCATGCATTTGAAAGTCATGGGTTGCTAACTAATCTTGCGTAACCAACAATGGTGACTAGCAACTATAAAATCCAAACCCTAAAATTTTAGGGTTTCCATGTTATTATTTATTGATTTTTAGGTTTGGGTAGTTGACAGTTTGTTTGATATATAAATTATTTTGATTGTGCTATGAAATTGGAAGTTTATATACGAATTTATGTGGTGCTTTTCAGCGAGGATATTTAGTTATTGCTATCTGCCATGAGGTTGGGCTTGGAGTTGGAATGTCTACGGGTTTTGGTTCCAGGACTAATAATGTCCAATTAATTTTAGTTTTAATTTAATTTTTTAAAAAATAGCATTAATTTAATTGTAATTATTTTCGGTTTACATTTAACATTGTTTTTACACGTTCTATAATTATCTTTTTTGAAGAAAATAAAGTGCCAACTGCCAATTAATATATTCTTATAATTCCTTAAAAATGTATGGGCCATTTAGTACTTGCAGTTAATTCAATTTATATGGGGGCATTATGGTGATTTCAATAGATGTCTGACAAAATCGTTAAGGTTAACAGTAATTTCTAACGGAATGGGTGTGCGGTGATAGTTGTCGAAAGATTAGGGTGCACAGTAACATTTGTTGATTCTTATGGGGGGTGGCAAAAAATAACAAATACATAAAACGGGGTACTGAGTATCGAGCATGGTCATTCAAATTACAAATTATTACATAATTTTTTATTTTAAAAAAATGTAAATCAAGGGGCTAATCTATAATGCCTGCAGTTGAAAATTCCTCAAAAGGCAAGAAGTTAAAGAAGGGAGTTAATGTTGTGAGCAAAATGTGAAATCAAGCGCAGCAAATAATCATAAAAAAAATAAAGAACACAAAATTTAACGTGATTCGATAATTTTGCCTACGTCCATGGGAGGAAGAGAAAATAATTATATTATTAACAATTATCAGAGTACAATATTTGAGGAGAAATTTCGCTTCCTAAAACCCAAATACACCGAGTATTCTCACACACACTTGAAAGGAAAAATCTCTCAATTGCCCATACTCTCTAATTGCTCACTCTCAACAATTCTACAAATGAATTGTTATTCACTCAATTTTTTGGGATGCTCAACAAATGAAAAAACTCCATTTATTTATAAGAAGCGTTTTGCACTATTACACATTCGCTGCCCACCTACAATTTAGTCAATTTTTCCAAATTGTCAAAGTTGTTATGAAATTGTCAAATTGTCACATGCTTCACCAACTCATTTAGCTTCAATTTCCACGATTCCAGCCACATGCTTCTTCAATATTTCTAATATTGCAGCTAGAAGATCATGCATGTTGACTTTTCAACAGTTAATTCATATACTACGTTGACAATATTTAAGCTCGATTCTTGTTAATGACAGATTGTACAGAGAGACAGGATTGGCACCCAGTGCTGATATACATGCATACACTGTCATTAGGTCTTTCAAAATCCAAATTTATTTGAATTAAAGCATTATAGTAAAAGAGTTGAAGTCTTGGGGAATATGGTACAATAAAAAAGATTATGCATGTCTTGTGATCTATTGTTACATGCCCCTTTTGACCTATTATAATTATTTTTGTTGTAAATTTCTGGTTGATTTAATTTCACTGCTGGGATAAAAACATTTGAGATACATGTTGTCCTACAAATTAAACCTCTCTACTAATCCCACTAGATACTACATAGTATCAATTGCTATATAAAGAGACAAGAATCTTTAAAGGGTTCGCCAAGCTTTGAATAGCCTGAAATGGATATGAATCCTATGATTAATGCAGAGAGTAGCAGCAGCTGTGAACTTCTTAAAGCTCAAGCTCAGGTGTGGAATTGTGCCTTCAATTACATTAATTCCATGTCACTAAAATGTGCCGTTGAACTTGGCATACCAGATGTTATTCACAAACATGGCCAGCCCATGACTCTTTCACAGATAGCTTCAGCACTCGATATCCAAAAAAACAAAGCTCATTGCATTCAACGCCTTATGCGGATTCTAGTTCACTCTGGCTTCTTTGCTCAACAAAATAAAATTGACAAAGACGAATCAGAAGTGTATTATTCTCTTACACCAGCTTCTCGACTCCTCCTAAAGGATGAGCCCTTGAGGGCCGCGCCATTTATGTTTCTGATAACCCATCCTATAGTAACGACTCCCTTCAATTTCTTGAGCTCTTGGTTCAAGAATGATGATCCCTCTACGCTCACAGTGTTTGAGTCAACGCATGGGAAAGACATTTGGGGTTCTTTGGCTCAAGAAGCTAAATTTAAGAACGTCTTTTATGATGCCATGATGGCTGACTCTCAGTTCATATCAAGCGTCCTGATTAAAGATTGTAAGGAGGTATTCAAGGGGCTGAAGTGTCTGGTTGATCTGGGTGGCGTCACTGGAACTATGGCCAAAGCCATCGCAGAAGCTTTTCCTGAAATGAAATGCATCGTTTTTTATCTCCCACATGTCGTTGATAATAATTTGCAGCAGCAGCAGGGGACTAATAAGAACCTGGAATTTCTTGGAGGCGACATGTTTGAAGCAATACCTCCAGCAGATGCAGTTCTGCTCAAGGTAATTAAATTGATTAATAATAGGATTTCTATTTTCTCTCCCACTTAAATATTAATGTTTCAATACTGATATATACAGAGTCATAACCTCATTCTACAAATAGCAGTCGCATATATAACAATTTTGGTCGAAGAAAATAGAGTAAAGTGGGGAGTTTTAACTTAGCTTATTTCTCATAAAATTTTGAATGATTTATTTTATAAAATCTAATTTTAGATAAATTGAATGTCAAAATAACATTTAATGATGTCAAAATTCCTCCCTTATTGTATTGCATAAGATCAATAGCTCAAATTTTGAGTAAAAGATTTTATAAAAAATTCAAGTTGAAATAGACTCATTCAAATATAAAATATTAATGAAAATTAATTACATACATCATGTTGAGTTTTTTGTTTTTTTATTTTTTTATTTTATCAAATCAACATTGTTATACTACATTAGTTTGCACAAAGAGTTTGTGGATCTAGTATTACTGTTTTTCTATATATTAACAGAATTCCAAGATTTTTAACTTGTTAATTAAATTTACATGACAAAATATAAGTAAGAAGTGGGTTCTGCATAACTGGGGTGATGAAGAGAGCGTGCAGATATTGAAGAAGTGCAAAGAAGCTATTGCTGGGAGCAAAGATAAAGGAGGGACATGGTCATAGAAGATCAAAGCACGGACAAGGACTCAACCGAGCATTGAGATACAGGTGCAAAGGTGTGCTGTGACATGTTGATGATGTCTTTATTCAGTGTACTAAAGAGCGAGCATCAAAGAATGGAAGCTCTTTCTTAAAGTTAGGTTTCAGCATACAATATAAATTCTACTTTGGGTCTGAGGTCTCTTATTGAGCTTTAACCCTGATAAGAAGATCCTGTGTCATCCCAATACTGATAGTGAGCCGTTGAAGTGTAAGGATCTGCAGGGATTTGTCCCGGCCATACCCCCAAAATCAGGTATTTAGCTATAAACCCAATACCTTCATTCCTTCCTCACATATTCTTTATAAAGTGCAAATACTGAAATTACCCTAATGAAAAACCCAAATCATCTCAAGCATCTACAACCAAGCTGCAACACATAACCCCCCCCTTCATTCATTACGACCAGCCAGCATTATCATTCACTACTAGCGTTCTCCAAGAACTCCGGTGAAGTCGCTCCGGTGGGCTTTGAGGTGAGGTGAACACCGACGATGCTTCTACTGCTGGTATTTCGCACTCTTGCTGCTGCTTGTTTTAACACCCAAATCTGCTATTTAGCGGCAATTGGCCAATTAAAGTGAGTCACCACATCTACAGTCTATTATGATGGTGCTGGTTTTATTGCACTATTTTTTGTTACCCTATTTTGAATATCTTGTTAAAAAATTAAACTTCAACTTGACAATTTTATGCAAAACCCACGGTGGGTTTTAGCTTTGCTTCAAGAGGTAATCATCAATGGAACTTTTTGACTGGGGTTTTTGAACAAGGTGCCAGTGTGACTATATATCTAGATTATTTAAAAAATAAGCAAGCAAATCACACAATAATTCAATCTAATACCTTAATGAAATCGAAAGTAATAAATTAATAAAACAACATCACCGTGTTAAAAGGGTAAAGGAAGAGAAAACAACACGACGATTTTTACGCGATTCACTACCACGCCCACGCTCCAAAAGATAACGGTTTGATGATTTTCACTCATCCAAGCGTTTCGCTTCAAACACTTACAAATTGACTTCTACAATAACTAACCTTTACAATTAAGAGATTATTCTCAATCTTTTTTATCCTGCCAAATATTCCAACACTTACAACCTTCTCAAAATTACAAAAAGACTACAAAACCTCACACAATGTATGTTTGAATAAACAAAAGGCAATATGTGTGTGAATAAGGAAATGAATACAAAGTTTATGCGCTGCCCAGATTTGGCAAATTGCTCAAAATATCAACTATTGTCTTCTATCTAAAACGACTGACGGAGATTTGAGTCCAATTTATACTGGAAAGAAAAACTAGTATCGATTGACTTCTTCAAGTATAACTCATTAAGAACCCTAGTCATTACGTTACTGCATGCTCAAAATTTGAATTTCTTGCACATCCTAAGATGCTTCTGCTACGAATCCGGCTAAATTGCCGCTTTCATTCTCCATAGCTCACATAATCTTGTCAAGGATGAAGATCCATAATATTATACAAAGGTCACTTACACAGGAAATATTTTCTTTCTAAAATTATAGCTTTACTCCAAACGTTCTATACATGGCCCAAACGCTTATGAATAGTTGCAACAAGTCACTTTCAGAATCAAAAATACTATATTCAAAATTTTCTTAAATTATTATTCGCCCAAACTATGTGAAATTATAGAATAGCCCAAAAGATTTAAATATTTTCAAAAATTCCAAATCCAAAAATTAAAAAATATTTATCAAAGATGGTAAAATTCTTCATTTTAGTTCACAATAACTTGAAAAAACAACTTAACCTACAAAATCATTTTTAGCTTATAAAAGCACAATATATAAATCTTTGTTTAACTACTCAATTTCTTTTAACCATGGTTTATTATATAATCAAAATCAATATTTATAGCCATATAGGCTAACATTTTTAATTTATTAATTTTAATCCTTCACATTGTAATATTTATTTACACAACTCTATGCATATTTAACCGTTCGTGTGAAGATCAAAGTCCGATGTGCTTCAAACCCTAGGATAAAGAACTGTTTGCTATAATTACTAGTACAAATGCAGCTGAAGCTGAACACTTTTTCCTTGTAAGATTCCAAGTTTTTCATATGTGGCCTGGTTGTTGGAAGTTGATCTTCTACTTTTGATATATTACAAAGAAGTAGCACCACCGTGCTTATTTTCACGCTTCTAAATGGAGTGTTGCGATATGTAAAGGATGAGAAAATTGATCATTGTGTTCATTGCTTCATTTCATGTTTAAGGGGTGTTGTATTAATAAAAGCAAGCAAGTGAAGTTTTTCAAGTCATTCCAACTTCCTATGCGCTTCCTCCTTGTGCGAAATAATGTCCAATATATATTTCTTGGACGGTAGAAAGCCAAGTCTTTGTGAAGTTATATTGTGCAGCTTTTATTTAGATTATTTGGCAAGAAATGAATAGGAGAGTTCTTGATAATGCTTACGAGGGACTTATTTTTTTCTATTTTGTTTTGCCTTGATGTTGGCTACTCGTTCATCTTTACTATAATCCTTCCGTTTGATCTAATAAATCTATTAGAAAGACAATTTTTTTTTGCATTATTTTATTTTCTACAGAGGCAAAGAATTATTTATGGTTTATATACTCGACTGTAATGGTGTAATGAATACTTTACTCGACTGTAGTCGTGTAATGATGTTACTATACTCAAATTTAGTTGTGTAATGTATATTTTACTCGACTGTAGTCGTGTAATCTATACTTTACTTGACTGTAGTCGGGTAATGCATATTTTAGTCAATTAGTATAATTTTAATGATCATTTGAAGTTGTAAAAATTATTCTCGACCAGAATGGCGTGTAATTTTTCTGATTGGTTTATAATTTATTATTATGCAACTTTATTTGTATTTATATTATAATTCAAATATTTTCTTTTTGTTTATGCAGATGGAACCGAAAATCAAGGAATATAAAAACTTTAAAGCCAAGATTTCTAACCGATCATCACTAGATGCAGAGGAGGATATAAAAAATAAACTCTTTGAGGAGCAAAAAAGTATTTTTAGGCATTCTTGTTTCGGTCATTTTTTGGATGTGAAAGAGTTGAAGTGTCTGCTCAGTTACTCCACAACATACCACTGAGAGAAGTGAAGATCGATGAGAAGAAAATGTGGTTTAGGATTGGCCGTTTGCGTTGGTAACATGATTAAATTGCAGTCCATTGTATGAGCCGAATCATGCGAGTATGTAACATTCCGCAACAAAAATCAGGGTATGTATGTATGTGTGTGTGTGTGTGTGTGTGTATATATATATATATTTGTTTTTTCGACTTAACAATAAGAATGGTGATTTCTAACAATTGATTTATATGAATTTTTTTAGTGGTGATTGTGGAGCATTTTTGTTGCGGTACTTGGAGGTCATGAGCCATGGACTTGATTTCAATTCATATTGCCAACAAGATGATGTTACACAATTTCAAAAAGTATTGGTTTTTAAATTATTTGGGCATAAGTCTGAAATACTATCTAAGCAACCCAAGAAGGGGGGTGAATTTGGTTATCAAAATTTATGCAAAACAAACCACACAACAATTTAAATCTAATGCCTTAATAAGAACAAAAATAATAAATTTAATCAAGCAAGATAATAAAAGAGTAAGGGAAGAGAAATCAAACACGTGATTTTTACGTGGTTCGGCTAACCGTGCCTACGTCCATGCCTCCAAGCTCACCGGGTTTGAAGATTCCATTAAGCAAGCCTCCAAGGCTTCAACCACTACTTCGATTGGCTTCCGCAAGGTAAGTCACATAAGAAATTATCCCAATCTCTTAACCCAAGTGTATCCCAACACTACAATCACAATTTGATTTTAAAGAATATTAAAATAAATCTCTCCACAATGTTTGATTACAAATGAAAATCAAAGTGAGTAAATGAAATGAATACTAAGAATTTTAGCTTTTCAATGAAAGTTGTAATGTCAATTTTCTTTCAACGATAATTGTTGGAATCATTTTGTTTGAATTTGATTGAACATTTATAGTTGAGCTTCTGAAACCAAATAGCCGTTATCGACTTTCTACTCACCGGGATCACCATCCGCTAACTAATGTCGATCACCATTTAACTAGTCAATATGACCGTTCTATTTTGAATTTCAAATTGTTCAAGCCAGCCTGACGCTGAGTGTGGTGAAAGCAATCTTCATTTCTGCTCGATGTCGGCGAGCCGTTATCAAGATGTCAGATCAACGTTTTCTACAGTGACTGCTACAGTGAACTTATTTTTGTAAAATTACTGTTTGGCCCCCAAACGTTATAAAATTATATTATGACCCAAAACTTTATAAAACTTATCAAATAAAGTTCCATTTCAAATTTTAATATTTGGCGCAAGGGACCTCTAAAGTTCTCAAACCTTTTTCAATTTAAATCATTAACATGAAAATCATAAAATTACTTTTTATTGAATATAAAGCCTTTATAGTTTGAAAACTATATGAAATAATAATTTGAGCTTTTAAAACAATCTTAATCAAGTTTGTTATCATCAAAATCAATATTAAAGAAATATTTATGTTAACAAGGTCGTGGAAAAAAATTACATAGTGTCCCACCCTTAAAAACTTCATTGATGTGTAATTTTTTTCGTTACTTATCATGAGATGTAATAGTTACAATGAGGATGTTGTTGATATTTAATATAATTAAAGATAATTTGACATCATACATATGCTTTATTTTTTTAATCAATTAACTATTTTTTATTACCGGGGAGAATTCTATGATACAGACTTAAAAGTCAAATAAGGAAACAAGAAGGTTCCTGCAATTAAGAAAAACATACAGGCTGATATATTTATAAAGTACAAGTGATAGTTGTTTACATGTACAACATGGGACACAACTAACACATTATTCAAGATCACCTCAGAATCAGCAAGATTACAATTAGAGATGTTATACTTAAGGCATATTCGAGTGATTAACCTGACAAATAGAATTTAAAACTACACTTCTTAGATTAACGATTCGGATAAATATTAATGTCAAGTAGATTTTGAAAAGTTAAATTGATTTAATTTACATACGATGAATGAAAATTTATTATATGTTATTTATATCATTTATCAAAATTATTATTTGAAATTATATTTATTGGCATAATATTAAAATTATATTTCATATTGCAATTTATTTTCTCAAAGAATTGTAAAGTACAAGATCAATCCCAAAAAAAGACACAATAATTCAGATTTGGTGTCCGTTCGTATTATTAATTAAGGAAACACTCAATATTACTTCACTTCACGTGATTCTCTTTGTAGCCTAATTCCGAAAGCATTTATAATCACACATGATATTTCTTTCTCCAATTAGGTTCTTCCTTAGGTACGTCTGGATGGAATAAATAATGCCTTTTACCTCCAAAGTGCAAGTTGCATATTTTTTTCGATGATTAGGCGCGAGATATTAACAGAATTAATTTTCTAAGTGGGTCTTCTGAATTAATTTTATTATTTGGATAACAAGATTTAGCAGATCTGATTACGTATATTTGAGCCATATCTTGCAATAATTTTTGACCGACGGCGAGAATCACGTGGCAATAAAAAATTAATTTTTCACAATAATTTTTGTCACAACCTCTATGATCCCCATCTTTTTCTTTGAATTTAACCCTTAGCAAGTTATTAATTTAGTTAGCAATTACATGCATTCAGAAAAACGTTTTTTAAAACCCTCCAACGCCTTTTCTTTTGGATGGCACGACAGAAAATTATTATGAACGCATATTAAGAGTCTGTTTGGTATTGTAGTCAGGTGGTTATAATTTGAAACTGCATCTTTAAAGTATATTGTAAACATTTGTTGTTGTATTTTGAAAACTGAGTTAATTTTCGCCACAATTGTATGATAAAAAATCTATACATTTTTATTATTTTTGTTAAAATTATTATTTAGAAGTCATATTTATCCTACACAATCAACTTTTATTTAACAATTATAGATTTTTTTCTTTTTACAAGAGCTTAAATAAAAATAACAACACTTTAATATCAAATGGGGCCTAATAGTATATCTGACTCTTTCGCTATTATATATAGAGCTCAAATCCATTGATTTGCATCAAATATCAATTAACCCTACTTAGCCTAATAAGGATGAATTTGATCGATGGAGAGCATGATACTGAGCTACTTGAAGCTCAAGCTCATGTTTGGAATCACATTTTCAATTTCATAAACTCCATGTCACTTAAATGCGCTGTTGAATTAAGCATACCAGATATTATCAACAAACATGGCAAACCCATGACCCTCAACGAGCTTGTTAGTGCCCTAACAATAAACCCATCAAAAACCCGATGTGTGTATCGCTTGATGCGCATTCTGATCCACTCAGGCTTCTTTGCACAGCAAACGCTAAATAGTAGCCGAAATAACAATGACGAAGAACAAGGTTATGTTCTCACAAATGCTTCTAAACTTCTCCTAAAAGACAGCCCCTTAAGCGTGACACCTTTCTTGCAAGCCATGCTAGATCCTATTTTGCTATCACCGTGGCTGAAACTGAGCACTTGGTTTCAAAGCGACGATCCTGCGCCGTTTGATACGGTACATGGGAAGAGTTTTTGGGAGTATGCTGGGGACGAGCCAAAGATTAACAATTTCTTCAATGAAGCCATGGCAAGTGATGCGCGGTTGGCAACAAGAGTGGTGATACATAAGTGTAAGGATGTGTTCGAAGGTTTGAATTCGTTAGTGGATGTGGGTGGGGGCACGGGAACTGTGGCCAAGGCCATAGCTAAAGCGTTTCCAAATTTGGAATGCACTGATTTTGATCTGCCGCATTTGGTTAATGGCCTCGAAAGCGATTTGGCCAATCTCAAATATGTTGGAGGGGACATGTTTGAGGCCATTCCCCCAGCTGATGCTGTTGTACTCAAGGTACGCGTATTAATTTTTATAGTTTAACTAAAGTGGTTTCTTGAGCATAAAATTAATATATATACTAGAAGGATCTCGAATTACTTATGTACATCATATACTCATTTAATTTTCCATTCTGAATCTTCAAATATTCTAAATTCTAATATTATTGATGATGACAAGCAGTGGATATTGCATGACTGGAATGATGAGGAATGCGTGAAGATTCTGAAGAAATGTAAGGAAGCATTTACGAGCGATGACAAGAAAGGGAAGGTGATTATAATTGACATGATAAGAGAGAATAAAAAAAGGGATGATGAATCTATTGAAACACAACTATTTTTTGATATGTTGATGATGGTCTTGACCAACGGAACAGAACGAGATGAGAAAGAATGGGCCAAACTTTTTGCCGATGCTGGTTTTAGTGACTATAAAATTACCTCCATTTTAGGTTTAAGATCTCTTATTGAGGTTTATCCTTAATAATTTGTTTCTCGGCCCTAGAGCCAGGCCGAGTAGTTTCAAAGCAATTTTATTTAGAAGGCCATCTAAATTTGAATCCAAAAAAATATAAGAGTTAAAATTTAAATTAAACATTACCTATCATTATATCTTTTAAGTGAATATCAAATGCGTATTTATGTATTGTTGTAATAAGCTTCATTTTACTTGGATTCTCCAGTGGGTTGTAACTTACCTAATATATTAGTTACAAACTAAGAGCCCAAGTTGTAATAATTGCGAGTGTGCTAAAGAAATGGAAATTTTGTGAAAATAAATAAAAAGAAAGCATTCTGTACTGTTTATATGTTTTAGCAGGTATGTGAATGATAATTTGGTCCCTCCTATATATACTATATGCCCTACGTACATAATTAGGTCTCTAGAAAATTTTTAATATTCGATTTCATCTAGGATGTCAAAAAATTGTAACGGAGAAAAACACACTACATTGTCATTGAATTTAGATAATCTCTCAAATAGAAGAAATGAACCAAAGGATCTCCGTGTACACATAAAGTGAAAAATTTGCCTTATCTCACCCTATGGAGAGTCTTCCAAGTTTCAACATTTTCCCAAAAAGAGGAAAGAGAGGATTTAATTTCGACTTGGTAGCGGATGTATTCCATTCAGCCAGTCTGTTTGCAATTCAAATACTTTTTTTTTTCCTAATGCGTTTACAGTGAAATGTTAGTTTTATCAATGGTTTAAATTTCAAGCAAGGTTATGAATAGGATTTATCAAAACAATGGCAATATTCTTACATTAAATCAACTATTTAATGCACAAAAAAGAAATCATTATCCTAATAATTGCATTACAATCGATAGTTTGAATTTAAATAAATACTTATTGTACATTAATAGACTGATTTACTGAGAAATTTGACTTGAATAATACCTATAAAAAAATCAATTATATGTTTTATCTTTTAAGATTTAAATGCCGATAAATAAAACTGTTAAAACTATTTGATTAACTTTTTGCAAATATGATTAAGTACTTTTAACCAAAAAATGTAATAAAATTGTCAAATTAATTATTATTTAGTTTTAAAAGTAAATAAATGGACAATATCCGCATCAATTTTCAACTCTCTATCTCACAAGACTCAAGCTCAATTAACTAACTAAATAAAGGTTTTGAAACCTATTCAAAAAATAATTCCGCAATGTCGGTCGGGCATAAGTAATAAAGAATTTTCCATATTGGATAGGGCCCTATGTGGGTCATTTTTGCTGACACATATGCTGATGTAATTTTTTTTTTTTTCTTCTTATTGCTTAAGATGCTAAGCTTCTTGACCGATTTTATTTATTTATTTTTTTAATAGGATGGACAAAGTTTAATTAGATTTATTTAATTTTTTATTTTTCTTAAAATTTGAATTTGTGTGGGTAGCAAAATAAAATTATTTAAAAATCACTTGGTTAGAATTACGAGATCGCACCCATTCAAGTAATCATGATTATAAAAAGGATAAATTTTGAAGTATCTCCCTTCTGAATTGATCATCTTCAAATCATCTTCTAACTTTTGAAAATCTCAAGTTACTCTTATTTTTGTATAAAAGATAAAGAAAAAATAGGTGAGTTGATGATTTTTTTTTCCTTGACAAAACTTAGGAGTAAATTGAGATTTTTTAAAAATAAGAAGAGTGATTTGAATATAGTAAATTTACCAATTGTCTTATATAAATATTAGTAAACATTCCTATAAAATAGATAGGAGGAAAAATTGCGTGGCACGGGATCAACTTTGAATAGCTTGGTCAACTATCTTAGGGCAATGAAAACTACATTAGATATCTTTTTTGGGCTCAAATCTCATTGTAAACATCTGAGAAACTTTTAACTCTACTATTTCCAGCACAGTTGTAAACTTTTTGGATAATTTTATCTCTCAATGAGTAGATCATTAGTTTCTGATCATTTTGATGTAACTTTGAGGACGAAAAAACTCTATTTCGGCAGCTTTCGTGGCGGCAATGTATGGCTCCCGGCGAGGTTAAGTTGATTATTTTTATTAAAAATAATTTATTGGAAAATAATTTAAATGATTTAATTAGTTATACGGTATTACTTAAATTGGTTTTAAAAAATTAATTGTAAATACTATATTCAAGTTATTTTATCTAATAGCTATTTAGTTGTTTAATTTTTAAATTAAATTATTCATAGTTTATTTTTTTTCAAATTATGTTTGTAACTAACTTTGGAATTCTAGGGTGTAAGGTAAAGGGTAAGTTAGTCTAAAATTTTTTTTGTAATATCCTTTCCCAGCAAAATTCTATGTTAAATCAAACAACTAGATTTAATTTCACCCTCACCTCATCTCCTTTCTTATCCCCTCCTCTCCACTCTACTCCTCTCCTCTCCTCTCCTCTCATTTTTCAAACCAAACATCACCTTAAAGAATGGAGGTAATTCATATACTACGTTGACAATATTTAAGCTCGCTTCTTGTTAATGACAGATAATTCAAGAATCTTTAAAGGTCGCCAAGCTTTGAATAGCCTGAAATGGATATGAATCATATGATTAATGCAGAGAGTAGTAGCAGCAGCAGCAGCAGCTCTGAGCTTCTTAAAGCTCAAGCTCAGGTGTGGAATTGTGCCTTCAGTTACATCAATTCCATGTCACTAAAATGTGCCGTTGAACTTGGCATACCAGATGTTATTCACAAACATGGCCAGCCCATGCTCTCTCACAGATAGCTTCAGCACTCGACATCCAAAAAAACAAAGCACATTGCATTCAACGCCTTATGCGGATTCTAGTTCACTCTGGCTTCTTTGCTCAACAAAATAAAATTGACAAAGACAAATCAGAAGTGTATTATTCTCTTACACCAGCTTCTCGACTCCTTCTAAAGGATGAGCCCTTGAGGGCCGCACCATTTATGTTTCTGATAACCCATCCTATAGTAACGACTCCCTTCAATTTCTTGAGCTCTTGGTTCAAGAATGATGATCCCTCTACGCCGACAGTGTTTGAGTCAACGCATGGGAAAGTCAATTGGGGTTGTTTGGCTCAAGACGCTAAATTTAAAAACGTCTTTTATGATGCCATGATGACTGACTCTCAGTTCATATCAAGCGTCCTGATTGAAGATTGTAAGGAGGTATTCAAGGGGCTGAAGTGTCTGGTTGATCTGGGTGGCGGCACTGGAACTATGGCCAAAGCCATCGCAGAAGCTTTTCCTGAAATGAAATGCATCGTTTTCGATCTCCCACATGTCGTTGATAATAATTTGCAGAAGCAGCAGGGGACTAATAAGAACCTGGAATTTCTTGGAGGCGACATGTTTGAAGCAATACCTCCAGCAGATGCAGTTCTACTCAAGGTAATTAAATTGATTAATAATAGGATTTCTATTTTCTCTCCCACTTAAATATTAATGTTTCAATACTGATATATACAGAGTCACAACCTCATTCTACAAATAGCTGTAGCATATATAACAATTTTGGTCGAAGAAAATAGAGTGGGCTATTTTAGCTTAAATTTTCTACTCAAAATTTTGAATTAGTTATTTTATACAATCTAATTTTAAATATATTAAATGTCAAAATAGCATTTAATGATGTCAAAATTCGTCCCTCAATGTATTATATAAGATCAATGGCTCAAATTTTGGGAAATTTTTTTTTTTATAGAAAACTTAAGTTGAAATAGAGTCATCCAAATAAAAAATATTAATAAAAATTAATTACATGCATCATGTGGAGTTTTTTTAAAAATCAAATCAACATTGTTATACTGCATCAGTTCGCACAAAGAGTTTGTGGATCTAATATTACTGTTTTCTATATATTAACAGAATTCCAAGATTTTTAACTGTTTAATTAAATTTATATGACAAAATATATCTATGAAGTGGGTTCTGCATAACTGGGGTGATGAAGAGAGCGTGGAGATATTGAAGAAGTGCAAAGAAGCTATTGATGGAAGCAAAGATAAAGGAGGGAAAGTTATTGTCATAGACATGGTCATAGAAGATCAAAGCATAGACAAGGACTCAACCGAGACACAATTGTGCTGTGACATGTTGATGATGTCGTTATTCAGTGTGGCCAAAGAGCGGAGCATCAAAGAATGGAAGAAGCTCTTCTTAGAAGCTGGTTTCAGCCATTACAATATAAATTCTACTTTTGGTCTGAGGTCTCTTATTGAGCTTTACCCCTGATAAGAAGATCCTGTGTCATCCCAATACAGATAGTGAGCCGTTGAAGTGTAAGGATCTGTTTGGTATTTTCATACTGTGAAATAGAAATTCTAAATGTGAGTTAAGTATTGATGAATAATATTTGATATGTATGACTTTTAAATAATATATTTTTTTTAAGTAAAGGTAATAGAAGTTTTTCATCAAACAACTGTGAGATAAAATCACGGTAATTAACTACTTCTTAATTATGATTTGACTTTTAAGTAAGTAGCGGCACCAAAGGAAGTCTAAGATGGTTACACTGTATAAGGGTCCTAATCTAACTCGTCAATAATAAAGAGATGAAAAACAACGGGTGCGACTATTTGCACCATACTAAAATGTAACAAAAACGAACACAGTGAGTTGACAATTTAAATAGTAGCTAATTTAAACAACAATGTAAACTAGCAATGGGAAACAACAAATGAAGAACAACAGAGAAAGGAGACCGAAACAGAAATGTAAACCCGAGGCCTGAGGACAGTTTCCTTAAAACAGATTTACCACCTCTTGGAGTGCTTTAGGTCATTGCTTCCAGATATAACGACGTATTTCCTACAAGACAAAGTTGGAAATTCCGGCAAAGCACAACAGCGAACTCGATCAGAGAAAACAGACGACGAAGATGGAGGAAGGAAAACAAGTGTGCTGGTTTTTTTCAGTGTGTAAAAACAAAAGTGAAGGTGCCTTTTTATACTCAAGTGAGGATGTAACAGCTGCTTTTGTATTGAATATCCGAATTCAATATGTTTTATTTAATTGTTATAACAGCCAAATCAATTCAATGAATTGATTTCGTCAAAATTGAATCCAAGCTTGCATGGATGATTTTACCGACATTCACAGACGCAGTGACGCATTACACACGAGTCCAACCAAATCGGTCTTGGATTTGCACCACAGACGCCGCTGCGAGAGCCTCTATCCTTATAATTTTACTCATGTATGGTTAAGCTGTTTATATATAAACACTAATTACTAGGCTTTTTCCCATGCGATAAAGTTCTCATTTCCTTTCAAATTTTCAACTTCAAGGGTGAACTTTGAGAGACAATTTCTCATTCACCCAAGCACCATTTTGAGAAAATAAGATTATACTTTTGAAATATCAACGGAGTAGAATCCGAACCCACAATATTTTCCACTTTCGTTAAGTGGGACCTACTCAAAAATGTGCCCTCAAAATAGCATGTTATGCTATTTTTTCAACATAAAACACCCAAGTCAAGGTTTAAGTATGGTTTCAATATTAGTTTAAGTATGTTTCCATAAGACCTCTCCCCGTAAATTTGTACAATAAGTCATCCTCCGTACTTTCAGATTAGATATATTTTTCCCCTTTTTTTCAAAATCAAAATAATAAATACGCAATTTTAAAGTAGCAAATATGGAAGAGAATATAACCCTGTTCTCTATAAAGGTACTTCCGTTTTTTTATCCACCTTCTAGGTTTGTAATTTAAGACAAACTAATGAATATTCATAGTTCTTGTTTAAATTATCCACCAAGAGTGGTCACCTTGGTGAACTTCTTCAATCTTAGACCCTCTTCTTACGTGCTGTTCAATACTTATAAATTTATGTGGCATACATGTGGACTTATTACTTGTGGTGCTCCTGGCCTACCTCATTGGCATGTATCTATCTCGATGTAACAGAACTAAAGAGGCTAGTAGCGTATGCTCGAAGCCGTGCGAACTTATTGACTAAACTCATACTAGAGGATCAGACTGATTCTTGCAGATGGGGTGTGTGTGAGAAACTTTTGTCAGATGTTATTCCACTCCTTGTTTTCAGATTATATGCATTACTGCAGTGCTATTTTCCACTTGTAGTGCCTTTGCCGGACACCGTTGAACAATTATGATGCAGTAGTTCTTCTCCACAGGGACAGGTTACCTTACCCACATTGCCTGCTTTTCCCGTCTGAAGTAAACAGAGGTATATCCTAGACTCCTAGTGAGGGTCTTTTTGACACCTTTTAACTTTTGCATCTTCCCTAAATGAACTGCTTTATTATATTTATATGGGATTATGTTTTGCCTATTTAATTAAAAAAAAAAAAAAAGAACTTGAAAAAAAAATGACACGCAATGACTATTTCTTAGATATTGCCCCCTTCCCAACCCCAATGTTACAGTTTGTTCAAATATTCTTATTTTGATTAATGCAAGTCTTAATTTGCATATTTTGGCCAGGAAGGCAGGTGGCTCGTGTAAATGCTAGCAAGGCTTTTGGTCCATTCTTGTTGCTTGAGGATACGAAGGGAAGCTTGGAGGAAGTTAAAATAAAATGATGGTAGACTTGGCTTCAACATCAAAACCACCACTCACCAAAAGTAAGATTTCTGTTCAGATCCACATAAAATTGAACACGGTAATTGAGATGAGATGAAATGAAATGAATTTATTGTAAAATTTTAGGCTTATTATGTACAGTATTGTCCATCCTTATGGACATGATGATCAAAATATGCATGCTTGCATGAGATGAGAGTTTGAAGCACTCCAAAAGTTTTAATTCTATGAATATATTTTGTGTATTTGACAGGTATAGTCTTAAATATATGGGATGTTAAATAATGAGCTATAAGCAATATAAGATGTTGTGAGGTATTTTAGTTGTCCTTTTGCATAATTTTACAGTAGATTCATAGATCATTTATTAGCCCTTGTCTGTCTCAGGCCTTAAAACGAGGTTGACCAACACTATTTCACGAATTTGAAAGCATTCGTGGTTGGATGATATTGATGTTTATGAACTCATAAAAACAATCATCCAATTGATATGATCGTCTTTTCGTTTTCTTTTCCAATTTATATTCAAAACATCTGTATGTTGGATTTGGAACAAGTTAAACCTTTTTGGTTCTAATCTGTCTGGACTACACTTCCACAAATGCTGAACTTGGAAGCTGTGGATATAACACGAGACTGGGAAATTATGGGTTTTAGTGCCTACACAGGCGAGGGGTTGCTTGAGGGATTTGATTGGGTGGTTCTGGACGTTGCCTCTCAGATTGACATGCTTGATTAACTCGTTCATAATTTTCAGTCCTTTTTATTGTACTTGTGGTAGCTTTAGCTAAACAGTTTGTGGTTTGTGGGATGCAACAAATCTTCTTTACGCTGCACTACGTCTATTGGATTTACGGGCTCATGAGATTATGATTTGTGTTGTTTGTACAAGAATACAAGACTCTAGTCCATAAGGTGGTCCACAAGACCTTTACTCAAACAAATTGTACTGCAGAGAAAAAAATAATTTAAGGCCAACGTCGAATTTGCATAAGAAATTTTCAATGGTGAAATTTCTGTTTAAAAAGATACGCTTTATTTAATCAGAATAAACAATTTTCTGATTAATAAAATAAATGAGGATTTTATTCAAATATCTTAATCAGCATTAATATTTTATTAAAGTTCATTTAATCATATTATACGTATTTACGCGATCACCATGATTCACGTACATATAAATACAAGCTTATCTTACGATTAAATAAATTTAACAGAATACAAATAAAAGACTTTATTTAAAGATAGATCGTAATAAATTCATCAACGATTTTTTAATCACGATGAATTTATCAATGAAGACGACTACATCAATCAGATCACATACGATTTAATTAACCTCAAACGACCGACTTATTAAATCTCATAGATTTTAAATCTTAATCTTGAAGTTAGTTATGATTTCACGATTGTTATTCCATTTGAGCTACTTACGCAAGACATCTTGATTCTTAGCAATTACGAAGATTGATTAACAATATGTAGACAACACATCTTCGACGGCTTTGACTGATCATGTAATTCCTTCCAGAAACAACATATTTAGATAAAACGATCATTGAGAAACCAAGAAAGATCAAGAAACAAGACGTAATTAAATTGATTGACGAGATATCGATTTAATTAATGATGCGATCAAAAAGAAAGAAATCAACGTTTTCTATTATTATTCGATAATACAATTATTCCAATCTTTTAATGGAGAAGATTTAATTAAATAATTAGAGTTTATATACAGCCTAATTGTTATAAATACTATCAGATGTCTCCCAAACGATCCCTACATTTAATCGACCGCACCACTAATTAATTAATAAGAAGATAATCCAATTTATTCAAAAGTTCAAATATATCATTTAACCCATTTAATTACGCAGAAGTACTTTACGTTATTTTACATATGTTTTTATTTTAAAGATTATTTTTTTGTAGCTTAAAAAAAAAAAAATTTTATACGATCAGAAAAGATTTTTCTCTATCATTGGTAGTAAAAATTTTCTCGCCATTGCTTTAGAATGATAGCGCTACACATCGCCAAGATCGAACCCCATTACTCTGTAAGATAATTCGATGATCTAACAAGCGATCGCGATCTAATGATGGATCGCGATTCAAGAAATTAAATCACTTCAACTAAAAAGAATCGATTTTCACGATTTAATACAAATTTTATATATTATACGGTAATCTTAAAAGGTTTTATAAAAATTTAAAAACCTATTTTTCCCAACAATTTCAACAAACATTTTTTTTATAACAAAGCCTCCAAAAGCATCACAATCCGCCGATTTCTAAACTAAGTTGTTCAGATATTGGAAGCTCTCAATACAAAATCCTTGAAAGGTTCCAAATATTTTCAACTTCAAAATGAAGATTTGCTGGCGCAGTGAATAGATGCACCAAAAAAAAAAAAAAAACCGAATTGCTAAAAAGTAGAGACCATCTCCACCATCATTTTGATTTTTTCTTTCCAACTTTTTTCTTGATAACTTCATCAGCGTACATTATACCCTTGCCTTTGAAAGGGTCAGGAGGCTTGCGACTGCGAACTGAAGCAGCAAACTGGTGCACCCTGTGTTTGTCAAGTCCACAGCAGCAAACCACATTGTTTTTTAGGCAGAAAATGCGAACAGCTGAGGGAACCGTGAGTTCAACATCATGTACGTATCCCAATTTGAGATATAAGAGACGCCCCTCTGCTTCAGCCCTGGCTTTGTAGCCAACACCTACAATCTTCAAAAACCGTAAAAATTTGGCTTCCATCCAGGTTAAAGTAAACTTATCGCATAAATTGCCTGAGAACAAACATGGATAAATCATTAGCAAATTCCTATGTAAACTAAATAAAGATATTAGAATTTAAAATATTAGAGAAACAACCAAACAATTTTCATCCAACCCAAATATATAGCAATAGATAACAATTTTCATATAATTTTTTTGTTTAATTAATCAGTAATTTTCTTTCGTTTAAAACTAGTATTTTTTTTTTGTAAATGAATAAAATATTTTTCATTAGAATTCTATAAAAACAGTGTTAATTTTTTAAATAATTAATAATCTTGTATGAAGTTATTAATTTTATGTATAATTTATAATATTTATGTTTAACACCATATTAATGCTGTAATTTTTAATTCAATCAGCGAAATTTATTCATTTAATTATTTTTAAAAAGAAAAAAAGCTAAGAATTTGGATTACTCATGTGATTCAAAGCATCTTCGTTACAAATGGGAGTTGTCCGATTCGCCCCCATTGTCTCTAGGCAATCTTTTAGGAGCTCTACCTTCACTTTCATTCGTTATGAATGAGTGTAGAGTATAGACACCTCATATTAATCATCAATTCATATCTTATTTAGAATTGAGATGTTGTAATTTTTATAATACAACTGTTATGAAAAAAATCTATAATCATGAAACAAAAGTTAATAAAGATGTAAGAATATAAAATATAAATAATAATTTTAACAAAAATTATTAAAGATGTAATAGATTTTTCATTATATAAGTGAAAAATTATATGAATATAAATTCCAAACTACAATAACTGGTGTTTATTAAATAATTTAATACTGTAACTTTTAAGAACCAATTGCCCAACCTCAATACCTCAATCTCAAGAGGACCCTTAAAGTAATACGACAATTCACCCAAGCTTAAATCCAATGTCATGAAGAGCATGTTTATTGTGCACAATTAACCAATCGGCAAGAAAGGGAAGATGAACGTGGCTTTTCATCACAGCTGCTGGTGTCCATCCCACACCACCCCCACAAACTTCATATTTGACCGAACAATAGTGAATTATTGTCCGACATATACGAGTTTACAGCTCATAGTTGAGGAACAATTATTAATGTTTCCCATGTGCAAGGGCGGATTTCCCTAGGGACCAATGGCGACTTAAGTCCCCACTGAAATATTTTTTTTTAATAGTTAATTTAATTAATCTAAAATTCCTAATAAATTTTTCTTAAGCCCCTAATAATTTATATTCAAGTCCCTAATACATATTTAAATTTAAATTCTCACTCTCCAAATTTTTAAAACAAATCAAAAGAGATGGGCTTTGCAAAATAAAATCAAGCCCAAAAACATCAATATTAATTAAATGTTTAAACATAAATATTAATATTAGTATAGAGAGAACATTTTCAGCCATGAACATTTTGAAGAATTGATTACGAAGCCAAATGAGAGAGCAATGAATGAATGATAGTTTGATTATTTATATAGAAAAAGACTTATTTAATGATATTGATAATGAAGTTGTAATGCAACGTTATCAATGTATGAAAACTTGTAAAGGACTTTTGTAAACATATTTTGAAGTATGAAAAATCTTTCATATTTATATATTTATTACTTTTTGAATTTTTTATATTATTGTTGAATAAGCCTCCAATCAATTAATATGCTGACTCTGCCCCTACCCATGCGACTAGTGCTCTAATAGTATCTTAATTAATAAATATCCTTTTCCCAAAAAAAGAGAAGTAATATAAATACCTTCATCATTGAAAATCACTGTTTGATACAAATCATATGATCAGTAGCCACTTCAGCTTGATCAACAACAAGAAGTTGCTGGATTTTTTTAATAATTTTTATTTAATTACTTACTTGCGTTTGAATTTTCAAAAAAAGAAGTAATTGATTAAAAAAATTGAACAAAATGCTATAAAATCATAACATGTCAAGGCTCAGGGATAAGAATTATATCGAAAGTTCTAATTCACCGAAAATTTTATTACCGGAGAGAATTGTATGATACAGACTTTAAGTAAAATAAGAAAACAAGAATTTTCTTGCAATTAACAAAAACATGTTGGCCGATATATTTAGAAAGTGCATGTGATCGTTGTTTATATGTACAGCATGGGACAAAGCAAACACAAATGATTTAATATCACCTCAAAATCAGCAAGATTACAATTATAGAGATGGTTTACTTAAGGCCTGTTTAGAATTGAGATTGGACGGCTATAACTTAAAAATTACATCACTAATGTGTTTTTGATAAACACTACCTGTTGTACTTGGGAGGTAAATTGATTTAATGTTATACATGTATAATAAAAAATCTATTATATATTCCTTAATTTTATCAAAATTATTATTTAAAAAATTATATTTATATAATATTAATTTTTATTTCATAGTTATAATTTTTTTTTGAACTTAAATTACAAAGACTTCAGATTTGGTATCAGTTTGTATTTTTAATTAACGAAACACTCAATAGTCAATATTACTTCACTTCACGTGATTCTCTTTGTAGCCTAATTGCGAAAGCATTTATAGTTAAGATGATATTTCTCTCTCCAATTAGTTCTTGTCCTTAGACTTCTTGGGTGGAATAGATAATGCCTTACACCAAACTGCATGTTGCATATTTTTTTGATGATTAGGCATGCCAGATATTAACAGAATTAATTTTCTAAGTGAGTCATCTAAATTAATTTTATTATTTAGATAAGAAGATTTAGCAGATTTTTTTTTAATTACATGAGACTCATGCTCATATTACAACTCATATTTAATGAGATTAATATGATATTTACAATAAGACAATTACTGAGACTAATTTACAAATCTAACAATTTCTGAGACTAGTTTACAAATCTTATGTACCACAACCTAAATTTTAATTCTCTCTAATATTCGAGGGACATACACTCCACTCACATTTTAAAAGAGAAAAGACTTTCTTTACTCAAATTGAGAAAAGAAATTAACCTCCACAATGGGTTGTGGAAGCTCAAATCCATGGCTTCACAATTGTGAAGCTTGGGTTCTAACCACAAGGAGCCTAGTGGTTAAGAAGATTTAGCAGATCTGATTGCGTATAATTGAGCCGTATCTTGCAATAATTATCTCATCAACGTCATGAATCACGTGGTAATATAAAATTAATTTTTCATAATAATTTTTGTCACAACCTGTATGATCCCTATCTTTTTCTTTGAATTTAACCCTTAGCAAATTATTAATTAGTTAACAATTAGATGCATTTAGAGAAACGTTTTTTACTCCAACACTTTTTTTTTTGGATGCCATGACAGAAAATTATTGTGTACACATATTATGTGTTTGTTTGGTATTATAGTTAGGCTATTATAATTTGGTACATCTTTAAAAGATTCTAAACATTATTGTCAGAATAAAGTTCGAATTTTCTCGACACTTGTGTGATGGAAAACCTATACATCTATATTATTTTTGTTAAAATTATTATTTAACAATGATATTTATCATACACCATCAACTTTTATTTAACTATTATAATTTTTTTTCCATAGAGCTTAAATTAAAAACAACAACACTTTTAACACCAAATGGCGTCTAATATTACATATGACTCTTTCGCTATTATATATAGAGCTCAAACTCATTGATTTGCATCAAATATCAATTAACCCTACTCAGCCTAATAAAGATGAATTTGATCGATGGAGAGCATGATACTGAGCTACTTGAAGCTCAAGCTCATGTTTGGAATCACATTTTCAATTTCATAAACCCATGTCACTTAAATGCGCTGTTGAATTAGGAATACCAGATATTATCAACAAACATGGCAAACCCATGACCTCAACGAGCTTGTTAGTGCCCTAACAATAAACCCATCAAAACCCGATGTGTATCGCTTGATGCGCATTCTGATCCACTCAGGCTTCTTTGCACAGCAAACGCTAAATAGCAGCCGAAATAACAATGACGAAGAACAAGGTTATGTTCTCAAGAATGCTTCTAAACTTCTCCTAAAAGACAACCCCTTAAGCGTGAGACCTTTCTTGCACGCCATGTTAGATCCTATTTTGCTATCACCGTGGCTGAAACTGAGCACTTTGGTTTCAAAACGACGATCCTACGCCGTTTGATACGTTACATGGGAAGAATTTTGGTTTATGCTGGGGACGAGCCAAAGATTAACAATTTTTCAATGAAGCCATGGCAAGTGATGCGCGGTTGGCAACAAGAGTGGTGATACATAAGTGTAAGGATGTGTTCGAAGGTTTGAATTCGTTAGTGGATGTGGGGTATTGGAACTGCGGCCAAGGCCATAGCTAAAGCGTTTCCAAATTTGGAGTGCACTGATTTTGATCTGCCGCATGTGGTTAATGGCCTCGAAAGCGATTTGGCCAATCTCAAATATGTTGGAGGGGACATGTTTGAGGCCATTCCCCCAGCTGATGCTGTTCTACTCAAGGTACGCGTATTAATTTTTATAGTTTAACTAAAGTGGTTTCTTGAGCATAAAATTAATATATAAACTAGAAGGATCTCGAATTACTTATGTTCATCATATACTCATTTAATTTTCCATTCCGAATCTTCAAATATTTTAAATTCTAATATTATTGGTGATGACAATTAGTGGATATTGCATGACTGGAATGATGAAGAATGCGTGAAGATTCTTAAGAAATGTAAGGAAGCATTTACGAGCGATGACAAGAAAGGGAAGGTGATTATAATTGACATGATAAGAGAGAATAAAAAAGGGATGATGAGTCTATTGAAACACAACTATTTTTTTGATATGTTGATGATGGTCTTGACCAACGGAACAGAACGAGATGAGAAAGAATGGGCCAAACTTTTTGCCGATGCTGGTTTTAGTGACTATAAAATTACCTCCATTTTAGGTTTAAGATCTCTTATTGAGGTTTATCCTTAATTTTGTTTCTGCCCCAGAGCCAGCTTCTAGTAGTTTCAAAGCAATTTTATTTAGAAGGCCATCTAAATTTGAATCCAAAAAATATAAGAGTTAAAATTTAAATTAAACATTACCTATCATTATATCTTTTAAGTGAATATCAAATGCTTATTTATGTATTGTTGTAATAGCTTCATTTTACTTGATTCTCCATGGTTGTAACTTACCTAATATATTAGTTACAAGATAAGAACCCAAGTTGTAATAATTGCCAGTGCTAAAGAAATGGAAATTTTGTGAAATAAATAAAAGAAAGCATTTTGTACTTTTTATATGTTTTAGCAGGTATGTGAATGATAATTTGTCCTCCTATATATACTATATGCCCTACGTACATAATTAGGTCTCTAGAAAATTTTTAATATTCGATTTCATCTAGGATGTCAAAAAATTGTAACGGAGAAAAACACACTACATTGTCATTGAATTTAGATAATCTCTCAAATAGAAGAAATGAACCAAAGGATCTCCGTGTACACATAAAGTGAAAAAATTTCCAAGTTTCCTATCTCACTCCTATGGAGAGTCTTCCAAGTTTCCAACATTTTCCCAAAAAAGAGGAAAGAGAGGGATTTTTTTTTGAAACCGACATCATCAGACACACAAAGATATATACAAATCGCTAACAAAGGCCATTACAATCGATATTTACAATCGATATATATACATTGTTGGACGATTGGGATTGCAAATGGGATGAAAAACGTCCCAATCCCGGCCCCTATATTTTTTTTCGATAAAATATATGTCGTCTCGTGATGGGATCCTGCGGGATCCTATCCTAATTGGAAAAATTTCCATTCTTAATCGGTAATGAGACGGGATGGGATGAAATTTGTCAATCCCACTCCCGTCCCGCATATGTGATTGGGATAAAAATATCTCCCAATCCCGTCCCAAATTTTTTTATGGGACAAAAATACCCCAAATTCGGGATCCTTAGATCCCATCCCATCGGGAAAAATTGCCATCCCTAATATACATGAGACTTATATTATTACATTTTTATTCTACAAGATACGCCCATCCAAATACCTCACAGTAAAAAGATTTCACCCACTCAGATTGTAAGAGAATACGTTATTCCACACAATTACGCGAGTTATGTGATTAACCATCGCCTCATAATCACGCTTAACTTTGAATGATTCACCATCGCCATGTTCAAGTGGCAAAGAGAGGGATTTAATTGTTTGACTTTTGGTAGCGGATGTATTCCATTCACTAGCCGCTTGCAATTCAAATACTTTTTCTTTTCCTAATGCGCTTACAGTGAAATGTTAGTTTTATCAATGGTTTAAATTTCAAGCAAGGTTATGAATAGATTTATCAAAACAATGGCAATATTTTACATTAAATCAACTATTTAATGCACAAAAAGAAATCATTATCCTAATCATTGCATTACAATCGATAATTTGAATTTAAATAAATACTTATTGTACATTAATAGACCGATTTACGAGAAGTTTGACTTGAATAATACCTATAAAAAAATCAATTTTATGTTTTAACTTTAAGATTTAAACAGGGTGCAGATAAATAAAACTGCTTAAAACTATTTGATTAACTTTTTGGGGCAAACATGATTAAGTACTTTTAACAAAAAAAATGTAATAAAATTGTCAAATTAATTATTATTTAGTTTTAAAAGTAAATAAATGGACAAAATCCGCATCAATTTTCAACTCTCTATCTCACAAGACTCAAGCTCAATTAACTAACTAAATAAAGCTTTTGAAACCTATTCAAAATCATTCCGCCATGTCGGTCGGGGATAAGTAATAAAGAATTTTCCATATTGATAGGGCCCTATGGGGTCATTTTTGCTGACACATATGCTGATGTAATGTTTTTTTTCTTTTTCTTTTTTCTTATTAAGCGATGATGCTGCAAGCTTCTTGACCGATTTTATTTATTTATTTATTTTTTAATAGGATGGACAAAGTTTAATTAGATTTATTTAATTTTTTTTAATATGAATTTGTGTGTAGAAAATAAAATTATTTAAAAATCACTTTGCTAAATTACGCGATCACACCCATTCAAGTAATCATAATTATAAAAGGATAAATTTTGAATTATCTTCCTTCTAATTGATTATCTTCAAATCATCTTCTAATCTTTTGAAATCTCAGTTACTCTTTATTTTTGTATAAAAGATAAAGAAAAAATGGGTGAGTTGATGATTTTTTTTTCCTGACAAAAATGAGAGTAAATTGAGATTTTTAAAAAATAAGAAAGGATTTCAAGATAGTAAATTTACCAATTGTTTATATAAATATTGATAAACATTCCTATAAAATAGATAGGAGGAAAAATTGTGTGGCACGGGATCAAATTTGAATAGCATGGTCAACTCAATAATTAATATAAGATTAAATAAAGTCATTCCCACCTAAGAATTCAGCCTTCTTAAGCCATTGACCGAAGTCATTCCGCCGAAATAGTGAAAGTTTTTTATCGAGAATCAAGGCTTTCGATTCGAAATGATTGGGCACAGACGCTTAAAAGTCATTTCATAATGACTCTCCTAAAATACCTCGCACAAAAATTAAAAAAAAAAATATATATATATATAAGATTAATCTCGAAAACAATAATCTATAACATGGTTCATCATTAATGGGAAAAAAAATAATAAGGGGTATTATTGAAATTCAGAGGGGTGTGTAAAGAAAAATCAGAATTTTTTAAAATTTTGGTGATGGATGTCATGATTCACGAGAAATAGCGTGTGTCTTGGTGAAGGATTGCTCCAGCTCTTCATTCATCTCGGTGATATTGGGAGGGCTTGGTGGTGGTGAACATTTTTAACGGGTTCAATGTATCCATCTGCTGACCCATGTGCTGATAAAATTGATATCTAATTTTTTTTAATACATAAAACGGGGTACTGAGTACCGAGCATCAAGGTCGTTCAAATTATAAATTATTATATAATTCCTTATTAAAAAAAAAACTGTAAATCAGGGGACTAATCTATAATGCCTGCAGTTGAAAATTCCTCTAGGCAGGAACTTAGGTGACGTTTGATTGGCCTGAGAGAAGGGTGGAAAAGAGAATTCTTTTATGATTTCTTTTGTTTGGTTGGTCCTAGTTGACTAGAAATTAATTTCTAAAGGAATTTAAAATCTATGAAACTAAAGAATTTTAATTCTGCACCAGTGGGTAAAGAGTCTAAGTTCCTTACCAGTTTTAAAACAAAAGTTCAATATTATCCTTTAAATAAGTTAAAATAACATATTAAATAGTTTAATAGATAATATATATCTATTATTTAATTAAATTGAAATTATTAAATATAAAAGAACAGCAACAGCCGTCGACAGACTGCCGCCATCCTGTCGTCGGAAAGCCGCCGGAGTGCTCTGTCGAAGTGATTTCTTCATCAATTTTTATGCCAATCGAATTTTCAAGAGCCGATCTACTATCTTAGGGCAATGAAAACGACATTAGATATCTTTTTGGGCTCAAATCTCATTGTAAACATCTGAGAAACTTTTAACCTACTATTTCCAGCACAGTTGTAAACGTTTTGGATAATTTTATCTCTCAATGAGTAGATCATTAGTTTCTGATCATTTTGATGTAACTTTGAGGACGAAAAAACTCTATTTCGGCAGCTTTCGTGGCGGCAATGTGGCGGCTCTCCGGCGAGGTTAAGTTGATTATTTTTATTAAAAATAATTTATTGGAAAATAATTTAAATTATTTAATTAGTTATACGGTATTACTTAAATTGGTTTAAAAAAATTAATTGTAAATACAGTATTCAAGTTATTTTATCTAATAGCTATTTAGTTGTTTAATTTTTAAATTAAATTATTCATAGTTTATTTTTTTCAAATTATATTTGTAACTAACGTTGGAAGTCTAGGGTAAGGTAAAGGGTAAGTTAGTCCAAAACAAATTTTGTAATATCCTTTCCCAGCAAAATTCTATGTTAAATCAAACAACTAGATTTAATTTCACCCTCACCTCATCTCCTTTCTTATCCCCTCCTCTCCACTCAACTCCTATCCTCTCCTCTCATTTTTTCAAACCAAACATCACCTTAAAGAATGGAGGTAATTCATATACTACGTTGACAATATTTAAGCTCGCTTGTTCATGACAGATAATTCAAGAATCTTTAAAGGTCGCCAAGCTTTGAATAGCCTGAAATGGATATGAATCATATGATTAATGCAGAGAGTAGTAGCAGCAGCAGCAGCAGCTCTGAGCTTCTTAAAGCTCAGGTGTGGAATTGTGCCTTCAGTTACATCAATTCCATGTCACTAAAATGTGCCGTTGAACTTGGCATACCAGATGTTATTCACAAACATGTCCAGCCCATGACTCTTTCACAGATAGCTTCAGCACTCGACATCCAAAAAAACAAAGCTCATTGCATTCCACGCATTATGCGGATTCTAGTTCACTCTGGCTTTGCTCAAAAAATAAAATTGACAAAGACGAATCAGAAGTGTATTATCTCTTACACCAGCTTCTCGACTCTCCTAAAGGATGAGCCCTTGAGGGCTGCACCATTTATGTTTCTGATAACCCATCCTATAATAACGACTCCTTCAATTTCTTGAGCTCTTGGTTCAAGAATGATGATCCTCTACACCCACAGTGTTTGAGTCAACGCATGGAAAGACTTTTGGGGTTGTTTGGCTCAAGAAGCTAAATTTAAAACGTCTTTATGATGCCATGATGACTGACTCTCAGTTCATATCAAGCGTTCTGATTAAAGATTGTAAGGAGGTATTCAAGGGCTGAAGTGTCTGGTTGATCTGGGTGGCGGCACTGGAACTATGGCCAAAGCCATCGCAGAAGCTTTTCCTGAAATGAAATGCATCGTTTTCGATCTCCCACATGTCGTTGATAATAATTTGCAGCAGCAGCAGGGGACTAATAAGAACCTGGAATTTCTTGAGGCGACATGTTTGAAGCAATACCTCCAGCAGATGCAGTTCTACTCAAGGTAATTAAATTGATTAGTAATAGGATTTCTATTTTCTCTCCACTTAAATATTAATGTTTCAATACTGATATATACAGAGTCACAACCTCATTCTACAAATAGCTGAAGCATATATAACAATTTTGGTCGAAGAAAATAGATTGGGCTATTTTAGTTTGAATTTTCTACTCAAAATTTTGAATTAGTTATTTTATACAATCCAATTTTAGATATATTAAATGTCAAAATAGCATTTAATGATGTCAAAATTCGTCCCTCATTGTATTGTATAAGATCAATGGCTCAAATTTGGGGAAATTTTTTTTATAGAAAACTGAAGTTGAAATAGACTCATCCAAATAAAAAATATTAATAAAAATTAATTACATGCATCATGTGGAGTTTTTTTTAAAATCAAATCAACATTGTTATACTGCATCAGTTTGCACAAAGAGTTTGTGGATCTAGTATTACTGTTTTTCTATATATTAACAGAATTCAGATTTTTAACTGTTTAATTAAATTTATATGACAAAATATATCTATGAAGTGGGTTCTGCATGACTGGGGTGATGAAGAGAGCGTGAAGATATTGAAGAAGTGCAAAGAAGCTATTGATGGGAGCAAAGATAAAGGAGGGAAAGTTATTGTCATAGACATGGTCATAGAAGATCAAAGCATAGACAAGGACTCAACCGAGACACAATTGTGCTCTGACATGTTGATGATGTCTTTATTCAGTGTGGCCAAAGAGCGAGCATCAAAGAATGGAAGAAGCTCTTCTTAGAAGCTGGTTTCAGCCATTACAATGTAAATTCTACTTTGGGTTTGAGGTCTCTTATTGAGCTTTACCTGTGATAAGAAGATCCTGTGTCTTCCCAATACTGATAGTGAGCCGTTGAAGTGTAAGGATCTGTTTGGTATTTTCATACTGTGAAATAGAAATTTAAATGTGAGTTAAGTATTGATGAATTATATTTGATATATATGACTTTTAAATTAATTTTTTTTAAAGTAAAGGTAATAGAAGTTTTCATCAAACAACTGTGAGATAAAATCACCTTAATTAACTACTTCTTAATTATGATTTGACTTTAAGTAAGTAGCGGCACCAAAGGAAGTTGAGGATGGTTACACTGTATAAGGGTCCTAATCTAACTCGTCAATAATAAAGAGATGAAAACAGGGTGTGATTATTTGCACCATACTAAAACACCAAAGTCAAGGTTTAAGTATGGTTTCAATATTAGTTTAAGCATGGTTCCATAAGACCTCTCCCCGTAAATTTGCAATAAGTCCTCCTCCGTACTTGCAGATTAGATATATTTTTCCTTTTTTCAAAAATCAAAAATAATAAATACGCAATTTTAAAGTAGCAAATATGGAAGAGAATATAACCCTGTTCTCTATAAAGGTACTGTCGTTTTTTATCCACCTTCTAGGTTTGTAATTTAAGACAAACTAATGAATATACAGAGTTCTTGTTTAAATTATCCACCAAGAGTGGTCACCTTGGTGAAACTTCTTCAATCTTAGACCCTATGCTTACGTGCTGTTCAATACTTATAAATTTATGTGGCATACATGTGACTTATTACTTGTGGTGCTCCTGGCCTACCTCATTGGCATGTATCTATCTCGATGTAACGGAACCAAAGAGTAGTAGCTTATGCTCGAAGCCGAACTTATTGACTAAACTCATACCAGAGGATCAGACTGATTCTTGCAGATGGGTGTGAGAAACTTTTGTCAGATGTTATTCCACCCTTGTTTTCAGATTATATGCATTATGCTATTTCACTTGTAGTGCCTTTCCGGACACCGTTGAACAATTATGATGCAGTAGTTCTTCTCCACAGGGACAGGTTACCTTACCCACATCGCCTGCTTTTCCTGTCTGAAGTAAACAGAGGTATATCCTAGGACTCCTAGTGAGGGTCTTTTTGACGCCTTTTAACTTTTGCATCTTCCTAAATGAACTGCTTTATTAGCTTTATATGGGATTATGTTTTGCCTATTTAATTAAAAAAAAAAAACTTGAAAAAAAAACATGCAATGACTATTTCTTAGATATTGCCCCTTCCAACCCTAGTGTTACAGTTTGTTCAAATATTCTTATTTTGATTAATGCAAGTCTTAATTTGCATATTTGGCCAGGAAGGCAGGTGGTCGTAAATGCTAGCAAGGTTTTGGGTCCATTCTTGTTGTTTGAGGATATGAAGGAAGCTTGAGTGAAGTTAAAATAAAATGATGGTAGACTTGGCTTTCAACATCAAAACCACCACTCACCAAAAAGTAAGATTTCTGTTCAGATCCACATAAATTGAACACGGTAATTGAAATGAGATGAGATGAAATGAAATGAATTTATTGTAAAATTTTAGGCTTATTATGTACAGTATTGTCCATCCTTATGGACATGATGATAAAAATATGCATGCTTACATGAGATGAGAGTTTGAAGCACTCCAAAAGTTTTAATTCCCATGAATATATTATGTATTTGACAGGTATAGTCTTAAATATATGGGATGTTAAATAAAGAGCTATAAGAAATATAAGATGTTGTGAGGTATTTTAGTTGTGTCCTTTTGCATAATTTTACAGTAGATTCATTAGATCATTTATTAGCCCTTGTCTGTCTCAGGCATTGGCCTTAAAAACGTGGTTGACCAAACACTGTTTCACAAATTTGAAAGCATTCCTGGTTGATGATATTAGATGTTTATGAACTCTCATAAAACAATCATCCAATTGATATGATCTTCTTTTCTTTTCTTTTCCAATTTATATTCAAAACATCTGTATGTTGGATTTGGAACAATTTAAAACCTTTTGGTTCTAATCTGTCTCGACTACACTTCCACAGATGCTGAACTTGGAATCTGTGGATATAACACGAGACTGGGAAATTATGGGTTGTAGTGCCTACGCAGGTGAGGGGTTGCTTGAGGGATTTGATTGGGTGGTTCTGGACGTTGCCTCTCAGATTGACGTGCTTGATTAACTCGTTCATAATTTGAGTCATTTTTCAGTCCTTTCTAATGTACTTGTGGTCGCTTTAGCTAAACAGTATGTGGTTTGTGGGATGCAACAAATCTTCTTTACGCTGCGCAACGTCTATTGGATTTACGGGCTCATGAGATTATGATTTGTGTTGTTTGTGCAGGAACACAAGACTTAGTCCATAAGGCGGCCCCACAAGACCGTTATTGCAAAACAAATTGTACCGTAGAGAAAAATCATTTTAAAGCCAACGTCGAATTTGCATAAGAAATTTTCAATGGTGAAATATCAACAAACATTTTTCTATAACAGCCCCCAAAAAGCATCACAATCCGCTGATTTCTAAACCAAGTCCTTGATGCACCAAAAAAAAAAACCGAATTGCAAAAAAGTAGAGACCATCTCCACCATCATTTTGATTTTTCTTTCCAACTTTTTCTTTATAACTTCATCAGCGTAACATTATACCCCTTTGCCTTTAGAGGGTCAGGAGGAAACTTTGACTTGCTAACTGAAGCAGCAAACTGGTGCACCCTGTGTTTGTCAAGTCCACAGCCGCAAACCACATTGTTTTTTAGGCAGAAAATGCGAACAGCTGGGGAACAGGGTTCAACATCATGTACGTATCCCAATTTGAGATATAAGAGACGCCCCTCTGCTTTGCCCTGGCTTTGTAGCCAAACACCTACAAATCTTCAAAAACCGTAAAAATTTGGCTTCCATCCAGGTTAAAGTAAACTTATCGCATAAATTGCCTGAGAACAAACATGGATAAATCATTAGCAAATTCCTATGTAAACTAAATAAAGATTTTAGAATTTAAAATATTAGAGAAACAACCAAACAATTTTCATCCAACCCAAATATATAGCAATAGATGTAACAATTTTCATATAATTTTTTGTTTAATTAATCAGTAATTTCTTTCGTTTAAACTAGTATTTTTATAAATGAATAAAATATTTTTCATTAAATTCTATAAAAAAACAGTTTTAATTTTTAAATAATTAATAATCTGTGAGTTATTAATTTTATGTTAAATTTATAGTATTTATGTTTATCACGATATTAATGCTGTAATTTTGTAATTCAATTATTTATAAGCAAAATTTATTCATTTAATTATTTTTAAAAAGAAAAAAAGCTAAGAATTTGATTACTCATGTGATTCAAAAGATCTTCATTAAAATGAGTTGTCCGATTCGGCCCGTATCTGTAGGAATCTTTTGCGAGCTTTCTACCTTCAGCTTTCATTAGCTATAAATTAACGATGTCATTAAAGTATTAGCATTCCGTCATTAATCATCAATTCGCATCTTATTTAATCGGACGTCAGTAATTTTTATATCTGTTAATTATGAAAAAAAATCTATAATCATGCTTAAACAAAAGTTAACAATACATGATAGAAGAGGAAATATATAAAATTTAAATAATTTTAATAAAAATTATCAAAGAATGTAATAGATTTTTCATGGAAGAGTTTTGGGATTAAGCTGGGACGAGCCAAAGATTAACAATTTCTTCAATGAAGCCATGGCAAGTGATGCGCGGTTGGCAACAAGAGGTAATACATATGTAAGGATGTGTTCGAAGGTTTTAATTCGTTAGTGGATGGGTGTATTGGAACTGCGGCTAAGGCATATAGCTAAAGCGTTTCCAAATTTGGAGTGCACTAATTGATTTTGATCTGCCGCATGTGGTTAATGGCCCTCGGAAAGCGATTTGGCCAATCTCAAATATGTTGGAGGGACATGTTTGAGGCCATTCCCCCTTCAACTGATGCTGTTCTACTCAAGGTATGTATTAATTTTTATAGTTTGAATTAAAGTGGTTTCTTGAGCATAAAATTAATATATAAACTAGAAGGATCTCGAATTACTTGTACTACCATATACCTCATTTAATTTTCCATTCTGAATCTTCAAATATTTTAAATTTAATATTATTGGTGATGACAATTAGTGGATATTGCATGACTGGGATGATGAAGAATGCGTGAAGATTCTTAAGAAATGTAAGGAAGCATTTACGAGCTATGGCAAGAAAGGGAAGGTGATTATAATTGATATGGATAAGAGAATAAAAAAGGATGATGAGTCTATTGAAACGCAAACTTATTTTTTTGATATGTTGATGATGGTCTTGACCAACGGAACAGAACGAGATGAGAAAGAATGGGCCAAACTTTTGCTGATGCTGGTTTTTAGTGACTATAAAATTACCTCCATTTTAGGTTTAAGATCTCTTATTGAGGTTTATCCTAATAATTTGTTTGTGACCCTAGAGCCAAAGCCGAGTTTTCAAAGCAATTTTATTTAGAAGGTCCATCTAAATTCGAATCCAAAAATATAAGAGTTAAAATTTAAATTAGACATTACCTATCATTATATCTTTTTATGAATATCAAACGCTTATTTGTATTGTTGATAAGTTTTCATTTTACTTGATTCTCGTGGGTTGTAAATCTTACCTATATATTAGTTACAAAATAAGAACCCAAGTTGTAATAATTATGTGAGGTGCTAAAGAGGTGAATGGAAATTTTGAAATAAATAAAAAGAAAGAATTATGTACTCTTTATATGTTTTAAGCAGGTGTACGAACGATAATTTGGTCCCTCCTATATATATATATGGTCCCACGTACATAATTAGGTTCTAAAAATTTTATATCGATTTCATCTAGGATGGCAAAATTGCACGAAACACACTACATCGCCATCGAATTTAGATAATCTTCTCGAAATAGAAGAAATGAACCAAATGATCTCCGTACAATAAAAGTGAAAAATTTAAGTTTCCTATCTCACTCCCATGGAGAGTGTTCCAAGTTTCAACATTTTCCAAAAAGGGAAAGAGAGGATTTTTTTTTTTTAAACTGACAAGATCATGTATCAGATACACAAAAGATATATACAACTCACTATGATAAAGGGCATTCACCCGATATTTACGATTAAGATATATATACATTAGGGTTGGAGATGGGATTCGATCTGATGGGATGGGATTTTACTCAATCCTTCCCCATCCCAGATACGTGAAACAAATGATGAAAAAAACGTTCCCAATCCGTCCCTATATTTTTTTTTGATAAAATATACCAAATCCTAACTGAGGTGATGGGATCCCCGCAAGGATCCTATCCTAATTTTAAAAATTTCATTCTTAATTCCAGACATAAGACGTGATTTGGGACCAGAATTTATCATCATCCCACTTCTATCCCATATGTAATTGGGATAAAAACGTCTCAATCTATCCCCAGTAAATTTTTTTTATAACAAAATACGTCCTATCTCGTTTAATGGGATATCGCAGATCCCCATCCCACTTTTAAAAAAAGTCGCCATCCCTTAATATACATGGTAGACTTTATATTATTACATTTTTATTCTACAAGTATATGCTCATCCAAATTTCATAGTAAAGAGACGTTCCTCACCCACTGCATCGTAGAAGTAGAATATACGTTATAAGCAAGCTCCACACAACAATTATGGAATCGTGAAATCATGGGGACCAACCATCGCTTCATAATCACGCTTAACTTTGCAAGAATGATTCATCGCCATGCTGCCACTGGAAAAGAGAAGGAAGAGATTGCTATTGTTGAATGGTAATGGATATTCCATTCAACCGTTTGCAATTCACTAATACTTTTTTCTTTTTCCTAATGCGCTTACAAGTGAAATGTTAGTTTTATCAATTCGGTTTAAATTTCTGCAAGGTTATGAATAGGATTTATCAAAACAATGGCAAATATTTTACAAATCAACTATTTAATGCACAAAAAAGAAATCATTATCCTAATCATTGCATTACAATCCCATAATTTGAATTTAAATAAATACTTATTGTAATAATAGACTGATTGCGAGAAGTTTGACTTGAATAATACCTATAAAAATCAATTTTACGAATCCTTTAAGATTTAAACAGGTGCCGACAAATAAAATGCTTAAAACTATTCGATTAACTTTTGGGGCAAAACATATTAAATACATTTTAACAAAAATGTAATAAAATTGTCAAATTAATTATTATTTAGTTTTAAAAGTAAATAAATGGACAAAATCCGCATCAATTTTCAACCTATCTCACAAGACTCAAGCTCAATTAACTAATTAAATAAAGCTGAAACCTATTCAAAAATCATTCCGCGTCGGCTGGGACAAGTAATAAAGAATTTTCCATATTGATAGTCTACTTGGGTCATTTTTATGACACATATGCTGATGTAATGTTTTTTTTCTTTTTTTTTTCTTCTTGTTAAGCGATGATGCTGCTAAGCTTCTGACTGATTTTATTTATTTATTTATTTTTTAATAGGATGGACAAAGTTTAATTAGATTTATTTAATTTTTTTTAATATGAATTTGTGTAGGTAAGAAAATAAAATTATTTAAATCACTTGCTGTAGATTATGATCAACCCATTCAAGTAATCATAATTATAAAGGATAAATTTCGAATTATCTTCCTTCTATTGATTATCTTCAAATCATCTTCTATTCTTTTAGGAATCTCTTTATTTTATAAAGATAAAAGAAAAATGGGTGAGTTGATGATTTTTTTTCCTCTTGAACAAAAATAGTGAGTAAATTGAGATTTTAAAAATAAGCAGAGCTGATAAGACAAGTAAAATCACCAATCGTCTTATAGATAAACATTCCTATAAAATAGACAGGAAAAATGCACGATGATCAAATTTGAATAGTAACTCAATAGAATTAATATAGATTAAAATAAAGTTTTGGCCCATGGACGAGCCATATGATCGAATACGTTATGAAATTGTTTTATTTTAGGAGAACCAAGGCCTCGATTCGAAATGTGATTTGGGCCCATTTAGCATTTTCATACGATTGGGACTCAAAAATAATTTAAAAATTAAAAAAAAAAAAATATATATATAGATTAATCAAAAACAATAATCTATAACATATTTCATCATAATGAAAAAAATAATAAGGTATTATTGAAATTCAGAGGGGTAAAGAAAATCAGAATTTTAAAATTTTGGTGATGGATGTCATGATTCACGAGAAATAGCGTGTGTCTTGGTGAAGGTTGCTCTTCATTCATCTCGGTGATATTGGGAGGGCTTTGGTGGTGAACATTTTTTAACGGGTTTAATGTTCATCCATCTGCTGACCCATGTGCTGATAAAATTGATATCTAATTTTTTTTAATACATAAAACGGGGTAATTATAGTACCGAGCATCAAGGTTGTCGTTCAAATTATAAATTATTATATAACTTGTCAAAAAAACTAAATCAGGGGACTAATCTATAATGCCTCGCAGTTGAAAATTCCCCAGAGTGAAACTTAGGTGATGCTTGATTGGCCTGAGAGAAGGAAGAAAAGAAAATTCTCTTTACAAGGATTTCTTTTGTTTGCTGGGTCTATTGACTCAAATTGTTCCTAAATTGGTGAATTTAATCTATGAAACTAAAGAATTTTAATTCTGCAGTGGGTAAAGAGTTGCAAAGAGTCTACCAGGCTTTGCTTGAAAACAAAAAGTCTAAAGACATCTTTTTTAAAGCAAGTAAATAACATAGTTATAGATAATATAAGAGTTAAGGCGTATAGATTATTTAATTAATTTGAGAGATTATTACGAGATAAAAGAACGATGAGCCGAGAGCGATTAACCAGGCGCCACCGCCATCCGTTATTTAAGGACCGCCATCTTGCTGCCGGTGCCTCTGTCGAAGAAGTCTTTCTTCACAATTTTTACTTGGTGCATTGAATTTTTTAGGAGCCGATCTACTATTCAGGGCAATGAAAACGACATTAGATATCTTTGGGCTCAAATCTTGCCAAACATCTGAGAAACTTTTAATTACTATTTCAGCACAGTTGTAAACGTTTTTGGATAATTTTATCTCTCATTGAGTAGATCATTAGTTTCGACTCATTTTACCTGATCATTTTGATGTAACTTTGAGGACGAAAACTCTATTCGGCAGCCATGGCAATGTATGGCTCTCCGAAGGAGGTTAAATTGATTATTTTGTTAAAAATAATTTATTGGAAACAAATTTCAAATTATTTAATTAGTTATACGGTATTACTTAAATTGGTTTAAAAAATTAATTAAATATACAGTATCTGCTATTTTATCTAATAGCCATTTAGTTGTTTAATTTTTTAAATTAAATTATTCATAGTTTATTTTTTCAAATTATATTTGTAGAATTCCATAACGTTTAGAAGTCTAGGGTAAAGGTGTTTAGTCCAAAACAAATTTTGTAATATCCTTTAGCCAAAAAATTCTAAGGCGTGTTGTTAAATCAAATAACAACTAGATTTAATTTCACCCCACCTCATCTCCCTTTCTTTCATCCCTCCCTCCACTCACTAACTCCCATCTCTCTCACTTTTTTCAAACCAAATAAATTTAAAGAATGGAGAGGTAATTCATATACTAACATGTTGACAATATTTAAGCTCGCTTTGTTCATGAGATATAATAATTCAAGAATCTTTTAAAGGTCGCCAAGCTTTGAAATAGCCTGAAATGGATATGAATCATGATTAATAAGAGAGAGAGAGTAGTAGCAGCAGCTCTGAGCTTTAAAGTTTGAAGCTCAGGTGTGGAATTGTGCCTCAGTTACATCAATCGGCGTCACTAAATGTGCCGTTGAACTTGCATACCAGATGTTATTCACAAACATGGCCAGCCCAAGGACCTTTCACAGATAGCTTCAGCACTCGACATCCAAAACAAAGCCTATTGCATTCCACCGCCTCTTATGCGTGATTCTGTCACCTGGCTTCTTTGCTCAAAAAATAAAATTGATAAAGACGAATCAGAAGTGTATTATCTTCACCAGCTTCGACTCCTCCTAAAGGATGAGCCCTGGTCGCACTATTTATGTTTCTGATAACCCATCCCATATCAACGACTCCCTTCAATTCTTGAGTTTGGTTGTTCAAGAATGGATGATCCTCCACACCTGAAGAAGTGCCTGAGAGCCAACGCATGGGGAAAGATTTTTGGGGTTGTTTGGCTCAAGAAGCTAAATTTAAAAAACGTCTTTATGATGATGACTGACCTCAGTTCATATCGCGTTCTGATTAAAGATTGTAAGGAGGTATTCAAGGGCTGATGTCTGGTTGATCTGGGTGGCGGCACTGGAACTATGGCCAAAGCCATCGCAGAAGCTTTTCCTGAAATGAATGCATCGTTTTGATCTCCCTGTCGTTGATAATAATTTGCAGCAGCAGCAGGGGACTAATAAGAACCTGGAATTTCTTGGAGGCGACATGTTTGAAGCCAATACCTCCAGCAGATGCAGTTCTACTCAAGGTAATTAAATTGATTAGTGTAGGATTTCTATTTTCTCTCCATAAATATTAATGTTTCAATACTGATATACAAGTCACAACCTCATTTCTACAAATAGTGTAGCATATATAACAATTTTGGTCAAGAAAATAGAGTGGCTATTTTAGTTTGAATTTTCACCAAAATTTTGAATTAGTTATTTTATACAATCCAATTTTAGATATATTAAATGTCAAAATAGCATTTAATGATGTCAAAATTCGTCCTCATTGTATTGTATAAGATCAATAGCTCAAATTTGGGGAAATTTTTTATAGAAAACTGAAGTTGAAATAGACTCATCCAAATAAAATATTAATAAAATTAATTACATGCATCATGGAGTTTTTTAAAATCAAATCAACATTGTTATACTGCATCAGTTTGCACAAAGAGTTTGTGGATCAGTATTACTGTTTTCTATATATTAACAGAATTCAGATTTTAACTGTTTAATTAAATTTATATGACAAAATATCTATGAAGTGGGTTCTGTATGACTGGGGTGATGAAGAGAGCGTGAAGATATTGAAGAAGTGCAAAGTAGCTATTGATGGAGCAAAGATAAAGGAGGAAAGTTATTGTCATAGACATGGTCATAGAAGATCAAAGCATAGACAAGGACTCAACCGAGACACAATTGTGCTCTGACATGTTGATGATGTCTTTATTCAGTGTGTGGGCCAAAGAGCGGAGCATCAAAAGAGTGGAAGAAGCTTTCTTAGAAGCTGGTTTCAGCCATTACAATGTAAATTCTACTTTGGGTTTGAGGTCTCTTATTGAGCTTTACCTGTGATAAGAAGATCTGTGTCTTTACTGAGTAGTGAGCCGTTGAAGTGTAAGGATCTGTTTGGTATTTTCATACTGTGAAATAGAAATTCTAAATGTGAGTTAAGTATTGATGAATTATATTTGATATATGACTTTTAAATTAATTTTTTTTAAAGTAAAGGTAATAGAAGTTTTTCATCAAACAACTGCGTGAGATAAATCACCTTAATTAACTACTTCTAATTATGATTTGACTTTTAAGTAAGTAGCGGCACCAAAGGAAGTTGAGGATGGTTACACTGTATAAGGGTCCTAATCTAACTCGTCAATAATAAAGAGATGAAAAACAAGGGGTGACTATTTTACCATACTAAAACACTTAAAAGTCAAGGTTTAAGTATGGTTTCAATATTAGTTTAAGTATGGTTCCATAATCTCCCCGTAAATTTGGCCTGTAAGTCCTCCTCCGTACTTGCAGATTAGATATATTTTCCCCTTTTTTTCAAAAATCAAGATAAATACGCAATTTTAAAGAGCAAATATGAAGAATATAACCCTGTTCTCTATAAAGGTACTGTCGTTTTTATCCACCTTCTAGGTTTGTAATTTAAGACAATCCAATGAATATACAGAGTTCTTGTTTAAATTATCCACCAAGAGGGTCACCTTGGTGAAACTTCTTCAATCTTAGACCCTATGCTTACGTGCTGTTCAATACTTATAAATTTATGTGGCATACATGTGGACTTATTACTTGTATGGTGCTCCTGGCCTACCTCATTGGCATATCTATCTCGATGTAACGGAACTAAAGGGCTAGTAGCTTATGCCGAAGTCCGTGCGAACTTATTATAAACTCATACAGAGGATCAGACTGATTCTTGCAGATGGGGTGTGTGAGAAACTTTGTCAGATGTTATTCCTCCTTGTGTTGATTATATGCATTATGCTATTTTCCACTTGCAGTGCCTTTTCCGGACACCGTTGAACAATTATGATGCAGTAGTTCTTCTCCACAGGGACAGGTTACCTTACCCATCGCCTGCTTTTCCCGTCTAAATAGAGGTATATCCTAGACTCCTGTGAGGGTCTTTTGACGCCTTTTAACTTTTATCTTCCCTATGAACTGCTTTATTAGCTTTATGGGGATTATGTTTTGCCTATTTAATTAAAAAAAAAAAAAAAAAAAACATGCAATGACTATTTCTTAGATATTGCCCTTTTCCCAACCCCAGTGTTACAGTTTGTTCAAATATTCTTATTTTGATTAATGCAAGTCTTAATTTGCATATTTTGGCCAGGAAGGCAGGTGGCTCGTGTAAATGCTACAGGTTTTGGGTCCATTCTTGTTGCTTGAGGATATGAAGGGAAGCTTGGAGGAAGTTAAAATAAAATGATGGTAGACTTGGCTTCAACATCAAAACCACCACTCACCAAAAAGTAAGAATTTCTGTTCAGATCCACATAAATTGAACACAGTAATTGAAATGAGATGAGATGAAATGAAATGAATTTGACTACAAATTTTAGGCTTATTATGTACATTGTCCATCCTTATGGACATGATGATAAAAATATGCATGAGATGAGAGTTTGAAGCACTCCAAAAGTTTTAATTCCATGAATATATTATGTGTATTTGACAGGTATAGTCTTAAATATATGGGATGTTGGGGCCAAGAGCTATAGAAATATAAGATACATGGAGGTATTTTTTAGATTGTGTAACTTTTGCATAATTTTGTATGGGTCATTAGATCATTTATTAGCCCTTGTCTGTCTCAGGCCTTAAAAACGAGGCTGACCAAACACTATTTCTTGAAAGCATTCGTGGGTTGGATGATGTTAGATGTTTATGAACTCTCATAAAACAATCATCAATTGATATGATCTTCTTTCTTTTCTTTTCAATTTATATTCAAAACATCTGTATGTTGATTTGGAACAAATAAAAACCTTACAGGTTCTAATCTGACTACACTTCCACAAATGCTGAACTTAAGCTGTGGATATAACACGAGACTGGGAAATTATGGGTTGTAGCGCCTACATGCAGGTGAGGGGTTGTTGAGGATTTGATTGGGTGGTTCTGGACGTTGCTCTCAGATTGACATGCTTGATTAACTCGTTCATAATTTGAGTCATTTTTCAGTCCTTTTAATGTACTTGTGGTAGCTTTAGCTAAACAGTTTGTGGTTGGGATGCAACAAATCTTCTTTACGCTGCACTACGTCTATTGGTTTACGGGCTCATGAAGTTATGATTTGCGTTGTTTGTGCAAGAATACAAGACTTTAGTCCATAAGTACGGCAAGACCGTTATTGCAAACAAATTGTACTGCAGAAAAAATCATTTAAAGCTCGAATTTGGTATAAGAAATTTTCAATGGTGAAATTTCAACAAACATGCCTCCAAAAGCATCACAATCCACCAACTACGATTTCTTCACTAAGTTGTTCAGCTATTGGAAGCTCTCAATTCCTTGAAAGGTTCCAAATATTTTCTTCAAAATGAAGATTTGCAGGCGCAGTGAATAGATGCACCAAAAAAACTGAATTGCTAAAAATTAGAGACCATCTCCACCATCATTTTGATTTTTCTTTCCAACTTTTTCTTGATAACTTCATCAGTGTACATTATACTCTTGCCTTTGAAAGGGTTCAGGAGGCTTGCAACCGAACTGAAGCAGCAAACTGGTGCACCCTGCAAGTCCACAGCAGCAACCACATTGTTTTTAGGCAAGCCTTGAGGAACCAATGGGGAACAGTGAGTTCAAATATCATGTACATATCCCAATTTGAGATACAAGAGTAGCCTCTGCTTCAGCCTCTGGCTTTGTAGCCAACACCTACAATCTTCAAAACCCAGAAAAAATTTGGCTTCCATCCAGGTTAGCTTATAGCATAAATTGCCTGAGAACAAACATATGGATAAATCATTAGCAAATTCCTTGTAAACTAAATAAAATATTAAATTTAAATATTAGAGAAACAACCAAACAATTTTCTATCCAACCCACATATACAACAATAGATAACACAGAACATAGATCATGCTTCTCAACATCCATTATCAATTCACACACTCTGTTATCTTACTGGTATGATTGGCTACATTAACAAACAGTACAAATTACAATCCTAATTTACTAGTAAACTGTAATTAATATAGGGCATGTTAGGGGCTTGAGGCAATGTGGTTCTAACCCACAGCTCTGTGGAAACGAATTTCTAGCTATAAAAAGAAAGTGGGTGTGTAGTAAACATTAGCATTCAAGAAAAGTGAGTGTTTACCAAATGCGATCTTAGGTGCAGCAGATTAGCGTTGGTATCTACTCTTTTTGCATTGAACTCCATATAATTTTTTTATTTGAACTCCGTAAAGCAGAAGACATAATTCAATTTTGCAGCACAGAAATTACCAAAAAGTATGCTCAATGACCAGACCACAATGCACATAAAACAAATAAGTAATTTATAGATTCTGAAAACAGGAAAATCAATCCAAAATCACAAGCAAACTAAACTAACAGCACCATAAATCAATCCCATTGCCTAAGCTAATAACAGCAGCACACCCACATAAAACAAATAAGTAATCTCGATTCTAAGAAAACAGGAAAAAATCAATCCAAAATTGCAAGCTAATAACAGCATTATAAATCAATCCCATTGCCTAAGTAATAACAGCAGCATATTCTACATAAAACAATATCGTTCATCTAATTTTTCCTACATATGCTAATAGCAAAAAATTTAAGCCCTCATCTATTAAAGTATTAATCACAACTCAAAATATTAAGGAAAAATTAATGTTAAATAAAAAAACCAAGTCAACAACTCACTGGTGTAATGGCAATGGCAGGCAATGGCTAAAATGAGGGCTGTGATGGCAACAGTTGGCGACGATGACTGAAGCGATGAGCTAGCGCTTGTCTATGAATCACGATCACTATATGTCGTCTGCAGTGAGCTAGCCAAAGTGTCCTAAATCAAAACATTGAATCGGGCGGGAAGGTGTGAGTGATGGCAGCCTCAGCTGCACTTCACTATAGTCTCAATCTCTCTCAGTTTCTCTCCACTGCCGTCACTCTGCCCCTTCACCGACAATCGGATTCAATTTTTTTTATTTGGGTTGGCTAGCTTACTGCAGGCGATGGCGTGATGTGATTCACAACCTAGCTACTCACAGTAATCATGATTCAACAGCTCGTTGCCTCAGCCATCACGCTATTTGTTGCTGTCAGCCTCGCTCAACCGTTGCAATCGCTGGAGACAGTGAGTTGTTGACTCATATTTATTTTTCATTTATTTTTCATTAATTTTTTTGAGTTGTGATTAATACTTTAATAGATTAGAGTCTAAACTTTGTTATTATATTCAAAAAATATATTGTTTTATGGGGGTGGATGAATAACTGTTATTAGCTTGAGCAATAGGATTGATTGATACTGCTTTTGTTAGCTTAATGAGATTGATTATGGTGCTGTACTGCTGTTATTAGCTTAAGCAATGGGACAGATTTCTGTTTCTCTTTAGAAAAGATTACTTATTTGTTTTATATAGTGCATTTTGTGGTCTGGTCATTAGGATATTTTTTTTGGTAACATTTTCTAAAACCCTAACTTTGTTAATCTTTAGATCCTATTTTCAATTCATGTGTGATCACATTGAGATTGTCCAAGAAGCTTTAACTTTGTATACTCTAGCTGAAAAAATATTGATTTTAACATCCTATAGAAATTAAACCGATTTAAATGTAACACCTAAAACTCACTTGAAACTTTCTCTGATACTCTTGCTAACAGCTGTGAGTGTTCAGAATTGCCTAATTTTGGATAAGTATCCTCCTCTTCTCTAAAAAAGGGATTAAACGTAATCAATTTTTTCCCATGAACTGTGAAAACAATTAAAAAAATAAAAAACAGTAAAAAAATTACCCAAAAGCAGCAGAAAAACACCAAATAACAAACTATCCAGTTAAAACAGCAATCACAACAGTAAATAACAGTAAAAACAGAAACAACAGTGAATAACTGTAGAAACAACAGACTCAACGGTAAATAAGAACAGAAAAAAATAAAAAAGTTACAAAAACAGTAAAAAAAGTAAAAACACTGAAAATATTACCCAAAAACAGCAGAAAACACGCAAATAACATATTTATTCAGTAAAACAGCAAAACAGCAGTGAATAGTAAAGCGGCAGAATCAACAGTAAATAACAGTAGAAAAATAAAGTTACCAAAAACAGTAAAAAAATAGCAGTAGAAACAGAAAACAACAAAACAGCAGTAAATAACGGTATAAACAGCAGTAAATAACATTAGAAACACCAGAATCAACAGCAAATGACAGTAGAAAAAATAAAAAGTTACCCAAAAACAGGAAAAAAAATATCAAATAACAATAGAAACAGAAAAAACAGCAAAAACAGCAGACACAGCAGCAAATAAGTGCAGCTTAAAGTGACAGTAACACGGTAAAATAAAAACACAGGCCAATAGGCTATGGCGAAAAGCCTATTAGAGTAGTGGACCACTTCAAATTTTTTGAGTTATAGGCATCAGCAAAAATGGGGTTTAATGAAAAACTAATTCAAGATCTAATGTGATTTTTTAAAATATTTCAATGTGCCCGCTAATGTGCAGGCGAGTCAATGAACCAAAGCCTGAGATTTATAGAATCAAATGGATTGATGTGGAGTTTGAGGTTTGAAGTCCAGTTACTGAAACAGCAACCTAATTAAAATCCTCTTCTTTGTTTATTATTACTATTATTGAAAGGAAGAACTAATTGGGCAGGTCTGCATGCTATGTTTTTGCAAACTTTTCTAAAGGCTAGCATTGTCTCAAAAGCAAGTCAAGAACCTACTCCCTATACCATGGTGTTTCCCCCAACTTCAGTATTAGTGCCCACTGCCATGCAACTAAATATTTAATAAATATATCTCCTTTTTTTTTTTTGGGTATATATCTCCTGAACTATCAGGATTTAATTTTGGCCAGTTATACAATTACCACTTTTACTTGATGGTCAGAGATTCTATTCCATAACAGCTCAATCACATACAAAATTGAAAACGCCTATAAGTCTCACACACCAAACAAAAAGAAGGCATAACAACCGAAGGTGAGGGTGGAGTTCTAGTATAAATTTATTACATTATATCCAATATTGTTACAGAATTACATAAAATTAGATAGTCAGGCAAGGAACCATCTCCATGGACACTTAAACTGAAGACAAATCAGCTAAAATGCATGCACTCAACTCTGTCAAAACAGAAGCTTGACATCCATAAGCAAAACACAAATGCAACAGAAGTTCTAATTTATACCAAACTCTTGGATGAACAAGAAAATCTGTTTGACTGCATCTGATATATTAGCAACTTGAAGGCAGTAAAAGAAGCAAGCAACTTTCTTGTGAGGTATCATGTATCATTCACTACTTCACTTATAATAAATCAAATTATTTTCCTTGAAAGTTCAGAAATTTCACTTCTTATAACTCCCCAATAAAGGAAGCACCACATTCAGATTATGCATATATTTAATATATTTTTCACAATCCAGGAATATAAATAGATGAAAATCAACTAACCCCATTTAAAAATTAAAAAAATCTTCATTTCAGAGTTGCAATGTGTTGTGTTCAGCAAAACACACACAAGACACAGATTCACAAAATTGAAACCAAAGCTTCATTTCGGCTTCAAAAACCAAACCAGCGGGAAAATAAAATCCACACGCTAGTGATTCATTTCACCTTAAATCCACATTGCAACTTCTCAATACGGATCATAAAACGTACGGCTCCATTCAACTCGCCCCACTAAACGATAAAACACAAACTTTATTCCACACTCCCCACCCCACGCAAACAAAACAAAACATAACAAAACTCACCGTTTCAATCCGAACTCAGGTTCCCTCAGCTGGACACCAATCGCAAACCAGTCTCTGACGCGACGGCAGCGTGGGCGCGGTATGTGCAGTGAATGTCCTCTCTACGATGGAGAGTAGAAGTGAAGTAAGAAAAGGGGAATTGAGGGATTGGTATCTGATTAATACCTCACATATTTATTTATTTATTTATGTATAAATAAATAATTTTGAATAAATTATTATTATTATTATTATTATTATTATTAAATTTTCCATATATATATATATAGGTCATTTTATGATGCTATGATTACAATCTACAACATCAATACCGTAATTAAACATAAATTATGTAAATAAAATATATTTATAAATCAACATTAACGTAAATTAAAATATAAATTTTAGAAATTAAATATAAAATGTAAATGAAAGGTAAAATGAGTAAATTAATATAAAATTGATAAATCATGTATTATTAGTAAATAAAATAAAGCTTACAAACGTAATAAAACAAATTAATAATGGTACAAATAAAACATAATTTTTAGAAATTAAACATAAGATTTGTAAATATAATTAATATAAAATTAAGAATAGATGATATTACAGTATTGCGAATATAACAAAACTTGTAGGTATAACAAAACTAAAACAATAAATCAACATTAATTGTAAAATAAAACATAATTTTGGAAATGAAACAAAAAGACTTGGAAAGAAAATAAAACAAGTAAATTACTATAAAAGAATTTGATGCATTACTAGTAAATAAAACAAAACTTAGAAATATATAAACCCAGTAAATCAACATTAAACGAAAATAAAATATAAATTTTACGGAAATGGAACATAAGACTTGTAAATGGAAGGTAAAACAAATAAATTAATATAAAAATTAGTAAATTAATGATAATGGTGAATAAAACAAAAATAATATAAAACTAGTAAATCAACACTAGCGTAAATAAAAACATAAATTTTGGAAATTAAGATTTGTAAAAAAAGTGAAACAAGTAAATTACTATAAAGTTGGTAAGCGATGATAACACGATAAAAAAATAAAAACTCACAAATATAATATAAAACAAGTAAAACAAAATTAAGTATAAAATAAAATATAAATTTTATAGATTAACATAAAACTTATGAATAAAAGAAAATAAGTGAAATTAATATAAGACTTACTGCAAAAAAAAACAATTAAAATAAAAACTCATTATAATATTTATTATTTTATTTAGAATTGAATTATGCTAATTTTGCATTTATGTAATACATGGATGATGTTTTATTAAGGATGAAATTTATTTTCAAAATCAATTTTGAAAAGATATTATTTTAATATCTTTCATAGTTGTTGTATATATGAGGTTATTTTGCATAATTACGATCTTTCTACACTTCAACAATCCCTAAATGGTCTATAAGTACAAGTAAAAAGTTTGAAACTGCCAAGTATGCATAAGACTCAAAATAAGATCTAAGTTTATTGATATATCATATATGTATCTAGTAATATAAGAATATTTTTTAATTTTGTTTTTGTATCCATATCAAGATAAATAATTGTTATTTTTTTAATTTTGTTTTGCTTGATCCATATCAAGATAAATAATTGTGCTTAATTAACTTGTGTAATAAATAGATATTATTATAGAAAATGAGAAAAAAGTACACAAATGTCTAGAATAAATATGAATTTATAGTTAAGCGGAATTCAACAAAACTTATTCCACAGCTTTTAGTATAATTGTTTTTTGTTTAATTAATTTAATATATTTTTTATTTAATTAAGGAAAATATTTTTGTAAATGAATAAAATATTTTCTGTGCAAAAACTCTATAAAAGCAATGTTAATTTTTTAAATAATTAATAATCTATGTTTAATTTCACTACCTTGGCTGGTACTAGCATTACTAGTAGTAATTTCTATATTTATATTTTATCACGAATTTCTACGATTATAGATTTTTTCACACAAGATATATATGAAACTCCAATTGGTTTCTATAATTTTATTCCAGTTCAACCGAAACCAAATTAAAAATCGACTAGCTTTAAATTTGACACAGTTAGTTTTAGAGTTAAATCAAAATCGAATCTATCTCAAAGATAAATTTCAGGGTCGTTTGATTCTGTTTTAATTCCGATTCAAACCCAATTCATTATCGTCTTTCATATCAGTTCTTAAAATTAAATTACATTTTATATTAATCCAATTAAATTGAATTGATAATTGATAATTATATAATTTCATATGAAAATTTATATCTTATATGGATCTTATATGAAAAATATTTTATTTCAAGTTTAAATAATAATATTTAAAACAACAATTAACTATATATACTTGCTCATTTTATCAGTTGTATCAATTTTATCGTCAATTTTAATTTTAATTTTTAACTCAAAAGATATACAATATGATAAATTGACCATATTTTAATCATAACATACAAGTGTTCCAACTTTGAACTAAATTGAACTTTGATCATTCAATCACTATATTAAAATTGGGTATGTTCGGGTGAAATGTGAAATCTATTTGTCATTTAGTTAAAAGGGCCTCTTAACACGAGAAGTCATAAACTCTCAACAAAATATATTTGTAAGTTTTAATTAAAAAAGGGTCTAGCTATATTACCCATGGTGTTTCGATGTTGACCCCATTTTTGTCTTTTTCTTAAATCCAATTTTAGATTCAACTCCAAAATTGTTAACGGCATAGATGCATTTGTTAGGTTATTAACATTAAATGTTCCCTTTATTGTTTATATAAAATAAGAAAAATTTAAATGTTGTTAAATCTTTAACATGTAAGTCCACATTATTTTAAATTCTTTGATTATTAACTAGGTTTTCAATTAAATGACTTATCTTTACATTTTTAATATTTATTTAAATTAATAATTCTCTTATTAATTAATAAACTTAATTAATTAATATATAGCTAAACATTGTATTTCTTTTTACTAAACTATAATTGGAAATGAAATAAATAAAATAAATATATATGTATATATATATGATTTTTTTAATTTAACAAATGGCAGCCAATTTCCTCCCATGAGAGATATTATACCTTTTTTTTTTCTCTAACGCAAGAGATTTTTACCATTCAAATGGATGAAATGCACAAAATATGAAAATGAATTAATTTCACTATTATATATAATTAATATTTATTATTTTCAGTAACATAACATTATTTAATATACTATCAATTATTTGATTAAGTGTAGAAAAAAATTAATTTTCTAATAATAATAATAAACTGTTAGTTTACCAATTCAGAAATCATGAGTTTATCAATTCATAAATCATTTTTGTCATCGAAGAAGGATTTTGTATTTTGTGGTTGAATTTTGTCCTTAAATAAAAGGGTAAATTTAATTGCAATACTTAACTAAATTGAGTTTTTATTCAATTCAACATTTTAAAGAATTAGCACTATTTAAAATATTTCATTAACTTAATTAAAGAAGGGTAAAAAAATAATCAATTACTCTATTTGAAAAACAATTTAAATATTTCTTTTATCAATTTTGTAATTAAAAGAAGAGAAATAATTTTATTTTAGTTTACTTCTATATTGTAAATAATTTAATTATCTTTATTATTAATTTTTAGGAAAGTAGTATACAAAATAAGAATTTTTATGTAAAATATTATTAATTAGTTTTTCTATATTTAAATGTATAGTGATTTATAATAAAAATTAATCATACGATGTTTAACTCCTTTTACATATATATATATATATATATATATATATATATTGTGTTACATTTGTCGTTGATTATCACAAGTGCAGAACAGAACCATGACCAAATTTTTATTTTTTATTTTTAGTCGGTAGTGAAATGGATTTTTTTCCTTCAACTCAACAATTTATGCATTCTTTCTACACATATTGCAATAAAAAAAAGAAAACTTATAATTCTCAAATTGATGTCTATGATGTCGAGCATTGTATTCACATGTCGGTATCTTTGAAGTGCTTCTAAAAATAGATCAGCTCCAAAACAACATCAATTGTAATTGAAAATTTTAGATGCAGGACTGTGTGAAACAAAATTCTTTAGCTTTTTGTTCTTAAACAAATAAATGACTCCATTACAATTAACCTTTGAAAAAGACAAAAAGGCATGAAACCCATGTGGCAACGTAGTTTCAATATCCTTAAAACAAAATGATAGTAATATAAGTCAATTCAATTTAATTTTACAAAATTACGTTTTTCTAGTGAATATGAATTTATCATTATTCTAAGGTAAATTTACAACTAATACATTTTATTTTTCTTAATTTTTATAATATTAATAATTTTTATTTTGAAATTATATTGCTTATTAGTTAATAAAAAGATTAATCATGAACATTGATTAAAACAATTAAAATACCTAAATTTATAAAAATTATATTGACTTTCTAGATTTTTTTATGATGAAAACATACTCATATTGCAAATATATTTTCAAATATTTAAAATAGAGCATAAATTACCCACTAAGATATTGGCACATTATTTACATTTCGTCATCAAAGAATATTTTGACCAAGAAAATTGTAGCTAAAGTAAGCAAAGCAAACGATAAGCAACAACTTTTGTCCTTGAAGTAAACCTTTTGCGATGAAAAATGGTCCCTCAAAGAAGAGAGAAGCGATGAAAGCCAAACATTCATAAATAATAATAGCGATGAAAATGTAATCGCCAACTCGCTCAAATATTTTTAGCCACAAAACCAACTATAGCGACGACAAATGTTCATCGCTAAAGTATTTTAGCAGTGATGAAATGAAAACGTTGTTAAAGCTAAAAGATACTTTTAGCATGATTTTCATTGCTAAAAATAAGCTATAAATAAAAATAAAATCGTCGCTGAAAAAGATCTATAGACTATAGGCACAAACATAGGTGTGTATTGAGTGGTATAAACAATCAAATGGAAAATTGATTTTAAAAGTTGTTTTAGTGGTTTAAATAGTGTCACCCTTAGATTAAGTGAGACTATTTAAACTTATTATAATACTCTAAACTTATCTTTAATAAAAATTGTATTGCAAAATTAACCTAAAACAATTACTAAAGGAAAAACACCTAATTTAATTAACAAACTCAACTCTTTGGCACCTACTATAAGCTAATCCTCTCCTCAACAAGTAAACATTAAATTGACTACTTTTTTTCAATTTTAGTATTCATATTAGTGTGATTCATGGGTCGTCGAGATAGATCAGAGCAATATTGTGGATTTAGCTTTAACACCTACCTTCTTCATAGAAAGGGGTGGTTTATCAATGGGGTATTAGATAAACAAATATCTATTTCGGGCTTAATTATAAGCTGCGTTTGGGATTGAATAGATTTAAAAATTTCTGACTAAAAGTCATTTCCTTTGTATTTTATATATCGATATGATTCACTCAGTATAATACAAAATCTATTATATCTTTAATAATTTTATCAAAATTATTATTTAAAATTTATATTTACTATATATTATTAACTTTTGTTTCATAATTACGCCTTTTTTCCACAAGTAGCTTTGTTACAAGCACCTCAATCCCAAACGCATCTAAATTAACTAAATTTCCCAAGACAGTAAAAATACAAGGAGATATGGCTTTTCAAATGTACAAGATCAACAACGAATACAAAAAGATTGAAAAATGACAGCAAAAGAATAAAAATAAAGGGATTTGTGGGTTTAGGAGAGAGACAAATAAAACAAAGGAGATAGGTTTGGATTAATTTTGGATATTGAGAGTTAATTATAAATAACAATCTAATATTAAGGGCTGTATAATAGCGGTGTTGATAGACCATTTAAGTTATTTTGTGATAATAAGTCAAGAATATATTCTAATAACAACATGCGAGTCAAGAGACATCAAGTTCCTTTGTTAAAGAAAAGTTGAGTAGACAATTATCTATAGAGATAACAAACTCATGATTGCGGATCCGAATAAGTTGCCACTCCAAAATGTTTCATGAGCACCTTGCCCAGATGAGTGTCATATCACTAAAGGATACTCAATTTTAGTGAGTTTGTGATTTTAGATGCCTTATTTTATAGAAAATTTTTTATTTCAGATATGATATTTAAGGTGCTATTTTCACGTAAGTATAAGTTTTGGTTTTTTCACTCTCTGATTAGTAAGGTTTGATCTCACCAAGGTTTAAGGTGGACTAGTTGAAATGGGCATGTTAAGATCACATTGCATGAAATTTTAATGCTACACACATCATGTTCCATGGCGTTGGTTTATAGGCATAGTAGACCATTGATGGGGTCACATTATGATAGTTGAAATGAAGGTCATTTTGATACTATGTTAGATGATTGATTTAACTCGGGATCGTTATAGGTCTGTCAAGGATGGAAATGTTGAAGACTCATACCGTTATTGTTAAAGTATTACTAAGGGTTACACATTCAGTTCAAGAGAAGGAGATTGTTTGATTTTTAATTGTATCATTGTTGGTCTTAATATTGAGCTTATATGTGAATAATTATGTATTGTAAACATCATACACACAGAAATAATCCCAATTAAGTGAGACCAATAACGCTTTCAGAATGCATTAATTTCTTTGTACTCGAATCCGGAGCAGTATTTAACGTAAGAAACTTGAAAATTCAGATCTCACTTCATAAAGTAACAACAAGAAAAGAAAGTACATATAAATGCATAGGGCCTCAAGTTATCTTTCTATTTTCGACATCCAAAATACCATCGTAGAGAAAAGAGTAGAAAAATTCTTCTAGAAACGGTGTTGATTTACATCACTATAATTTAGAGATAATGAGGCACTATAGGGTAATGGGGGCCTATCATTTTTACGTTAATTCTGACGTGCCAACAATACTACGAATTTTTAAATTATGCGTGATGATTTTACCAAAGAAATTTCTTTAATCCAGGTGCCGCTAGTAATGTATGTAAGCATGAGCTCATTATATCAAGGGTTTTTTATATGATTGCCGATTGCAACTAGTATGCCTAATTGATTTGTCTTAAGAGCTTATGAAGTGTAAAAATGTGATTCTGAACATGTGCTTGAGTTTAAAATAATTCCTTATAGCCATATAGCCTCCTCCATCAAAGTATGTTATATTTATGACAGTTAACTAGTTTGTGACTACTATTTCAAATGAATTGGTAATGCATTATATAAATGATGTTCTATATGAATAAGAAAAAATTAGATAGAAAACGTAAAAATTAGGGTAACCAAAAAAAGAAACAGGCTGCAAAATTAGGAGGTTAATATATATTGTCGGTGCTGTCAACACAAAATGTTTTCAACCTTATAAATATGGTGGCTCATGACCAAGAGCAAAAGAATGCACACAAGTTTATGAAATGAAAATAATTCCACATGGGCCACCAAATGCTGTTAAATGAGGTAATGAAAGAAAAATAACTCAAAATAGAAACCACTATTAATGGCCATAATGTTGTTGGTGCTGTCAACACCAATATTGTTTAGAAATGTAAACAAAGCCAGTTGCAGCAGACTAGGAATAAGGCCGATTATAAAAGATTACAAGGTAAATATGATTCCAAATATTGGCAAAATTGTGCCAACGAGGTAACAAAAAATTAGTTGATTAAATTGAAAGTAATGTTAATTACCATCATGTTGTTAAGAAAGGCCGTTAACATGTATAATATTTTCAATATTATAAAACAGGAGGTTCTAGGACTTAGTGTAAAGGCTATAGCAAAATTGCCTCAAATCCATTATTATTAAATTTAAATGATTGCCAATTAACATTCAAAATAATGTTATTTTTTACTATCATACTTTTTCAGTGAGGTCTTCAACATCTAATTCAAAAAAACAATATCAACAAAAGATATGTGCAATTTTGATCCAAAAAATATTGGAGGATATGGTGTGTGTAAATTAGGGAAAAAAACCTAAATTGCTGCAGCTAAACAAACCTAAAAGCTTTATTGTCTTGATAAAACCATATGTCACAGTTGTTGCTATGCATGTATAACTAAAGTGTCACCTACATATAAGAATGCTTCCTGGTATTAAGGCATTGTGCTTTAAACTAAAATTATTGTAAACTAAAAGAGACTATGAAACAAAGTTGATAATGTGATAAATACAACTTTAAATAATGATTTTGATGATACTAAAAGATATTATAAGTTCATTGTACAAGTGTGAGGTATAGCCAATAATTACCTTCTATGCCACCACAGTAAGTGTAATATTATAGTTTAAAATAATAGTGTCTAACTATAATACAAACAAGATCAAAATTTCTAACTGCACATGTGCAAAATAGCATATCTGAACTGGGCCAAAACCTAAGTTCAAAAATAGTAAAGATAAGTCTGAACACGGTCATTAGAAATCGCAAATGACTCAGAGAAAAAAAAAAACTTAATTGCTTTAAGAGTTCACAATCTTAGAAATATTAAGCAAAGGTATGATCGATTGATTTTGGACCATTGTATTTAAGACGTTCTTCAAATAAAATTGATCATAATAATTTCATGGATCAGAAGCAATATCTGAAACCATCATCACGATTTTTCACTAACATAGACCTAATCTAAAACTCATTTTCATCCAATTGATGCCTTTCATATTCTTAAAAACCCTTCTGAAAATTTTACGTGCCAGACAATAATTTCATCATCAGAAGCAATATCTGAAAATTTAATGTCCAATACCCATGATAATATTATGTAGTAAACACTTCTATTTGCCCTAAACATCACAATTATTGGATGTACGAATAAAGTTGTTCTTTAAGGATCATAACTTTGGTACGGTACGTTCAATATATATAGATAATAATTTTCTTTAGTATGATCGTCCGGTCTTTTAAAATGTAAATTCACTATTAAAAACTATATGATTTTATAATGAATTGAACAAAATAATTATAAATCATATGGTTTAATAATAAATTCACATTTTTAAAAATCTGGCGAATGTGCTTTGAGAATGATTATAAATAAACTATTAAATCTATAATCATCTCCCAAACACCTAAATTTTGGGTATTCTTGTCCATATCCAAAGTTTAGGGGCCTATTAAAAAGCTTTAAATGATTTTAATTTGGAGAATTCATCAAATTTAGACCAATTCTTTTATTACTATATAAGCAAATCAGATTTTTGATTACTATACAAGCCCTATGGCAGAAGTCGAGCATTGAAAGAACGTACTTGCATATAAAAAAAAATTTAACCATATCAAATCGTATAGAAATAACATTTTAAAAATCATTAAATTTATTTTTATATTTTCTTTGACGGTTTCATATCCCTCTCCTAATCTAATTTTTCATAAGCTTTTCATAAGATTATTACATGGCAACTATGACAATGAATGGTAGAAATTTATTCATTTTACTTTTCTTTTTATTAGGTAATAAAAACAAACATTATTTTGCTTCCATAATTATAAATTATTTTGCACATTGTTTTACCATTGTTTTCTTCACATAGATTTTACTTCTTCGATGTTTGATATATTTTCTGGACAAAAAAAAAAAAAAAATTGTTTTATGATCGAATGATTTTAGATTTTACTACAACTTATTTCATGGTTTTAGATCAATGAAATTCAAAGCACAACTTCTTCTTCTTCTTCTCATTATTTTCTCTCTAAAGACAAAGGTTGAATAGAAACAAATTCAATATACAAATCGAGTATTATCTTCTATGGTAGTGTTGAAGTGATGACAAATAAAGTTGAGTTAATCCAAATTATTTTTAATTTAAAATTTAAAAATCTGAAAGAAAGCTTGAAGAATATATTGAATCTGTAATGAAATTTTATGTTTTGATTTTATAATATAAATGTGATAATGGGTTGAAGTTGTAGTCTTGAAGATAGTATAAAAGAATATCAGAGTTTATATAAATTGAGATTCTTTTTGTGGTTATATTTTGTTTAAAAAATATTGTTTGCGTTATTATTAAGAGAAAAAATAAATGAATTTAAACTCTATAATATTATAGTTGTAATGTGTCACAATCATTAAAAGGTTTGGAAAAAATTAAATTAGAGAGGTTCAAATTCTTTTTCTTTTCATTTATAATCTGTCTTATGTATGCATATCAATAATTATTTTATCCTGCATTGGGGGAAAAAAATCTGCATTTCTTTCTTAGAACAACAACTCTTTAGGTAGTTGGTTGGATTAGTTACAGTGCTTCCAATTTATTTATGTTATGAAAGTTTGTTAAATATAATTTACTGACTGTAAACGAACAATTTATTACGGACTATAAAAATTATTGTTATGGCTGCACGGTGCAGTTAATGCACCCGTAGTAAGACCTACAATATATATATATATATATATGGAGAGAGAGAGAGAGAGAGAGTCCATCGTCAACTATTTAACATAAGACAATGTGGGATCTTTAAGAATCATTATTATATCTTCCAATAAAAATTTTCCATAAAGAATATTGTATCAAGATTGTCACTGGGTCTTGTACTTTCATAGAAAAGGAACAGCTTACGTGTTAGGAGGTAAATATTCTTTCTTTTCATTTTAATTTTGTAGCGTGATCCATTTAACGTTTACTGTCAAAGTAAAGACTTTAGCCCATTCTGAATCATGAGCAGCCATGGTTGGAAGCCATGGTTGAACATGACTGAAATTTGTTGATCAAATTTGGTGGTAAATTTGATCAAACTTTTTTAGGCAAGTTTTGCCTATAAATAGGAGATGCCCTTCCTTCATTCTAATCATCCCAGAGAAACATTCAAAGTTGTAAAATCTAATGTGTTAAGCTTATGAGTATTAGGAAATTTTAGTATTTTGGTGTATTCCCATGGGGCTGGAGGTGGTAAAATTTAGAGGTTGGTTGTAATAATTTTCTACATAATATTTTTCTCCATTGCCTCTTTTTGACAACAAATTGGTTTTTCTCCTTTGGAGTTTTCCACGTAATCTTGTGTTGTGTGATTGATATATTCTCCATTTAATTTTTCTATTAATTTGTTGCATTGATAAATTGCTGGAGATCTTGGAAAAGCTCAATTTCCTAACAAAGGGTATCGAGCCATTGATTGAAGTTTTGGTGTCGGGCCACTGTTCACGATACTTCTGATCGCTCACGTGACAAAGGTTATTCACGCGGAAGCAATGGGAAGCCAATCCAAAACAGATCCGTGGTGAAAAGTAAAATGATCGCAAGCAAATATGTCGATTGAAATTTTCAAGTCCGGGTGAAATTTGAAATAGAAAAATTCAATGGGAGAATTAACTTTGGCTTATGGCAAGTTCAAGTCAAAGATGTATTGATTCAACTGTTAACAAGGCATTAAAGGAAGCTATCCACTGCCTCAAAGTATGGTCGGAAAAGCTAGTATAAGTGATGAAGATTGGGAAGAATTAGATGATCGAGTCACCGCAGCGCCATACATGTTCAGCAAAGAATGTTTTGCAAATGTAGGAAAAATTCACAGTGAAGAACTTGGGAGAAGCTAGAAAAGTTATGTATCGCATAAAGAGCATCTCAAATCGATTGCAAGGCAATGATTTCACATGCGAAATGGTCAAGGTACAAAAATTTCCGATCACCTCATGTTCTCAATGGTATTGGTCGTAACTAGAAGCCATTGGAGTTAAAATTGAAGATGAGGACAAGGCGCTTAGGTTACTATGGTCACTTCCAACTTCCTACAAACACTTGTTACCTACTTTGATGTACTGGGAAGGAGCAAGAGATCTTGAAGAAGTTACTAGTACTTTACTCTCGGAAGAAAGAAACCGAGTGGTGAAAGTACTAAAACTACGATGTCTCACTTTTGAGGTGGAATTGGCAGTAAAGATAAATCTAAGAAGAAATGAGTCTGGACAATCGTTAAAAGAGATTGTCATAGTAGAAATGGAGCATGATCTGCACATCGATAGTAGTTAAGTCTCATCATCGCGGAGACGATGATCCTGTAAAATAGATGATGATGACATCCTCATGGTATACCATGCTAAAGAGGATGTTTTACTACCCACAAGATTTACACACAAGACATAGTTGGCATTGGATGTGTGGTGGAATTTATGTCGATGGCTGATGAATTTCCGTGAAAGCCAACATGGAAGTTACCATAAATTTCAAGATATTTCGACATGTCGATGTAAAATTCTTAGAATTAATTAATTCTAAGTGGTATACTTTTATGGAGTATGATAAAGGTGAAGACAAATATGGGATCGATTGATTTCAATCAAATTCCGGAGAAATGTCAAAGTAAAGACTTAGCCTCCATTCGAACCATGGAGCAGTCATATGAACATGACATTTGTTGATCAAATTTGGTGTAAGCCCAAATTTGATCAAACTTGAAGACTTTTCAAGTTTTTGCCTATAAATGAGATGCCCTTCCTTCATTCTAATCATCCCAGAGAAACATTCAAAGTTGTAAAATCTAATGCAAGTTAAGGAGTATTAGGAAATTTTAGTATTTTGGGTGTATCTGGGCTTGGGTGAGAAAATTTACGAGTTGTAATACATTAAATATTTTTTCCTTGTCTTTTGACAATGTATTTTTCTCCGGATTTGGAGTTTTCCACGTAAATCTTATGTTGTGTGATTGATATATTCTCCATTTAATTTTTCTTATTAATTTGTTGCTTGATAAATTGCTTGGAGAGATCTTGGGAGGAAACTCAATTTCCTAACAGTTACATTAGGATCCCATTCTTTTTTTTCTTTTTTTTGGGCTGCGTTCTGAATGGATTTGCATTTGAATGAAGTCTAAATTGAATTTAATTTTAATTTATGTTGATTACATATAATTTTTAACATTAGTAAATGTATGAAAAGTAATTTGATATTTATACGTGTCCTTTGAATTTGTATTATTCAATCAGCATTCAAACTTGAGGACGAATTCGTTCCATTATTCAAACTGCATCCATCCAAACCTTTTAATTATATATGTGTCCTTAACATTTATTCCACTATTCAAACTGCATTCAAACTTGAAGTCGAATTTGTTCCACTATTCAAACTGCATTCAAAAGAATTTATTTGATCCATTATTCAAAGTTCAAACTGCATTCAAAACTTCAGGATGAGTTTGTTTCACTGATTGGAAACGATGTTGATAATTTTAGGATTCTAGAATGGCATTAGAATTTGTAAACAACTTATTAGTTGAGTTGATTAACCTTCTTTTATCTATAAGGTGGAGGCCCGTGATTGTGGATGTAAAATACAGAAAAAATAGTATTTGAATATATTTTGGTTGAATTTGTATTACTTAATTAGTTTTTGTACTTGTGTCGTGTTTGTTATTTTAGTTTAATTATGATTTGTGTTTATTAGCATTATTCAAGTATGTTTTGTAATGTAGTTATGGTACAACAAATTTAAAATCTTACTAATAATATAAACAATTAAGATAGTAAAGTAAGGATCGATCTCACGAAAACTATGCTAATTATATTTATTATCAAATCTAAAGCAGGACTTAAAAATAGTAATAATTATTATTACATAAATTAATCTAAGTAAAGAAAATGCCAATTATAAATAAAAATGGGGGTTTTATGAATTTTTAACTAAATAGCAGGAAATAAAGAAATTAAAACTACGAAAACAATAATTTAATAAAAACTCTAATTAAAGGAGAAATAAATAATAATGATGAAAATTTTGGTTAAAGGATCATTCGTGCCACCACCAAACATGCACATAATATATCAGTTCTACCATCAATTTCTATTGAAACTATCAATCATAGACAATAATAAGCTCTGTTAATCTCTCTATTTCCTTATTGTGTCGTTAGGCAAAACAAGTTTTTCACCGAATCTCTAACCATTAAATAATTTAAAACAAGCTCTTTAAATTTAAGATAATGGAAGCATTAAGTAAAGAAAGATATTAGGTTGATTTAGGCAATAAACACACAAGCTCGGATTATTAACCTAGGTTATGTTCTCCAATTGAAATCACTGATTCCAACTTGCTACTGATGATTAAAATATCAAGACAATTACGGATCAAGAACTTTAGTCTAGTATAGAATTTATTCAAGTTCTATCTAATTGACCACTCAAATAAACAGAATAATAAAATCATAAACATTAATTATAGGAGAACATAAACAATCTCAATTAAATTGAATGATAGAAATGGAAAATTGATTGTATAGCATGTTTGAGGTTTTGAATTCACCCTTAACCAAATAGAAAATCTAGCGTAACATAATTGAATTTAGAATAAAAGGGTTAATAAAACCAATCATAGAGATTAATTCAAAGGCCTGACTTTGCTCCAATTTAATTCCTTTTGACTTCTCCCCCTTTTTTTTCTTCTTCTTGCAGCTGCTCTCTCTTCAATCCATCTTAGCTGCGGATTGTATTCTTCAATTTGCTTTCCATATCGTATAAAGCCATGCATGTGCAACTGCCAATTCCAATTCTTTATTTGCTAATGCATGTCCACCGAATGCTAGTTTGCCACAGCTTCTTTACTTTATTTCCCCTTGTCTTTCAATTGGTTTCTAATTTAATCTTGATTGCTACCAAATTAAATTTCTTTATGCTTTTTTTATCCATAATCTCCAATTAATTCCCTATCAAATAAAATAATATAATTAACTAGCAACTATAAATTAAGAATAAAATCTACAATAATAAAATATAAAAAAAATTAAGACAAAAATTAACATAAAAAATATAATTTAGTAAAATAACTAAATTAAAAATTAACTAAAATAATTAGAGTAATTTTGAGACCAAAACAAGAAAAAGTTGGAGAAATTAATAGTAAAATATAGAGAAAATATGCACTTATCAATGTTAGTGCATTGGTATGTTGGCATCGTATTGACAATAATTAATTCAAGTCTTCAATGTGATAGTTATTTTGCATGTAACTAGTTATTTATTTTGTTGTATCCACAATCTATCTGTATAGCTTGGTCATATTTTAGAGTTTAATAGATTAGTTACTGTATTAGACTGTGAGAGATTAATGCCTAAATTTTGTGTCAAAATTTTAAGTCAAAATATCCCATAACATATTTTTATAATGAAAAATATAAAATCATACAATGATTTTTTTTTATCACTATGTACATTAAATGTTATTGGACATAATATTTTATTTATTGTCATCATTAATTATCATAATAAAAGTAATCACTCTTGATAACATAAAAACATTTTTAATTGTAAAATCATTTTTAGTCCTATATTTTTTTTAATATTACTTTTTTGATTAAATTTTTTTGTTTACATTAATAAAAAGAAAATAATTAAATTACCAATTTCACCCTAGAAAATAAAAAATTTATATTAATTTTTTTTGCAAGCACCATTTGCACACTTGGTAGTTTGCATACAATTTTTGACAATTAAAAATTAATATATATATTTTTTATTTTTTAGGGTTAAATTGGTAATTTAATTATTTTCTTTTTATTAATATCCAAACAAAAAAATTATTATTAAAGGGTAATATTGTGAAAGTAAGCTAAAAGAAATAAAAATTAATAATTTAATTTTTGACAATTAAAAATTAATATAATTTTTGACAATTAAAAATTAATATAATTTTTTAGGGTTGAATTGGTAATTTAATTATTTTTTATTAATTTCTAAATAAAAAATTATTATAAAAGGGTAATATTGTAAAAGTAAGCCAAAAGAAATAAAAAGTAACGGTAGGGGTATCAATACTTAAACGGTAGGGATGTTTCGAGACATTTTTAAAAATATAGGGACTAAATGAATACTAATCTTAAAGTATAGGGACTAAATGAGCTTTTACCCTAATTAAAATGAAAGGATATCAATAAAATAATCTTTCATGATTCATAAACTAAAGCCAATTAGGAATATATGTTAGATTTAATTTTTATGAAATTAACAAAGCGATATTCGAAAAAAAAAAAAATATAGGCTTGTAAAACTTAAATTTTATAAGACTTTGGTAATTTCCTACCATGTAATAATATTATTTGTAACATAAACAATAAATTCATGAAATAAGTATGCTAAATGATTGTTAAAAATAACGACTATTTTTAAGTTAATATATATTTCATAATCAATTATATAATGGTCCTTAATAGTATATAAAATAACAAGTATTTTAATATGCGATATTAAATTTTATTAAAACATGGGTGATCAAGTATTTTGTAGGTCACATGCAATCCCACCCATGAGTTTATTGATGTAATTATGATATTTACTTAAATATACATACTTAGATGTGTCCTTTATTGGTGTGATATCATACAAAATTTTACAATTGCAACTTATTTATTTCATTTGTATTAAATAACCTAATAGAAATTATAATATCTTATATTTAATAGTGATATATTTTGAAACATTTATTTAAAAAGATTATCACATTAAAATTTAAAGGAAGGTTGAAAGCAGCTTTTAAATAAAATATGCTATTCAAGTGAAATTGTTTCAACCTCTAAGGATTGTCACATTGTTTTACAAAAATTCTCCATTCACTTAAAGGGTTAATAAACCTTAAAATTATTTATTTTTTTTTAATATAAATATTGTATTGATTAAATCTAATGTATATAATTAAAACATTATTGATGCCGTAAAAAAATTACGGCATGATAGAGGGACCCTTAATTGTACCAATGAGAATTTCAATTCAAGAAATAAAGCATTGGTGGAGTCCATATCACATGAGTTTATTTATCTAGCTAGTGGCAGCTAGGGCAAAGGAAGAAGACTCGGGCGTGTATTAGATGTGGGGACCACGTGACGCATGTCAAGAAGAGAATATAGAGATTGAAGTGATTTTCAAAAGAACTGGATGATGATCATCTTCTTGACAAGGCAAGATTAAACGAGTTTCGTTCTTTAAAAGCTAAATATTTGAATAGTGAACATGAAATCTCTTATCGAATAGAATCATTCTGATCCTTGGCGTGAGGGTCATCTATAGAAGGAGAAATTCTGCACTTCAAAAAGTTTGAAGACTACAGAGCAAATATTGTGGTATATCTCTTTGTTATTTGTGCTTGGCACATCTTTGTTACCACAGAATAGTCTTTCAGTCTTCATTGTTCTATATCTATTTTATAGGTGAAGTTGCTTTACATATCGGTTTCTTCGGAAGAGGAGACACAGCAAACACAGCAAACAAGAATAGCCGTGGTGAGGGCTGAATATTGATTAAGACGTTTACAAGGTAGGGCCAAGATAGTAAGAGGGAGTGTCAACATTGCATAAGTATCTAACAGGTTGTATCTATGCATCTCTTGCTGAATTATTCAAATTATGGGCGTGGTCGCATATATGTAAGAATTTTAAACTCCTAACCATGTAAAATTCTGTGTTGTTTATTTCCGCACTTTTAATATCCTTGTAACAACTATTTAATTAAAGTTGGTAAAACCGCACGACATTTGGTTAGTTATTAATGTTTTCACATAATAGGACAAATTATATATAAACTACCAAATTAGTTGGAATTAAAATATAGGGAATCTTAACATTATTTTGATTAGAAATAGTCAATGTGTTGTAATCTCAAGGAATTTATTTTAGGAAAAAGCCACCTAGACCGTAAAGATTTGTTCAAATGGTAACAAAGCCAGAGGCCCTATTGATTTCAGAAATAGTGACACAAACCCATTCTTTACTATTATATACTTCATTTGATCAATATTATTCTAATATTAAAATACTATTAATATGTCAAACAAATTTTGGTATTAAAATATATATGGCATGTTAATAATATCAAAAATATATTTTAATATTCAAAATAATTTACTAAATATTATTATTTTTTATTATAAAATTTTGTAAGTCAATTTTACGTTGTTATATATAATCAAAGAATATTATATAGATGCCAACTATTTACTTATTAAAATCGCAGAAACAAGAGATCTAGGGTTCGTACCCTACTCAAATGAGCGGGGTTAATACTAAAAGAAGAGTTTCTACTTTTATTTGTAAAATCAAGGAGGTTTACATGACCATTTGAGCAAACCTTATGGCGTGGATGTTTTTATTCTTCATTTTATTTTCTCAATAATAATATAGGTGAGAATATCTTCACCCCACTATTTGTGTAAACCCAACCCACCACCATAAGATAATTGCAATAAGTTCACATTATTTTTTAAAATTAGAAATTAACAATAAGTTTAAATAGCTAATTAATTAAATCATTCTTATAATACTTTTTGTCCTTTTCAACTTAGGTTTTTGACAATCTTTGACCATTTAAGATTGTTTTAAGATAGGTTTAATTTGAATATTTTACTTTTATAATATGAAATGACCAAATTACCTCAATAACCATGTATTACTGTAACTAATAGTTAAAGCATTTAGTTTTAAGTTTTATAATCAATTATGTGTAAATAAAATTTAAAATAATTTTTAGTACAAGAAAAGTCCTTTTCACTTTTGGAGTTTGATGCAATAATCTATTTCATCCTTACCTTTAAATAATAGTTTATTTCGTCCTTACTTTTCAAACAATAGCTCAAAGTACCCTTACGTATATTTATAGTGGTTTACTATATAATTTGTTGAGGGAAAATAAGATTTTCAATTAAATACATGCAATCCATTTTAAAATAAAAATCTGAAGAACTAACATCTGACTTTCTGCATAAATTTAAAATTTTATAATAAGTTAACGAAATAAAGATAACACTAAAGAACATGTAATATACGCACATACACACATTATTATTATTATTACTACTACGACTACTACTATTATTATTTTCTAACAAGGGATCACTGATCATATTAAAATTAAGGATAAGCTAAAACATAAAAAGCACTCACTCTAATGCAGTGTCTTTTATTATGTAGTATATTAAATATGTGCTTTTATGTCTTTAGTGTCATTTTTATAAGCAATGAAGGTGTTTGTGTTTGCTTTTGATAAGATAACAATACTAATTGATTATTTATTTATTTATCCTGACTATATTATAGTTCTGGCCAAGCTAAAAGACAAAAAAAAAATCACTTTAGTGACTGCAAATTTTTTATATTTTGTCTTAAACATATAGTTTACATATTATTTAGTGTTAATATTATTTATTCATTAGATTATCCTTAAATTTTAAATTTATATAGAAAATTAGATGTTATTTAATTGTATTTGAAAGTTTTATTTTATAATAGTTTGTATCTCCTTAATTTAAAATCTTATTTTGCGCCTTAACAAATTACACAATAAACTAACAGTAAAGAACAAAGGGTGTTTAGAATTATTGTTTAAAAATCGAAGAGGATATGAGCTATTATTTGTGCTGAAGCATTGTCTAGCCTCTCCGTTAATTAATTTTATTCCTGATATCTGCGTACCGTTGCATCAGTAAACTGATCGTTTTTCAATGACCAACGTGGTGTCATTCTTCCGCTTCACTTCCGATGCATCACACTTATTGAAGGCATTACCAAAGGCGAACCTATGAGAATAAAAAGTACTCTGAGCATTTAATTTTTTTATTTTTGTATTATCAAAATAGGTCCAGAGTAATTTATCGTAAAACAACAATCCACTGTAATCATATCAAACATACTGAAACGATCCGGCCCGAATTTCTTCGGACGAGTCCATCTAATCTCATCAAAACAGACTTAATAATAATTTAATTAGTAACAATTTTACTAAAAATTTGATAAAATCTCTTTTATATATATAACATTCCCAATCTACAAATATGAATATAACACTCCTAATATAATTCAATATACAACAAACTCCAGTGATCAACACTCAACTAAAATGCTAAGTTTTATATCTCCAGAATCTTAAAAGATAATATTATAACTAATATTAATATCTCAGTTTATTCTTAATCCCAAAAGAATAATATAACAAAATTATACAATCCCAACAAAACGAGATAACCAAGATGTCCTAACAAAAACATCTATATCTTCTAACATCATCACGTTGCCAAGACTCAAAATATATTTATTTGTCATTGATCCCGGTGGTGAGGGGAAAATATAATAAAAACGGGGTGAGTTTAAAACTCAGTGAGTAGATAGTAGTTTTTAAAAATTAATTCTTACTTTAAAAGAAATAATCATATCATTTCCAAACACGATTTCATTAAATCATAAGCGAGAAACCAGTAATAAATCATTTAATATTTAAACCAGATTACTACCCATGCAAATCATATCACAATATCATATAAAATACACAAATCTGAAAATCATCACCAAACAAGTATCCAGGGGAATAATCTCGTCATATCCGAACCTCAACGTGAACGACGTCATTATCCCAATCACATGCTACAGATAGATATAGAAATATCATCTCACATCTCATCATATCTCACAGATAATCTACCCCAGCGACAAAGATACCCCAAAAGACTCAATTGGCCCCATCGATTATCTCAGATCTCAATATCTCTCTATCTCATATTTCAGTATCTCAAATCATCATACTGCACGCTAAAAGCGCGTAAACACACTACCCCAAAGTTCTGCTCTCATCTCATCTATATCATCAGATTGTCCAAAGCTTTTAAAAACAATCTATATACTCATATTCATGTATATTCTAATCATACTTTAAATCATACATTTCTTTTCATTATCACATCTAAATCCACTTTTCTCATCTTTAAAATACTATCATATTTCATTCAAAGTCGATACACAAAATCATTAACCAAACATTTTAATAAAATACCAATACGTGAATAAAATCCATTTCGAGGAAATCATTAAATTAGAACATTTAAAACACTTATTTCTCAAACATGCATTACTATCATAATTAACTATGAAAATAGGTTTTGTATATTCCACACTCAATTATTGTCCACGTCCATGGCTACCGATCCTCCTAAACCAATAATTATTTTCCGTAACTCGAAATTAGAACTAAATTTATGCAATAAACTCGAAACAAACATCTATCCATAATTTACAACTCCCGTGTCGATAAAATTATTAAAATGTCCTCGAGTTCCTAAATCATTAAAATACTCCGGAATCGTAAATCACCAAATTACTCTCGGAATCATAATTACACACAATCTTCAATTCTAGGAATTACTAAAATATTCACAGGCTCAGAAATTACAAAATGGCCCTCGGAGTGTGAAATTACCGAAATGCCCTTGCCGGTCAACGATCACCGAAATTTGGTCAACGCTGGCCGGGAAGCTCAAGTATGAAATTTCTGGCCACACTAAGTCCAACGGTGGTGGTGGTGACCTCCCACGCGCGTCAATAGCTCTGGATCGAGTTCCTAAATCTATAAGTCCTTCAACGGCCGATCAACAGCAAAACGATGTCCCCGGCGGCACTGGATGGTCGGAAATGGAAGAGGGAGTCGTGGGGAACAAAATCCAATCGGTGGTGTCACCCAAAACCGGCGAAAATCCTAGCGGAGCAAAGTGAAACAGTCGCGGGTTTCAAGCTTCGATCGCCGGCGTTCCGGTTGGTTTTCGGCGGCGAGGATGGCAGGGAACGACGGCCGGCTTCTAAGCTTCAGATTGGTACCTAGCTTGACCGGAACGGTGGCCGGAAATGGAAGTTACAACCGGGTCAAGGTCGCCGGTTTCGGGTTGGGTTTTCGGGTCTGTAGTTGGGTCGGTTTGGCAGCTTCTCTCTCACTCTCTCACACGTGTAAATGTTTCCCTTGTTTTCCAGCTCTTTTCTTTTATTAACTTCTTAACCGCCTCTTTTTGTTCATTTTAAATTCTACGTATGTTACACATAACTTTTCTCTACGCCCTTTCTCTGTATTTATCTTTTTTATTTTTTTTGAAAAATTCTTGGATTGGAGTGAGTGAGAGTAGATGTTCTTTAAATAAAAGTATGGATTGTCAATCGAATCAATTATTTATTTACTTCGAAAGAAATTGTTTTAAATTATAATTTTATCCTTATGTTAATTATAATTTGTAATTAAAAAATTAATAAAAAATATATTTGGAAAATAAAATAAATATTTTATTATATTTATAAATTAATAATATTCTTAATTATGTAAATCATAATTTTTTATTAATTTTAATTCTAATAAACATTATTTTATTTTATTTAATATATTTATATTAAATTTAAATATAATTATATTAAATTTATTATTATATAAAATACTAATATAATATTATTTAGAACAAAATTAATATTTTCTTAGAATAAAATATTTATTATTATTAATATTAAATAAATATAGTACTATTATTTTAAAAATAAAATCAATAATATTATATTTATTAATTCTCTATTAATATAATAATATTATTTTAAAATAATTTTAACTTAGAATCAATGCAAATTATTATTTAGTTAAATATAATAATATTATTCAAATAAATATAATATTATTTATTTTATTTTATTAATTATAAAATATTAAATTGAATTAAAATTAAAAAAAAAAGGTAGAAAAGGAAGAGGTGGGAGTGGATTCTGTTAACATAAATATGTTAATAATATTGATTTTGATGATAACAAATTTTATATGGTTTTTGACAAAAATATTGGAGATATTTCTTAATAAACAAAAGCCCTTTTATTCATTGCCTTATTTCTTCATAAAAGATGGACTTTCAAATTAGAAAGAGATTCTCTACAAAAACTCGTTTAAAATTGCAATTCTGGTTATAAACGGTGAACCGTTTATTTAAAACGGTTAACGATTAAAGGCGTATAAACATATTTCCTAAACCTCTTATGAAAAAAACAAAAAGATGGCAAGATTCTGGAACTTAACTTTATTTTAAGCAGTTAGATTAACACCGAAGCGACATAATGCCTAAAGCTCTAACCGTTTATGAAAAACAAAAATCACCAAGAATGGAAAGGCTACTGGAACTTAACGGTGAACCGTTTATTTTAAACGGTTAACCGATAATGTCCAGAATTGAAGGTTGTCCTCCTCGCGATTAACGAAAGGCTAAATTGTTTTGCAGGTTACTGGAGCCAAACGGCGAACCGTTTATTGCAAACGGTTAACCGATAATATCCAGAAACGATTACTTCACGCAAGTCCTTAACCGTTTAGCGTAAACGGATAACCAATGCTCATCTTGCAGGTCTCTGGAAATTAACGGCGAAAGGGTAAGCCTAAACGGCTAACCGTTTATTTGAAAATTGGCTCAACGGTAACTTTGACCAGCCTAAACGGTTAACCGTTAATGGTTAACGCGAACGTTTCTGTCTTATTAGATTTTCTAGATATAAATAAAATTCAAATTGAAGGTTGATCACACCATTTGAGCTAATATTCGAGAATACAATCTTCATTAAACACATTCTTTGCTTCATCTATTCACATATTAAGCATCATTGTGTAATCTTATATATATTGTGAGAGGCAAAACAGATTTGTAATCTTTTTACTTTGGGTGATTGTAAGTGTTGGGATACATTTGGGTTAGAGATTGGGGATAATCTCTTGTTGTAAAAATCATTGACACCTTGGAAGTCAAGTGTAAGCATTTGGCCTTGGAGGCTTGCTTAGTGGAATCTCAAGCCGGAAAGCTTGGAGGCGTGGGCGTGGCGAGGTTGGCGAACCACGTAAAAATCTCGGTGTTTGAATCCTCTTCCCTTATCTTTTTATATTGTGATCATCTTAATTATTATTGCTTTGAATTTGATTTATAATTGCATTAAGATTTTCTTTAATAAATTGAATAATTTTTAGAATCAATTCACCCCCCTCTTGGGTTGCATACTTGTATTTCAATTGGTATCGAGCCTCGTTCTCTTGTTAAGACTTAATAAGTAAAAGATCCAAATTGACCGAACCTTTAGAAGGGCAATCCACTAGACCACCATTTTCGATGGTAATGACTATCTTATTGGAAAACTAGAATGAGAATCTATTTGCAAGCCTTAGATTATGAAATTTGGGAAGTTGTTTGTGATGGTCCATTCATGCCTACGTTCAAAGATGAAGTAGGAGATGATATTCCTAAACCATCGAGTCAATGGTGAGTTAGAAAGAAAAGATGTCTCTAAACTCCAAGGCTATGAATGCTTTGTTTTGTGCCCTTGATAAGAAAGAATTCCATAGAGTATCTAGTTGTGAAAGTGCGCAAGAGATATGGAACAAACTTGAAGTTGTCTATGAAGGGACAAATCAAGTGAAAGAGTCTAAAATCAGTAGATACACTCGTCAATATGAGTTGTTCCAAATGGAACAAAATGAAAATGTGTATTCTATGTACACTAGATTCACGGACATAGTGAACACCCTAAGTGCCTTAGGGAAAATCTTCTCAAATAGTGAGAAAGTTAAGAAAATCATTAGGTCACTTCCAAAAGAATGGAGACCTAAAAGAACCGCTATTGAAGAGGCCAAAGATTTAAATACTTTACCTCTTGATGATTTAATTGGTTCTCTTATTTCGTATGAAGAGGATTTAGTTGCAGAAAAAAGACATGAGGAGAAGAAGAAAAGCATTGCTCTCAAAGCTTCAAAATATGAGAGTGATGGGGAGAGTGAACCGGATGATGAAGAGCTAGCCATGCTAGCAAGGAGGTTCAGAAAATTCTTCAAGAAAATCGGAGAGCGAAGAAATTTCAGAAACTTCAAGAACTATAGGGAGAAGAAGGAGGCAATCACTTGTTACAAGAAGCACTGGACATATAAGATCTGCCCACTTATCAACAAAACTCAAGAAGAAAGCAATGGTTGCAACTTGGGATGATAGTGAGGAAGAATCAAATGATGAAGAAGGATCGAAGTATCACACCTAGCACTCATGGCAATAGGAGGGGATGATGATCTCAATGAGGTAAGTGATCCTACCTATGATGAATTATATGATGCTTTTCAAGATTTGCATAATGAGTTGATGAAAATTGGTAAAAAGAATGTATTTCTTAAAAAGGAAATAAAGCTTAAAAATGAAAATGAATCTCTAAATGCAAATTGTATGCCTGTAGGAAACAAAACATTGCATGATGAAATTGCATTATCAAATGAGAAACCAGCATCTTACATTTGAAATCACACATAGATGAGTTGAAAATGAGAACAAATTGCTCAAGAAAAGAATAATGAATTGAATAAATTGTTTTAAAATTTACAAATGGGCAAAAGATGTTGGATAATATGCTTAACTCACAAAAATGTGTTTTGATAAAGGAGGACTTGGATATGCTAACTTGAAGCAAAAGTATTATAAAATTATTTTGTTAAAGCTATCCACAAATGATCATAAGATTGCATGTCATTATCAGTAATCAAAATGGTCACATGAAATTTAGATGTCCGTGAAAGGAAAGCATATTATGGTGTCAAATGCATTTGGGTTTCAAAGGAACCGTTCTTAACTCTCAAGGATCCAAAAGCTTTGGGTACTAAAACTTGAGACTTTTTCTTGTAGGGCTTGAAGAAGAAAAAAATAAATGGTACTTGGACAGCGGTTGTTCCAAGGCACATGACCGGAAACTATGCATGGTTCTCAAGCTTCACCAAATTGAAAATGGTGGAGGCGTATCTTGGAGACAATTGAAAGGAAAAATTCTTGGAATTGGAAATGTTGGTAAAGCCTCTTAATTGAGAATGTATGTTTGGTTGAAAACTTGAAACACAACTTAATTAGCATTAGTCAATTATGTGACAAGGTTATAAAGTTATCTTTGATAAACTTAGTTGTGTTATTGAGAACTCATGTGATGGCAAAACCTTATTTGTTGGAAATAGATGTGGTAATGTTTATATCATTGACATAGAATGCATCTACATAAATGTTTTTCGGCATTACATGATGATTGTTGGTTATGTAGCATAGAAGGTTAGGACATGTATGGATTTGATTTCAAAATTTGAAGATGTTTTAGTTAAGGTCTTTAGAAATTGGTTTTCAAAATGATAAGATTTGTGAAGCTTGTCAATTTGGAAAACAAATTAAAACTTTCAAGAATAAAACCATATTTCTAAAACCACTTGAACTTCTTCATAGATCTTTTGGGCCATCTAGATATGCAAGTCTAAATGGCAAATATTATGCATTTGTGATAGTGGATGATTATTCTGATATACATGGGTATTATTCTTAGCCAATAAGGATGCTGCTTCGATGCTTTTAAAGTGCTTTGTAAGAAATTACAAAATGAAAAAGGCATGGTATTGTATGCATTAGGAGTGATCATGCATTTGAGAGTTTTTGTAATAATCTAGGCATTGAGCATCAATTTTCATCACCTAACCCACAAAAAATGGGTTAAGAGAAAGAATAGATCTGTTAAGAATGGCTAATGAAAATGCATTACCAAAATATTTTTGGGCAAGCCGCAACACATTATGTTTTAAATCGATTAGACCTAATCTTAATAAAACTCCATATGAGCTTTGGAAAGATAGAAAACTCAACATTGGCTATTTTAAAGTTTTGGATGCAAATGTTTTGTTTTGAACACAAAAGATAATCTTAGTAAATTTGATCCAAAATCGATGTTGGTATTTTCTTGGTTATTCAAATTCAAGCAAAGCTTATATCTATAACAAAATTTTAGTTGTGGAGGAATCTATGCATGTCACATTTGATGAGTCTAACCCCTCTGGAGAAAGTCGTTGATGATGATGCGGAGAAGAAGAACAAAAGAAGAAGCATCAAATGAGAAGATGCACCATGGAATTCAAGAGGAACATCATGAAGAACCAAATGTGGAGCAAAATGAAAATATTTCTCAAACACTCCCCGAGTGGGGTATGTCTCTTCTCACCCTAAAGGCGTAATTTTAGGAGATCCCTCACGAGGTATTACAACTAGATCATCACTTAGAAATACTTGTGAGCATAATGCATTCATCTCTCAAATTGAACCAAAATCCTTTGAGGATCGAAAATGATGAATCTTGGATTATGGCAATGCAAGAGGAGTTAAATCGATTTGAAAGAAACAATGTGTGGGAATTAGTTCAAACCTGAACATCAATCTATAATAGGTACTAAATGGGTGTTTAGAAATAAGATGGATGAATCCGTGGTTGTAAGAAACAAAGCTAGATTGGTGGCTCAAGGTTACAACCAAGAGGAAGGAATTGATTTTGATGAAACCTTTGCACAAGGTTAGAATCCATTAGGATGTTGTTAGCATGTCATAAGGATTTTATTTTATATCAAATGGATGTCAAGAGTGCTTTAAATGGATATATTTTGGAGGAAGTTTATGTGAAACAACCTCCTGGTTTTGAAAATGAAAAATTTCCAAATCATGTGTATAAGTTGTTCAAAGCCTTGTATGGATTAAAACAAGCACTGGTATGATAGACTTAAAAATTTCTTACTAGAAAATGACTTCTCTATGGGTAAAGTGGATACTACTACATTTGTTAAGCATAAGAACTAAGACATACTTATTGTTCAAATTTATGTTGATGATATTATTTTGGTTACTAATGAGTTGTTGTGTAAAGAATTTTCATTGTGTAAAAAGAATTTGAGATGAGTATGATGGGAGAGTTGAAATACTTCCTTGGACTTGAAATCAAACAAAGCGAGGAAGGAATTTTCATAAATCAAGCCAAAATGCGTAAAGGATCTACTCAAACGATTCGGCATTGATGATTGAAGACCAAGAATACATGAGCACAAAACCAAACAAAAGATGAAAAAGGTAAAGAAGTGGATATCAAAATGTATCGGGTATGATCGGATCCTACTTTATTTAAGTAGACCCGATATCATGTTTAGTGTATGTTTGTGTGCAAGATTTGTCATGTCCCAAGGAATCTCTATTTGCTCATTGTTAAAAGAATTTTCCGTTATTTGAGTGGAACCATAGATATTGGCCTTTATCCTGGGGAACTCATATAGATTTAACATGTTTTTTAGGATCGGATTTTGCTGGTTATAAAGTGTATAGGAAGAGCACTAGTGGAACTTACTATATTCTAGGAAACTCTCTTTTTTCATGGTTTAGCAAGAAACAAAATTTTGTTGCACTTTAACTAGAGAATATATAAATTTAGGAAGTTGTTGTGCATGTTAAATTTTAATGAACTATCGCAATCTATTGTAGTATAGATCAATGGTGACGCGATCCCACGAGGTGGATTTTAATTGTGTGTAGAATTAATTTTGTAAATGGGTGATTGGATTTGTGGTGGAAATGAATTGGAATATGCTAAAACTTAAATTAAAATGGCGAGAATAAATTCTAAAATTAGAATTAAAATGGCGAGAATAAATTGAAGAGAATTCTATTGAAATGACGTACTTGGGTATCTGGATACGTATCAACATGCATAATGGGCTAAATAATCCGTATTAATTAATTAAATCATGAGGGGAATCCACAAACCACGCCTAATCAATATGGTGCTAAGATCGTCTTAAATAATAATAACCTTATACTAGAGAGCCAGTGTAACCAAGGCGATTCTGACAACGATCGATTATTTAATGTCGATAAGTCAAATCATCCACAAAACTAGAGGGAAAAGAAAATAAATTTACCAAATAAAGCCCATGACACGTGTTGAGACTTCACCTTGAAAGGAAATTAGCTACTTCAATGGTGAACTAGGCAAATGGAAATTTATTAAAATACGAAGAAAATACAAGATGGAGAAGGAATTACAGAAAATGGATCCCAAAATGGATTCGAGAGATATCAAATTAGGGGAGAGGCCCTTTTTATAAATGGAGTAAATCATGGCCAGGATTAAAAACGATTTGGGCCTTCGAGTTCATACGTCATCAACATCCACGGTTTGACCACGCGGATGAACATAACACGGTTTGACCCGACTTTTGACGATGCGGTTTGGTTGAAAATAATCACCGTCGTGATTTTTTTCGTCTAATCGATATCTTGCCACGTCACCATCAACATAAGAATTTTAGCAGATCGTGACACCTCATCAATGCCACATCATCGGTCCGTCTATGTGAGCAGTTACGCCACGTCATCACGGTCGACCACGAGTAAATCATGGCCATCGGATTGCCACGTCAATGAATATTTGACCGACTTTGACATGAAACGAACGCTTGGTTGAAAATAATTTTTTTCGATATCTTTGTCGCCACCATCAATATGAATTTTAGCCCAGATCGTGACACCTCATCCAATGCCACATCATCGGTCCGTCTGTGAACAGGATTCGCGTCATCGATCCGCGGTTTGACCGCGGATTAAATCATGGCCGGATTAAAATTTGGGCCTTCGAGTTGCGCCACGTCATCAACGATCCGCGGTTTGACCGCGGATGAAACGATACGGTTTGACCCGACTTTGAAACGATGCGGTTTGACCCGGATGAACGATACGCGGTTTGGTTGAAAATAATCTGTGATCGTTTTTCGATATCGCCACGTCACCATCAACAATTTTAGCAATCGTGACACCTCATCGATCAATGCCACATCATCGGTCTCTATGTGAGCGGAACGTGATATCTGATTATCGTGAATAATCACCGTACATGTGAATAGTGTCATTTTTCCTTTTATGCTCCTGGTTTTCCCGTCACGAGTTCAAAAGTGATGTCCGTTTGCCGTCGATCTCTCCTTTATTGTGAAATGGCTATAATGCCTAAAATACATAAATTACTTAATTAAAATAAAACACACGTAATTAAATCACAAGAATGTTAAATACATAAAAGTAAGGGTTGTTATTAAGACTTGAAATGTAAAATAACGGTTTTCTCCTTTATAAATATGCATTTTCTAACACTCAACAAAGCACTTTGGATGAAACAAACACTTAGAGATTATGGCATTAATCTTGAACAAATTCCTATTAATGTGATAATATTAGTGTATAAACCTTTCAAAAATCCTATTCAACGTTCTCGAACCAAGCGTATAGAAATAAGACATCATTTCTTGAGAGATCATGTTCAAAAGGAGATATTGCATTAGAGTTTATTTCCACGGAAAAAACAACTTGCCGATATTTTCACAAAACCGCTTTGAAGAACAATTTTCAAAAATTCATGAACTTGGGATGATGAAATTTTTGCATTAACATCTATTCATGCTATTGAGTGTCTTGAATTGATTGATTACTATTTGTAAATGCTTGAGCTTGGTAGACAAATGATGAATTTGCATTGATAACTCTTGATTATATGAATTGATTGGTTGAAAACATGTCCATGAATCATGCATTAAATTGGCTCATAAAATATTTTCGGATCAATTAAATGATCTTGGAATATATTATTCTTGGCCAAAAATTAAATCAAATGTGCAAAATTACGATAAAATAAGCGGTTAGTTTCGCTATAATCGGATCACCGTTTAATTCGAACGAGATTATGTGTGGTTTACCACTTTCACCCATCGGTGAACCGTTTTTCAACAGAAGTCCTCTTGATTCTCGCTTAGGCTTTCACCGTTTCCCTTTCTTCAGCCTCTGGAAGTTACCCTTTAACCGTTTAAATAAACGGTTAACCGTTTTCGCGAAGTATATATATTGTTCAAAGGTTTTCTTTTCCCTCTCCAGTTACCCTTTCACCGTTTCCACCATTATCAAGTTAAAGGTTTTCATCCTCAAATCCTCATTTTCTTGCTTTCCTTGCCAAATCAAACCTTCGAAAATCATTTCTTATCACCTTTAGAACAATTCTACGATTCAAAACTTCAAATCGAGCCAAAATTCAAAATCCCAAATCTAAACCCTTGTCATGGTCGGGTTTCTTCGTTCTAATCCAATTTCCACCTTTCTTGAAATTGAACATCTTACTCACATCCTCTACTCTTCCTTAAACCTTTTATCGATCTAGTTTCGTCCCATTACGTGTTTCCATGGTTGAACCCTCGGAGAAATCCCATAATCTGCCTCCAGGAATCCCATACCACCTCGGAGGTCTCTGAATTTTCAAGGATTCACTTCCCTTTGGCTAAGCGGTTCAAGATCGCTTTGATGGTCGAAAGGTACTTGATCCTTTTTGTTGATATTGATGATTTCCAACTTTGTAGAAGTATTGGGATATCTTACGCGGAGTTCCATTGATTTTGATGACGAGTTTATCAAACTTAAGTCTTTTATTCGAACATGGAAATCTCCGACACTCGCTTTAAATAAGATAGTTACTCAAGTCGGTAATGAGTTTGATGATCACGGACTGGTGACCTTCTTGGTATCTCTTGTGAGGGCTTGATATTTACACCTGGGAAAGCCCTCTCCTTTGATAGTTTTTCTCATACTCATGGCGTCCGTAATATATGTCGTCGAGACTTATCGGATGAGATTTGTTTGCTTAGTTCGGTCTCAACTTTACCTCCAAGTTCGTATTCTTCACACTATTTTGACGGTAGCATAGTGACTCACCAGGAAGGGTCACTTTCGGATGAGGTTGGGCGTTGCCTATTAGATAGCCTTCTACGCATCCCATTAACCTCGGGTATATTATTAATGCGACATATGTTGAGTACTCCGTCAACCATCGCTTGCTTATGGCGATATCATCTAAAATCTGCGCGCTTTGAGTGCCCTTTCGGACATATGGAGACTCGATTGGTTCCGAGGCCATGACGATGTCATTCTCTAGAAAGAATGGAGTGTGGATAAAGACAAGCAACTCCAAAACCGGATATTGATTGCTCGGATGACGATCGGATGCTCGAATGATGTCTATACTCCGTCCTTCCTGACTTTAGATTAGGAGCTCATCCTCATCCTCCGCGTCGCCATTTTGTCCCTCGGCCTCCAGCTGACTCAGACTCTGAGGAGCGTGCGATGGATGCTGATATTCCCTCCTCTTCCGAGCCGCCTCAGCTCTTCTGCTATCACCGCTCCATTCGCTTGAGCCAGGTGCAGTGATTCATGTTATGATTCGGGCGGAATGATTCTTGATCGGTTGGACATCATTTCCCGTGATCACCAAGGCTCCGCTCGACTTTGATTTTCAATGACGATTGACTCGAGCTTATCGCCGGACAGCGCACTCTTCTCAGCTATTTCGGCTATGATCCGGGGAGCACATCTTCTCCGCCTCCATAGTTTCTGAGTTCTGTTTTCGCACATACATTTTTCCATTTTGGTTGTTAGCTTTTTCATACTTCGTATATGGATTTTGATGCATATGTGTGTGATGTTCTTGATGATTAGATGATTGATGCTTTGTGATTGAATAATTGTTGGTATGTTTGTGGATATTGAAGTGTTCTTTTGTTTTGATCATGGAGTTGTTGGCTTGTTGAAAGAAGCAGTTGGTGTCAATATATTTTGGAAGTGTTCTATCTCATTTTGTATAAGTGGTTTGATCATTTTAAGAAACTACTTAAAATTTTAAGGGCAACTTCTTTAATGCATTTATGCGTATTTCTTAGTTCTCTTTCTTTTTGATGATGAAGGGAGATAATTATGGTTTTAAGATGGTTATTAAATGGGAGGTATTATTTTAAGATGGATTTAAAATGGGAGATTTAAAGCAGCAAAAATCCTTTTATTCGCATTTCTCAATTTGGCCATACATTTAGGGAGCACATATTAAGGGGGCTAAACATTGATTAGAATTTGTCATCATCAAAAGGGATTGTTAACATAAATATGTTAATAATATTGATTTTGATGATAAATTTTATATGGTTTTTGACAAAAATATTGGAGATATTTCTTAATAAACGAAAGCCGCTTTTATTCATTGCTATTTCTTCATAAAAGATGGACTTTCAAATTAGAAAGAGATTCTCTGCTTTTAAAATTACAATTACGGTTATAAGCGGTGAACCGTTTATTTAAAGCTTAACCAGATTAAAAAAGCAACATATTTCCTAAACCTCTAACGTTTGAAAAAGCGGAAAACACAAAAGATGGCAAGGTTCTGGAACTTAACGTGAACCGTTTATTTTAAGCAGTTAGTTAACACCGAAGCGACGTAATGCCTAAAGCTCTAACCGTTTATGAAAATCACCAAGAATGGAAAGGCTCATCGGAACTTAACGGTGAACCGTTTATTTTAAGCAGTTAATAATAATCGAAAGATTGTCCTCTGCGATTAGGATAAGGCTAAATTGTTTTGCGAGAGAGACGAACCGTTTATTTCAAGCGGTTAACCGATAATATCCGAAAGCGTTACTTCAAGTCATGCTTTAAGCGTAAGCGGATAACAAATGCTCATCTTGCGGGTCTCGGTAGTTAACGGCTAAGGTTAATTACAAGCAAACCGTTTATTTGAAATCTGGCTGAACCCAAAAGCGGTTAATTTATGGTTAACGGCGAACCGTTTACATCCGCTAGATTTTCACTCCATATAAATAGCTCATTCAAATTCAAAGAAGGTTGATCACAACGACCATTTGAGCTAATATTCGAGAATACAATGAGCTAGAACACATTCTTGCTTCATTATTCACATATTAAGCATCATTGTGTAATCTTATATATATGTGAGAAAAGCAGTTTGTAATCTTTTACTTTGAGTGATTGTAAGTGTTGGGATACATTTGGGTTAAGAGATTGGGGATAATCTCTTGTTGTAAAAGTCTATTGACACCTTGGAAGTCAGTGCATTTGAGCCTTGAGCTTAGTGGAATCCTCGGAAAGCTTGGACGTGGCGAGGTTGGCAACCACGTAAAATGGTGTTTGAATCCTCTTCCTTATCTTTTTATATTGTGATCATCTTAATTGTTATTGCTTTGAATTTGATTTATAATTGCATTAAGATTTTTCTTTAATAAATTGAATAATTTTTAGAATCCCAATTCACCCTCTTGGGTTGCTACTTGTATTTTAGATTCACTGAGTCCTCTCCAAAAATGGGTGGTACGATGGGATTTCAATCCTTCACTAAATAAGTAAATGATGGAAGAATCCACACTCACTCAAAAGTAAACACACTCTTATAATCTTCATGTTTTAAAGTTTTGCTATGAAAAGTGGCCAAATCATATTCATTATGCGAGAAAATTGATTACTCTTTTATTGCACTGATAGAATAAGAAATTGTTATCTTAAAATACAAACAAACACGTTGTACGGAACCCTCATGAAATTAATGAGTTATGTATATTCCATTTTAACAGTAATTGGTTGCAACAAAAACGGGCGCTCTCAATTTTTTTTTAATACTGCAGCTACGTCTTAAGCCACAGGATTTAAAAGAAATATTTTTTAATGCACTATAAAGTCATTATCCTAAACTAAATCGAGGCTATATATACATATAATCATTATCAAGTGCTCTCATTTTTTTTTAATACGAACATACTCTCTGAAATCATGCGGTTTAAGAGAGTTAAAAACTAACTCTCTTAGACCTATATATATGCGATGGATGCAATTAATTCTTTGTCCAAATCAGATCTTAATGATATTTGAAAATAATACACTGGAGGAGGCTAATCTTATCTGCCGACAGTTTAATAGTGTTGAGAAGATTTTTAATGTAGAGAGAGAACTTAGAGTGAGAAAGGAAGAAGGTGAAGAAATTGAGGCTAATTTTTAGTATTTTGATAAATTGATTAACTATTTTATTAATTTTAAAATTTACTAAGAGTGGGGTTATTTGATCACTGTACTTTTTTTTAAATTAAATTTTTTATTGTCAAAATATAATTGGATCAATTATTTATTTGACCTTATTCTCTCTCCTTCCATATCCTTCCCTTACGAAAATTTATCATGATACATAAAATAAATATTGCATTTAACAAATGAAATTGTTTAAAAATTAACAAACTCAGCCCTATTGCAAATTAATCAAAATGAAAGGATCAATACTGATTATATAAAAATCACAAATAAAAGGTTCGATACCACTTTGAATTTATTAGATTTTTTTTAACTCTAAATGATAATAAGCTATTAATGTTATAGTAAAAATAAGAGATAGATAAGTTGATTTAGCAAGAGAAAAAATAAAATAGAAGAATTAAAAAGAGGAACACGAGTTTAGGTTTTGACAATTGTTATCGTAGAGATAATTTTATTATTTTTTAGAATTAGTAAATTAGAGTAATAATTTATAATTTAATAATTGTTTTAATTAAAAAAATAAATTTGAAAAGAAATTAGTGGATTCAAATAGTCACCCATTTAGTAAATATAAAGTTTCAAAAAGTAAGTGTCCTGAATCAATTTTTGTAGCACACGTGCATGTGATGGATAAGCCCAACAATGGCTTGTTCAATTGGAAGCAACCAGTTGCATGCTTCACTTTTGAAGCAGCGCGCTTATATATTAAAAATTGAGAGCTCCTTTCTTGGATTCAGTGGCTGTTCGGTGGCTATATAAAGTGTTTTTTTTTTATTACATGAGACTATTGCTCAAATTACAACTCATATTATGATAAGCGATATTTACAATCGGGACCAACTGATCTAATGGGCCTATTTTAATCTTCACAAATATTCAAGAGATGTCTACTCCTCACACGTGGGTAAGGGAGAAGACTGCCTTTACTCAAATTTAATTGAGGAAGGAAATACTCCCACAATGCATCTGTGGGGGTTGAAAAAGTTGGAGGCAACTCACTAAAGGCCGAGTTATAAGTGTTAAATATTGAGAATTGCTTCATTTATCAAATTACAACCAAAAGCAAAGCAGAGACAGAGAGGAGAGTGAATTTAAAGAAAATGAGAGAAAGATAGAAAAGATAAGGGCAAAGAGAGAGAGAAAGAGAGAGAGAGAGAGAGAAGAAGAAGAAAAGGAAAAGAAAAGAGAAAAGAAAAATAAGAAGAAAGAAAAGAAAAATCAAGATTGGAAAAAAAGTTAAAAAAGAGAAATTGAGAGGAAATGTAGTTAGATTCGTACTCCATAAAGAAAAAGCAAGAAAATCATGATTAATTAATTAATTTATAATATCCAATTATCCATTCCTCATAATAATATGATATTATTTGCCTATCTACGTCTTAATTTTTATTATAAACCCCTTAATTTCAAGCCCAAATTACTTGTATTTAATGACTTAACAAATGACTAACATACAATAAAATATTAATTGAATTAGTGAATTTTTTTTAAGGTTGAAGCTACTGTACAAGTGCACATAATCACATGACACATTATAATTATAAAATATATGCAACATAATACTTAATTTTAATATTTAATTTACCTATTGTCCTAATCTATTCATAAAAAAAATCAATTATTAATTGTTATTAACAATTATCAATTAACATTATTTCAATTATTATAAAATGTAAAAACTATTCCGTAGTCTTAAAAAAACTCATGCACTGCACTAGTGAGCATTCGCATGTATAAACATTCACACTCATGTATCTCACAAAAATCCATATTCATCATTATTTCATAAGTGCTCATGATCATATCATACTTTGTCATATATGCTTCCACAAATCTCAAAATCCATTTTAGAACCAACTGAATTGCCTAGGGAAAATTCCTATTTCTTGCTACAAATTTAGTATATGGAAACGTTCAAGGAACAAAGAATATTCCCTTCTATGTCAAGAGAAAAGTAACAAAACATACAAGGAAAAATTAGATTTCGAGATCAAAGAACAAGAAATATTCCCTCTTACATCAAGGGAAAGGAAGATTTCCTCTTGGAAGTTTATTTGAAGGGAAAAGTTTATTTGAAGGGAAAAGTTCAAAGTAACAAAAAATACTCCCTCCTATGTCAAAGGAAAATTAGATTTTCAAATCAAAGAACAAGAAATATTCCCTCCTATGTCAAGGGAAAAGTACTAAGAATAAAAAAAAAATCCCTCATACGTCAAGGGAAAAATAGATTTCCTCTTAGAACTTCAGTTTAAGGAACTTCAATTTAGGGAAAAAGTTCTAAAAACAATTAATATTCTCTCATATGTTAAGGAAGAAATAGGTTTCCTCATAGAACCTCAGTTCAAGGGAAACATCTAAGAACAACTAATATTCTCTCTCATGTTAAGAAAGAACAATTCATATATTTCCACAAATAATTTCAGTTCAAGGGAAAATTTCCCTTATTAAATCTCTTTGGAATAGCTCATTTTTTTTAGGACAAAGTAGTGGAAAAACTTCATAGGCCAATAAAGAAAAAAAATTTCCTAATAAAATTCGTCTGGAATAACTCACTATTCCTTAGGCCAACAAAGAAGAAAAATATTCCCAAGGCCAACAAGAAGAAAAAGATTCATAAAAGTAGTTCACTTTTTCATATGCCAAGAAGAAGGAAAAAATTCCTAGGCCAATAGGAAAAACTTTCCAAGGCCAACAACAAGAAAAAAACTTTATGAGACCAATAAGAAGGAAAAATGTCTTAGGCCATTAAAGAGGAAAAATTTTATTAGGCCAACAACAAGGAAAAACTTTCGAAGGCTAATAAAAAAGAAATATTTCCTAGTCCAACAGAAAAGAAAAACTTTCTTAGGCAAATAACAAGAAAAAACTTTCCTAGACTAATAAGGAGGAAAAATTACCGAAGGCAACGTAAAGGAAAACTGCTCTAGGCCAATAAGATGCCTCCTTTTGCATGAATTAGGACTAGCATAAATAAAAGTAATCCACGAAAGGAATACATTATTTTTAGAGATATTAAAATGAATAAACTGTTTATGATTTGAAATAATTTCCACATCATAGCTATCTTTCCACAACAACCAAATACCGCTAGAAAAACCAATGGCTTCAACTTTATGAGACTTGTCAAAACCACTCTTCGATAAATTCATCTTTATACCATTAATTCTAGGTTGAAGATAGCAACCATGATTTATAAGTTTTCTGCGTCCGAAATCTGATGAAAGTTTGGAGAAGCGGATCTTGAACATTCAAAACATAATTGAATCAACCATTTAAATTAAGAAAACAAAAGAGATGAACCTTAAGCAAGCGCTCGATGGCCTCTAAATCAACGCCATGATATTCTCATCATCCGGGACACATCACCCTCAGGCATTCGGTGTGTTGTCCCCATATAATCACTGTCATATGGTTAAAATACTTTAGCAAAGTTGGTTGGTGTGAGTGGATTCGCTCTTAAGAAGGTCGGGGTTAGTCGCTCCGTATGGAGTCACACATATGGGGAATTAGAGTTGTGATAGAAGGTCGCGATTAGGGGCTAGTTAAAAAAAACATACTTTAGCCCAGATTAAAATAGTTTCTTAATTAACTTCGGCACTGATTGAAGCAAACATTTATTATTAATTGGTTGATTTTTTTTATTTTACTAATTATTAATTTTTTTTAATTTTCGAATCGAAACTACTAAAACTCATATTACACCCAATATTTAACTTCATTGTATATGTTATAACATATATTTCTGATTTTTTTTTTTGATAATTTGCTGCCATTTTTTTATGTACTATTCATGCGTTTTTTTATTTTTTATTTTATTTTGTCAATTGATTAGCTGAATGCCTCATTTATACAATTCACAGTTGGAAGCCTCATTCAAGATAATTACTTTAATAACTAGTTGAATAAATGATCATGGTTGAATAGATCGGTCGAGGTACTGATTCTTTTTAATGATTGTGTATTACACGAAGGATTATTTGTTTTTTTCCTTCATATTTATTGGGAATTGAATAGTTTATTCGATCCTATTCGAATAAGTATGAAATTTTCGTTCAATCCGATTTAACTCGAATTGGATGGAATTTAATATTCCAATCGTGTTCGAGTGACTTTTTCTGTTAATCTGAATAATTAAAATTGCGTTCTGATGATTTCTTCTCTTAATATAAATAATTGAAATTTGATCGGATTGATTCGAATTCGATCTAAATCCAATTTTACCCGCCCTTAATTAAAAATCTCAAAGATTACAAACAATATATAGACAGAAAATCTTCTACTTAGACAATTGACTCACAGCAACTCAAATCAAATTTAACTAGCGCATAAAAAAAGATGCCTGAACGAATCTTTATATCAATTAACAAATGGGAATCCATAATACTTCCTACCCTAGTGGAACCCTGGTGGAGTATTTGAATAATAAGAAACAATAAATTAACCTTTTGAATGAGGTAACGTAATTAATCAGCTGCTTTGGATCAGATGATAAATTGCTATTTATAGAGAGGCGAGAATCTTCAGGGTTCACACACAACTGGGAATATAGCCTTAAAAGGAATATGATTAATGGAGAGAATGCTGCTAGCAGCTCTGAGCTTCTTAAAGCTCAAGCTCAGGTGTGGAATTGTACATTCAATTACGTCAATTCCATGTCACTAAAATGTGCCGTTGAGCTTGGCATAGCAGATATCATTCACAGCCATGGCCAACCCACGACTCTTTCACAAATAGGCTCAGCACTCAATATAAAACCAAACAAAGTTCAATGCATTCAAAGCGTCATGCGCAATTCACTCGGGCTTTTTTGCTCAGCAAAAAGATGATGAGTACTTTCTTACACCCGCTTCTAGACTTCTTCTTAAGGATACGCCCTTGAAGGCGGCACCATTTGTGGATCTTGTTGCTGATCCGTTATATACAACTGCGTTTCATTGCTTGGGAACTTGGCTGCAAAACAATGATCCCACAGTGTTTGAGACAGCGCATGGGAAAAAATTTTGGGACCGGGTAGCTGATGAACCCAAATTCAAAAGCTTATTTTATGATCTCATGATCACTGATTTGGAGCTGATAGCTAGGATTGTGATTAAAGATTGTAAAGAGGTGTTCGAGGGGTTGAAGTCCCTGGTTGATGTCGCTGGTGGCACAGGAACCATGGCAAGAGCCATTGCTGCAGCTTTTCCTGATATAAAATGCACTGTTTTGGATCTTCCACATGTGGTTGATAATTTGCAAGGGACTAATGATAATCCGGACTTTGTTGGAGGGAACATGTTTGAGGCAATACCTCAGGCAAATGCTGTTTTACTCAAGGTAAAGTATGTCTTACTTATCCAATTCTTCTTCTCTATTTTTAAAAATATTTATAATTAGTGTATGAATCCAAATTGCGCCTAATGGATCTGACTGAATTCTACTTGTAGGGGATACTGCATAACTGGAATGACGAAGAGAGCGTGAAGTTACTAAAGAAATGTAAAGAAGCAATTCCAAGCAAAGATGAGGGAGGAAAAGTGATTATCATCGACATGGCCATCGAAAACCAAAGTCAAGATAAGGAATCAATGGAGACACAACTATGCTTTGACATTCTGATGGTGTCTTTATTCAGGGGCAAAGAGCGGAGTGTCGATGACTGGAAGAAGCTCTTCTTGGCAGCCGGTTTCAGCCACTATAAGATTACTCCAATTCTGGGTGTAAGGTCTCTCATTGAGGCTTACCCGTTACCTTGATCTCTCTGCCGATGGACTTGTGTGTGTTGTTTCTGCAGTCTCTCAGATAATATAAAACCACTATTAAAGATAATAATAAAAATAAACAAATAAATGAGAGTTTGCTTGTGAGTAGCAAGTAATTTGATTGGTTAAAAAAAAAAGAAAAAAAGAAACAAGGGTTTGGTTTCAAACTAGACCAAAATGAGTTGAGAGCAGATTCGAGATACCCATCATTTTAATTATGTTTCAAAAATAAATAAAAGTGTACTAGTCTGTATATTGTCCATTTTGTGCAATGGATTCTCATCCTTTTTTATAGCTTTCGTACCAACTGTTATGTTAATAAAATACAAATCCACGTCAATTCTCATCCTTTTTTTTTTCTAGCTTTCTTACCATCTGTTATGTTAGTAAAATGTAAATCCACGTCATATCTTGATTATAAAAATGTGATTATAAAAATCAAGGGTCTTATCTGTATGAGGTCAGTAGCATATTTTCTTAACAAAAAAATCTTCAAAGAACAAGGACCATAAATTTCATTAAGAGAAATGCTACGTTTACTCAACTGGATATTTAATTAAAATACTTATTATTGTGGTATTTTATGTGTGTTTTTAAAATCAATTTTTTTTTTCATAATGTTGTATAAAGTCACAGTATCGATAATGCAATTATTTTGGACCCTTGAATTTAAATATTTTTAATATTTGTCATTGGCTTAATTTAGTATATAAATAACTTAAAAATTAACAAGATCATGGATGTAATTTTTTTAATTAATTGACAAATATTTTCTCAATAGCCAAAAAAATAAACATATTAATTTGGATGTGTGCATAAAAAATACGAATTTTTTTAATCATCAACAAACACATGTTAACGGTGATACCTTTTGTCATTTATAATTGGTACGTACAACTAGTTATACTCATTGGATAAGATTGAATTTAATTCATTGCTGCAATATATGAAGAAGTAAGAATAAGATGAAAAGTTAAGATTGAGTTGTGCTAACATTAAAAAATATGGCAATTAAATTTTTTTGATGGAGAAATTATGGAAATTTAAATAGACTGTATTTATTTCTTTTTATTATTTGATCTTAAAAAATTAATTAACCGATTCGATGACTGGTTAATTAAATTGTAAATTTAACGTGACAAATACTAGAGCAAGTGCAAATTTATTTTTAATAAGTTAGGGAGATCGCTGTCCTTTTCCTGAAGAATATGGCTTTCGCTTTATCGTGAAAATTTATTTTTCCGCAAGTAATTTACCAGCACAAACTCTGTCCACTTTTTCATGGCGAGAGATTCGAATTCATTGTCAATCAGACAAGCCGCAAGCATGTGGAGTTACGATGGTCTAGTTTTTCTGATCTACCTCTGATGCTTTTCATGAAATTAAAGTCATAGATATTTCATTAACTAGCAAGGCGGAACTCCTTTTAAGATTAGCAAGTCTCTTTAAAAAATTACATAAATATATATGATCTATAGTCAAATCGTTATTTATAGTGATCCTCTATCAAGAAATAATTTCTTTGTAGTCATAAAAAATTATGATATCAGTTTAAGCTAACTTTAAATAAAAATAAACTCTACATTATAATAAGTTATAATTTTTTTTTATTTTATCCTAAAAAACTTACCTTCACATAACAATAATTGTCTGTATATGGTAAAAAATATATATTATGTTACATTAAAAATTTAAAAAGAAATAAAATATACATTATTCTAAAGTTGTATATTTTATATGTTAAGGAAAAAATAGGTTTCCTCATAGAACCTCAGTTCAACGGAAACATCTAAGAACTATTAATATTCTCTCTCATGTATAGAAAGAACAATTCATATATTTCCACAAATAATTTCAGTTCAAGGGAAATTTTCCCTTATTAAATTTCTCTAGAATAGCTCATTTTTTTTAGGACAACGTAGTGGAAAAACTTCCTAGGCCAATAAAGAAAAAAAATTTCCTAATAAAATTCGTTTGGAATAACTCACTATTCCTTAGGCCAACAAAGAGGAAAAATATTCTCAAGGCTAACAAGAAGAAAAAGATTCGTAAAAGTATTTCACTTTTTCATATGCCAAGAAGAAGGAAAAATTTCATAGGCCAATAGGAAAAACTTTCCAAGGCCAACAACAAGAAAAACTTTCTGAGGCCAATAAGAAGGAAAAATGTCTTAGGCTATTAAAGAGGAAAAATTTTATTAGGCTAACAACAAGAAAAAACTTTCCAAGGCCAATAAAAAGGAAAATTTTCCTAGTCTAACAGAGAGGAAAAACTTTCTTAAGCAAATAACAAAAAAAAACTTTCCTACACTAATAAGGAGTAAAAATTACCGAAGGTAACGTAAAAGAAAAACTGCTCTAGGCCAATAAGATGCCTCCTTTTGCATGAATTAGGACTAGCATAAATAACAGTAATCCACGAAAGGAACACATTATTTTTAGAGATATTAAAATGAATAAACTGTTTATGATTCGAAATAATTTCCACATCATAGCTATCTTTCCACAACAACCAAATACCGCTAGAAAAACCAATGGCTTCAACTTTATGAGACTTGTCAAAACCACTCTTTCTGATAAATTCATCAGCCTTTATACCATTAATTCTAGGTTCGAAGATAGCAACCATCAGCGGTTTATAAGTTTTCACAAGCGTCCGAAAAGTCTGATGAAAGTTTGGAGAAGCAGATCCTTGAACATTCCAAAACATAATTGAATCAACCATTTAAATTAAGAAAACAAAAGAGAGATGAACCTTAAGCAAACGGCTCAGTAGCCTCCTAAATCACTGCCATGATATTCTCATCATCCAGGGACACATCGCCCTCTGACGAGACCAGTTCGGTGTCGTTGTCTCCCATATAATCACTGTCATCATCATCATCTTCACCCTCCAAATTCTCTGTAACAACATTAGCCACTTTATCAGGAGAGTGGCCATCATGATTTGTAAATTGGCCATAAAATTCCAAGGAGTTATGATCAGTAGGGGTTCAAGGCCAAGGGAGATACTTCGAGTAGGGTTAGGTGATGTATCAGTTGCAAAAGACACAGCTGAGTGAAACAGAGGGTTTAGGCTAGTTGTAATAGTGGCTGGGTTTGAGTGGCGAAGTTGGTTTGCATGTTGGGTACGTAATTTACGTTGAGATTGCATGGGAGTGGGCTTATTAGAGTCAGGTATGTGGCTAGGAGTGGCATTATTGGTGGCCACGACATCTTGGTTCCCTTGGTCATTTAACTGGCTATGGGCCTGCTTTTTCTTATGGTGGTCGGGTTTTTTTGGGGATTGAGAGTAAACAAAGTTATAGGAGGTGGCTGGCATGTGATTGTTCAAGGCTGAGGGTGTAACTCCCTTAAGATCTTTCTCTTGTATTGTATCATTCTCTTTAGCCAAAACACCATACCTAGATTCTTTACCAAAACTATTCCAGTTACCTTGCACATGATCCCGTAAATTTGCACTTTCCTTAACTCTTCGATTCTTGCCTTTTCTAGTCACAACCATCCACAGGCCTTCGGGTTGTTTCCACTAGTGCTCCCGATACCAACCGCTGCATCACCTTTGGAGTTTGCATCGGTGACAGTCTCAACTCCAACGCCTTGACTATCATTTTCTAAGGAACGCTTCGGGCAAAGCTCACGAAAGTGGCCATATGTTCCACACTGAAAGCATATGTGGGGAAGGCTTTCATACTCTACCTTCTGTATTTTCCCATTTAAAAGAAATTGAGACACAAAAGGTTTGTTGAAGCCACTTCTACCGCAATTCTTGCAAATTTTCCCCTTGTAGCCGATTCAGTGTTATAGTCAATTTTAACCATTGTTCCAATTATTTGCCCCAACATACGAAGAATCCTTTTATGGTAGTAATGGAGTGCCATACCAGGAAGTCGGATCCAAACAATGACATAGTCTATCTCCTCCTTAGAACTGTCAAAAGATGGAGACCACCGTTGCACCACCAAGTAATGCCCCAAAACTGTCCATGGTCCCCGTGTCAAAACATAATTGGCATCACTTGCTAATTTAAAACGCACGAGGAAGTAGTTAGTCTCAAGATCAATAATCGAAAATCCATGGGTCGTGCTCCAAAGGGTCTCTAATCGATTGCAAAGGGCTCTATACCCAATGGAGCGTCCCAATAGTTTCACAATAACTGCATGCTGCCATGGTCTGATTAATTGAGCATAGATTTTCTCGGAAAAAGAAATAGATGGAATATTGTCCACACTTGCTATCACAATATCGTCAGGTTCAAAAGACAGTTCCTCCTCTTGTCCAAGGAATTCCTCCTCTAGTCTCCTTTATGATTCCATTAGTTTATCCCAAAAGGATATTGGTTCAAGATTATTACCATCATCCCCATGAGCCCTGAATTTGACTTTTTTGGTCGAACGATCATCCAGCAACGACAAGAGAGAATTCTTTTCGAAACTCATGCTCAGGGATAATATAATTGAAACTAATTAGGTCAGATTACCCAAACACTTGAGTTGATTTTGGGGGTTTAGACCTCATAAATACATATTAATCTTTTCTTGTCGGGTCTAATTAAAAGTGGGGCTCAACATCAAGTAATAGATAGTTATTAAATTTTATCATTTTTAATTTAAATAATAAATTTATATTGATGAAACAATAATTAGAATATAAACTAAATATCTAATTAAATAAGTGGTAGCATCACTCTAAATTTGAATTTTTAATCAAATGATTAGTAAGGTTCAATTATTTTTAAATGAAAGCCCTTCTACAGGATCCACCTTGCACTCATTTTAATTTACATTAATCTATTAATAAGTATTAGGTTAAGGGAGCCTCTAAGTTACAATAATTGTAACATACATTTTTCATGTGAACCACATAAAATTATAAGACCCACAATTTATGTGGTTCACATAAAAAATGTATGTTACAATTATTGTAAGTTAGCATTTGCCTTAGGTTAATATTTGCCTATATTCACTGGCAAAATTAAGTTAGCGCCTTACACGTGGAGCCAATGAGTGGATGTGGTGGCTTGCTCGACGTGACAGTTTTCAACATCATAATGAAGACAATGATGATGTTGATAATGATCTGAGTTCATATGTCCTTTTTTTTTTTTTTTTTTTGGCAGGCTTAGTTAATCTCCAGCCAAACTAGAGTTTAGAAAGTAACAGAATTTGTTAGAAATTTTTAGAATTTTTTAGGGAATGAAATAAGGTGACCAAGATAAAGGTGTTTCACAATCGAAAATAAAAGGCAAATGGTTGATCATCGTAATAACCTCAAGCACATCCGAGATATTATTGGTCACCTCGAGAGATAATATGTGATGACCCTTGAGATCATCTATTGGTCACCTCGACCGAGGAAGTTACCGATTAGGTCAAAACATTTTCTCCAGAAATATGGGACCATATTCTTTGTCTTTGAAAATTAGTAGTTTTCTTGAGAATTCTGGGAGAGGGTAAAACCGCTATAGTTTCCTATAAAACCCTAGGAAAGGAAAAAAATGGGATTTTATTAGCTCTCTCTCTCTCTCAACCCATTAGACCTTTTCTCTACGAGAAATTTCTCTTTTTGCCTGATTTCTTTAAGATTGATTATTTTGAATTCTTCTCCTTTAAATTTACTTAAGCTTTTGTTTAAAGCAATCATAATTAAGCCATGAATTGTGGTATGGGTTTTCAAGTAAGACTCAGAATCTTGGCCGGAGGTTCGGGCTTCCTCTCACGATTGTTGGTTGTGTTCACGAGCTCATTTATCTGCTCATTTCATGGGTTTCGCTCATGGATTATACGCTCATGGGTTATCTACTCATGGATGGATAATGGAGTGTCTCTTATGGATTGTCACGCTTTCGTGGGTTATCTGGGTTATCTGCTCATGGATCGCTTTCGTGGGTTGTCTGCTCATGGATCTTTTTCGATTAGTTATCTACTCATAGATTATTCTCTCATGGATGATGCTCATGGGTTGTATCGCAGAAAAATCACTCATGGTGCTAACTCATCACTTCCCACCAAACAAATTTAATCTTGATGCGGGATATAGATTTGACAACATACGAAAAATATGCTCATGGTGCTTCAACTTCCCACCAAACAAATTTAATCTTGTCTGAATTTGAGTTGACCCGACTCATCGATTTGATCTGTGAGAAGCCAAATTTTGTCTCTATCGATTTTCATCTAGTCGAAAATCGAATATTCTGCATAAATGGATGAGCTTGCTTAAACATGGTAGCAAAAACCTTAAATGAGAGCACATTGAAGGCACACGTTTGTAGGAATCAGAACAGGTCAGAAGTTAAATTTTTATTTACAAGCAATTTTTTCATGAAAATTTAATTATGTCTCTAAATCCTGCTATGTGAGATGAGGATGCCTTATATATTAAATTGATTGTGCTCGTATTATGTAACTTGATTTCTTGAAAGTTACTCAATATGAGAATGATTTAAGGAAAGAGAGCTAGGCTAGCGTTGAGAAGCCAATCAAAGTTTCTAATAAGGCATGCAAAGGCTCACTAAGTCTCAAAGCTTGTTTATGGCGAGACCAAAAGCCAAGCGTGCCAGGTTCTGCTAGACCAAGCGAAGGCGAGCAGACTCCCAAGCGTTGTAAAAATTCCTAAGGCATCCAAAGACTCACCAAAGTCTCAAAGCTTGTTTATGGCGAGACCAGAAGCCAAGCGTGCCAGGATCTGCTTGACAAAGCGAAGGCTTGCAGACTCCCAAGCGTTGTAAAAATTCCTAAGGCATGCAAAGTCTGCTTTGTTTATGGCGAACAAGACCCAAAGAAAAGCTTGCGCCCCTTTCACGGGCGAGCGAATCCAAGCATGAAAAAAGTCTTCTAAGGCATGCAAAGGCTCGCCAAGTCTCAAAGCCTGTTTATGGCGAGACCAGAAGCCAAGCGTGCCAGGTTCTGCTCGACCAAGCGAAGGCGAGCAGAATCCCAAGCATTGAAAAGTCTTCTAAGGCATGCAAAAGGCGAAGTCTCAGCTTTTATGGCGAGACTAGAAAAGCGTGCCGATCTGCGCCAATGACGAAGCGGACCCACAAAGTTTCGATCTTGATTCGTTTCACTCTCAACACTAGAAACTGGGGGACTGGTGTTTAGGGAATGAAATAAGGTGACCAAGATAAAGGTGTTTGCTCATACATTATCGTGCTCTCCTCAAAATAAAAGTGAGCAAATGGTTGAGCAGATCATCTCGACCAGAATAATATGTGGTGACCTCAAGCACATCACCTCGACCAGGATATTATTGGTCACCTCGACCAGAATAATATGTGATGACCTCGAGCAGATCATCTCGACCAAGATGTTATTGGTCACCTCGACCAGGAAGTTACCAGGAAGCACGATTCAGTCAAAACATTTTCTCCGAAATATTAGGGACCATATTCTTAGTGGGCTGAAAATTAGTAGTTTTCTTGAGAATTCTAGGGGAGAGGGTAAAAACCGCTATAGTTTCCTATAAAAACCCTAGGAAAGGAAAAAAAGGGGGATTTTATTCTAGCTCTCTCTCTCTCTAAGCAACTGAACCCATTAGACCTTTTTCTCTCTCTACCACTGAGAAATTTCTCTTTTGCCTGTGATTTCTTTAAGATTGATTATTTTGAATTCTTCTCCTTTAAATTTACTTAAAAGCTTTTTGTTTAAAGCAATCATAATTAAGCCACATGAATTGTGGTATGGGTTTTTCCAAGTAAGACCCGAATCGCTGACTTGAGCGTCGGAGGGTTCTGGGAAAAACTTCCACGATTGTTGGTTGTGTTCACAGGCTCACGTGTTATCTGCTCATTGATCTTCAGCTCATGGGTTGTCTGCTCATGGATTATTCTACTCATGGATCGCCTTTCATGGGTTATCTCGCTCATGGATCGCTCCGCCACGGGTGATCTCGCTCATGATTATATGGATTGTCTGCCTTTCGTGGGTTATCTCGTGGGTTATCGCTCATGGATACGCTCATGGGTTTCTCATGGATCGTCTGCTCTTTTCTACTCATGATTGCTCATTAGTTATCGCTCATAGATTATCGCTCATGAGTTCTACGCTCATGGATCGCTTGTGATTATACGCTCATGGATCGTCTGCTCACAGAACATCTGCTCATAGAAAATATGCTCATGGTGCTAATTAATCATCAGCTTCCCACCAAACAAATTTAATGCTGATGCAGGGATCTGAGATTTGACAACATCTGCTCATAGAAAATATGCTCATGGTGCTAACTAATCATCAGCTTCCCACCAAACAAATTTAATGCTGATACAGGGATTTAAGATTTGACCAACTCATCCAGATTTCGGCATCAACACTAGAGTTTAGAAAGTAACAGAATTTGTTAGAATTTAACACCCATACACTGACTATGTCAATTAGTTTCATTTAATATGTTTGTTTAGCATTAGAAACTCCACACTAAAACTCAAATCGGAGCCAGATTGACTTTAATTTGTCACTTTAATCGGCTTGAAGGGAAAAGAAAAATTAATCTTGGCTTAAGTACAATCTAATTTGATCTTTGAATCAGGATGGGGAATGATCGAAAAGGTCAAAAGATGTTTCCATGATATGTTGATTAAAGAGGTGCTGTGTTGAGGAGAAATAACATAATTAACCTAAAAAATAAGGTATGATTCCACAAAGGTAATATAGTTTTGTCTCTTTCTACTTCTATAATTTAATATTTTAACAAAAAAAGATGAAAAAAGTAAAAAAAAAAAAAAAAAAAAAGAGATAATAGGGCCTTCATTAATATTAATTGAAATGGGGCATTCTTTTCCGTTGGGGTTAGGGTTGGCAATAAACTCCGGATCCAGCCCGGATTCGCAAAGATCCGGAAGATCTAGATTCGGAAAAATTCGGATCCGCATGTTAAAAAATGCGGATCCGGATCTTAAAAATCACAATCCGTGCGGATCCGGAAAACTGGATATCCGGATCCGTATTTTTTTATAATTAAATTATTTATTTAATTAAATTTCAATTGAAAAATATATAAATTAAATTATTTATTTAAATGTATAAGCACAATTAACTCGACAATCTTCATTATCTTTAAAAATATGTTAAATAATAATAATAATAATAATAATAATAATAATTAGAGAATATTGTAATGAATTGGTTTACCTTATATTTTTTATTTTTTTTTTAATTATTTATTTAATTAAATTTCAATTGAAAAATATATAAATTAAATTATTTATTTGAATGTATAAGCTTAATTAACTCTATAATCTTCATTAACTTTAAAAAATATGTTAAATAATAATAATAATAATAATATTGTAATAAATCGGTTTACCTTAGATTTTTTTAATTTTTTTATGTTTGATTTATATTATGAAATTATTGTTTGTGAATTTATGGTGTTGTTGTATGTTATTTATGTTGAATTGATGTTAAATTGTTGATTCTTAAATTATAATTGAATTTTATTTAATATTATTATGTAAATTATTAAATTTAAAATTATATTTAAATTTATTATTATGCGGATCCGGATATCCGAAATATCCGCCCGCAATCCGTGCGGATATTATCCGCATCCGGATCCGCATATTTTTTTATGGATCTAGATGCGGATCCGGAAGCCAAAAGTTTAATCTAGATCCGGATTTTGCCATCCCTGGTTGGGGTATGAGGCTATTGCCTCGTTCACCTACTCCTCAAGCCGCTTATTTTATAGTTGTGTTAAATAGCCAAAACCACGACAAAGGGACGACAGAAACGACATCTCATTCTGTCATTTCTTGTCCTTCTCTCTCTCCTGTTTATGGGCCTACAATAGCAATTACAAAAATGGTGCACATGCTGCGTCAACAAAAAACAAGAGTTTTAAAATAATGATTAAAGTGGGAGGCAAAACTTATATTTGTATTTTAGCTGTTTAACACAACTAATATCTGCATTTCCATAGCACTTGGCACTCCAGCTCTGTATTTGCTCGATTTCAATAAGAATATTAAACAAAATCAAACTTCCAAATTAACGAGCACAAATAGTTCCTCCATAGAAGGAAAGTGAGAGGGAGAGAGTATGTACCAGTGAGAGGTAAAAGAAAATCTGTAAAAGAAAATATTCAAAATCTGCAATTTGTTGGCTCCATGTTGCGTCGACGGCAAAAGAAAATCTGCAAGGTTGGTTGGTGTGGTGACTGCAAAAGAAAACTTGCAAGGTTGCCGTGTGACCGCAAACAAATCTTTTGCTCCGATGTAAAAATAGCTGGTTTTGTGATAGTGGGTATAGCTTCAAATAAGAGATAAGGTTTGCAGCCGCTCGATTCCTTCTCTTTTGTTTTGTTTAGCCTTTTTTTAATATTTAACCTTTTTTAAAGTTATTGTGGGCCCATGAACAGGTGAGAGCAAGACACGAAACGACAACAAGTGTCTGCCGTTTCTGTCGTCCCTTTGTCGTGGCCATGTTCATTTACCATTTTCCCTTATTAAAATGTATTTTTTATGGTTACGACCCCAACAACATTATGCCAATTAACCTATTTTCTAATTTGGTGGTTATTTCTTTTTCGTTAGCTAATTTAACAAATTCTAATCCATGTTTGAAATTACATTTTCAACTCGATAAACCTATTGTCTCGTTCCCCATGTTTATAATGATAAAGACTTTATTTTTGTTGATGACACCAACAACATTGTGGCTATTAACATTGCTTTCTAATTTAGCGGGCTATTTCTTTTTTTGTTACCTCATTTAACAAATTTCAAAAGCTTATTCTCTTTTTTGCCTAGTCCGTAAGCGCCTATGTTTATGATGATAAAGACATTATTCGTGTTGATTGCACCACCAATATTGTGGCCATTAACATTTCTTTCTAATTTTGTGACTGTTTCTTTTTTTTTTTAACATAATTTTACACATTTTGCCTCTTTTGTTTGTTCTTATTCACAGAACATCACTTATATAACGCATTACCAATTCATTTAAAATAGCAAGTCACAAAGCTAGCTAACAAAAAAAAGAGCCTATACTTTCATGGAGGGAGGTTTGACAGTGAGCCATTTCAAGCTCAGGCGAATCACATTTTACATTTTATCAATTCCATGACTCTCAAATGTGCAATTCAATTAGGCATACCAGACGCATTCCACAATCATCAAAAGCCCATGAGCATTAATGAGCTCGCTGATGCACAACCAATGCATCCCAAAAATGCCAAATATGTGTACCGTCTTATGCGGATTCTAGTTCACAAAATCCTAGCTTAATTGAATCGCAGTAAATCTAATGGCTATTATTATTAATGTTGACATGAATTCCTTTATAAAAATTTTTAAAAAAGGAAGAATTATTAAATCTCACTATTATCTCACCGTTTTTTTCTCACTAATATTTGCCTAATTAATACGCAAATTGAAAAATGACAATTTTGGACAGCTTTTTTAAACTAATAGCTTGTGCATCTGCTCTCTTTATCTTCCCGTGTATTTGCATCGTCACAGTTAGCAAATATAGAGAATCTAATTGTTTTTTTATCTAACTTTTTGCTCAGACGCTGAGTAAGCCGGAAACTAACTTCTCAAAGACAATGAGCCTGACTTGGCAGTTGATGGCTGTCCCTTTTCCCTCACATATTCCGGTAGAAACATAGCGAGTAGAAAGTATTACTTACTTTAACATTTATCTTTTTCATAAGATTGGTTAGTTAGATGACAAATCCCTCTTAAAGGTTCTGTTGGAGTTCCGACACTCTACAAACAATCAAAGGAGAATAACCGATTGAACGGGGAGAGAGAGAACAAAAAAATTGAAGAAATAAGATCAGTTAATTATATTTTCATATTTATTGATAAATACAATATAACGAAGCGATTGAATGCAGAACATAATTTTTTTGTGGAAAAAACAAGATCGTTTAGTATTTGTAATCCAAATCTTGCATACCATAAAAATCAGAGCCAATATTTTAGTGTCTTGATTAATTTTTCCTTCGTACATCGTCCAGACGTTGAAAAACATTACTGTTAAATTTATTTTAATTTCTTTGAGCATTAAAAATGAAAATTAAGTTATTGGTCATTAAAGTTGAAAATTAAGTCATTGGTTTCGCTAGCACCTCGTCAATTATTATTGACTGCAGGTTATGATATATATTCAACTATTGAAACTTATCTTTATATAACTGAGGTTAGTCGAGTGGTATTTTAGTGTCTTAATTTTATTTTGCTGACCATTTGAGTGGTTTTTGGACGTGAAGATTGTTATGGTAACAAATTAATTAGTGGATTAATAAATTTTACTAGATGACCAAATCTTATTAGATGATGATTTAATTCAAACAACTTTATAGTAGAGATTCAAATAGACTTTCAAAGAAGAGTTTACTATTTATAAAATATGAAAAACTGAATAGATTACAACAACATTATATATTTATATTAAACTATCTAGTATCCGAAAATCACATTGAGTCTCGATTAATTCATATTCGAGTCGGGTATGACCACTAGGATGGTAAAACTCTCCCAACAAGTATTTAACGCAACTTTATTCTCATGTCTCGAACTAAGGACTTTGGTTAAATTAGAACAACCTCATGTGTAGATCAGAACCAAGGACTTTTTTTTTTTTTTTTTTGAGAAGAGAATCGAAGATTTTGGTAAAGTTAGAACAATCTTATGGTAGTTTATCTACGCGCTTGTTGGTATTTATAAATGTCTAACCTTAGGGTTTGATGTGGAGGGAAGGGGGAGGAACAAAGAAATGATACACTAAAACTAACAAGAAAACTAATTAAGACAAATCCAACAAAAATAAGAATACCAAAACGAAATATAAAACCTCCTATTATTGATAGGTCCCAATAAAAAACGTTCAATAATGGCTAAGTTTACGTTGTTCTACTTATGGTGAGAACGACCAAGAATAGTACTTTGAGATAATTTTCTGTATAATCCTTTTATTAATTGCTGGAGCTTATTTATAGTAGTTAATACAAACACTTCTAAGGATTTGTAGCCACAATTCACGGCTACAATCAATTTAAATAACTGAGCAATCTTAAATAACAAACTAGAAACAGAAATAGAATCCCACTTAATTTGATTTTCCACACGATCCGCAACGTGGCTTGACGTGGTAATTTCCTTGCCTTGCTCCAACAAACAACTACTCTTTAATCCATTCGTAAATAAGTCTTGCATGGTATTGCATGCAACATGCATGACCGCATGCATGGCTGCATGAGACTTACGAATGTTCAAACAAAGCCCTCGTATCTGTAGTTAGGCTTATGAACCTTTGTTGACCTCCGTGGCTCCCTTTCCTTATCAATTATAGTGTTACATCATTGGGACAAACAAATGACTGGAAAAAAGAAAAGAAAAAGAAAGAAATAATTATACCTACCCACTCAGATATATAGAAAATCAACGGATGAGGATAATTTGATAGTGACATAACAAACTAACAAAACCACGTATACTGAAAAACATCAATCGTTAATTAGGATCGTCTAGAAGCATACAACGGCATTAAGAAACAATTTTAAATAATACCAAAAGGAAGTATCATAAACAATTGTATACATATTACATATGACTCTTACGCTGCTATATACATAGAGCTCAAATTCAGCTGAGTTTCATCAGTATTAACCCTACTTAGTCTAATGATGAATCTCATCGATAGAGGGCATGATACTGAATAACTTCAAGTAAAAGCCCATGTTTGGAATCACATTTTCAACTTCATAAGCTCCATGTCTCTCAAACTGATGTGCAATTCAATTAGGCATACCAGACATAATCCGCAACCATCACAAACCCATGACCTTAATGACCTTCTTACTGCACTAATAGTTCATCCTCTAAAAGCTAAATGGGTGTACCGCCCTATTCAGATTCCAGTTCACTCGGGCTTCTTTTCACAACAAAAATTGAGCCAAAATGACAAGAACATGGCTGTGTTCTCACTAATGCTTCAAAACTTCTCCTTAAAACAACCCTTTGAGCGTAAAACCTTTCTTTCAAGCCGTGCTTGATCCTGTTATGACAACACAATGGCACATGTTAGCACTTGGTTTCAAAATGATGATCCTAGCTACGCCCATTTGACACGGCACACGAAATTGTTGATCTCTGGCTCGTGCGCAGTATACTCTCAAAATGCCATCCCATGTGTCGTGTCAAACAGCGTAGATCGTCGTTTTGAAACCAAGTAGTAACATGCTGGCATGGTGTTGTCAAAATGGGATCAAGCACGGCTTGCAAGAAAGATCTTACGGTCAAAGTGATGTCTTTAAGGAGAAGTTTAGAAGCATTGGTGGCAACATAGCTGCGTTCTTGGTCATTTTGGCCAAAGTTTTGTTGTGCAAAGAAGCCTGAGTGAACTAGAATCCACATGAAGCGGTACACATATTGGGCTTTTGTGGGATGAATTGGTCATGCAATAATGACCTCATTAACATATTGGGCTTTTATGGGATGAAATGGTAATGCATTAATGAGAGGGTCATGGGTTTTTGATGATTATAGATTGCAAGTAGTATGCCCCATTATTAAGGGTCATGGGCTTGACCCCGTCATAACCTCCCTCCATCATAGCCGAGGCTTTTGTTTTTTTTTTTCCTAGGTAGCTTTGTGACTTACTATGAATTGGAAATGGATCATATAGGTGATGTTCTGTGAATAAGAAAAAATTAAAGAAAAAAATGTGTAAAATTAGGTAATAAAAAAGAAACAACTGCAAAATTAGGTTATTGCCATAATATTGTTGGCGCCATCAACATGAATAATGTTCTCAACATTATAAATATAGGCGACTCAAGGACTAGGCAAACAATGTGTTAAGCAAAACAGAGCAATATATCAAACACACCAAGAAAGATTGATCAACACATGAACTATAAACAACCAATACAAGAAAGAATGAGAAGAAAGAATGCAAAAGGAAACAAGAACTGTTGAACACAAAGAAGATAACGTGGTTCAGTTCCGCAAAGGAACCTACATCCACGGCTGGAAAAATGACAGCTAAGGTAGGAGCTTTATTGATCAAGAATGGCTGATTACAAAGACAACTCCACAATACAGATTAAAACTTCTCTAAGCTTAGCGTTTTCTCTCTGTAATGCTCAAGTAACCAGATATCTCTCAAGCTTCATAAACAGCATAAATATATTGCTTTTTCACACGTGTGCCTTCAATAACAAAACTAAGCTATTATGTTTAACTGTTTATTCTCTTGGACCCCACACACTCCAGCACATCAGCCACCTTAGCAACCTTATAACAGAATATAGCTAAATCGGCTTCACAAATCTCCACCTTAGTTATATTCTGTTCATGATTCTCCCTACACTGAATCAACAACAGTAAACTTGGATTACAAGTTAACACTTCCAATCAGGTTCAGCAAGTTCTTGAACCTGACTGATGGCAATGGTTTGGTTAGCATGTCAGCTGGATTGACCTCAAAAGGTACCTTAACCACATTCACCACTCATTTGCCAATTTCATCCCTTATGAAGTGCATTCTAACATCAATATGCTTGGTTCGTTCATGATACTTGGGATTTTTACTTAATTGTATGGCACTTGAGCTATCACAGCTACCTGTAACCACTTCTTATTTAAACCCTAATTCAGAGACCAATCCATTTAACTAGATTGTTTCTTTAACAACTTTTGTGAGTGCAATGTACTCAGCTTTTGTCGTTGAGAGAGCAATAACTGACTGAAGGGATTATTTCCAACTTATTGCACCTCCACGCATAGTAAATACAAACCATGTAATAGATCTTCTTCTGCCCATAACTGCTACATAATCTGAGTCTACAAACCCAACTACTTTAAGTGATGCTCAATCTACTCTTCCAAACAAAATGGCACTAGAAACAGTCGCTCTAAGATATCTTAAGACCCATTTCACTTCATTCAAGTGATCCTTACCCGAATTTCCCACAAACCTACTGATAACACCAACTCCATGTGCCAAGTCAGGTCTAGTGCAAACCATGACATACATTTTGCTGTCAACTGCACTAGAATAGGGAATCTTTTTCATATAGTTGATGTCAGCATCCGTTATAGGTTCCAGTGACTTAGATAACTTCAAATGTGCCGACAGAAGTGTTGTAACAGGTTTTGAATCTTCCATGTTGAATCTAGTCAGAACTTTCTTCACATCGTCAGCTTGAGAAATGAGTAGAGTCTTTGAGTGTCTATCTCTTATAATCTGCATACCAAGGATTTTTGCAGCTGCATCCAAATCCTTCATTTCAAATTCACTGCTGAGTTCCACCTTGAGCTTCTCTATTTCTTCATTTTGTTTACATGCAATAAGCATGTCATCAACATAAAGGAGTAAGTAAAAACCACCACTACTAGTTAGGAATTTGTAATACACACAATTGTCAAATTGGCTCTTGCAATATCCATGGCTTATCACGAACTCATCAAACTTCAAATACCACTGCCTAGGGGATTGCTTAAGGCCATAAAAGCTCTTTTTAAGCAAACACACATTGTCTTCTGATCATCTCTTAATAAACCCTTCAGGTTGTGCCATGAAGATCTCTTCATCTAGACTGCCATATAAGAAAGCAGTTTTAACATCCATCTGCTCTAGTTCCAGGTCATAGTATGCAGAGAGAGCCAACAACAGCCTTATAGAGTTGTATTTAACTACAGGTGAGAACACTTCATTAAAGTCAACTCATTCCCTTTATGTAAATCCTTTTGCCACAAGTCTGACCTTGTGCCTGGGTGGTTCTTTATCAGAAGCTCATGCCTTCAATTTGTAAATCCACTTACTACCAACAAGTTTCTTATTAGGAGTTTTTTCAACTAAGATCCAGGTATTATTCTTTAGTGAGGTTATTTCATCTTGTATTGCAGCATACCACTTCATTTTATCACCAATGCTCATTGCTTCTCTAAAACGCATGGGCTCTCCATCATTTACTTCATCAACAACAGTTAGTGCATAGGAAATAAGATCAGTTACGCCATATTTCCTTGGCATTTTGATAGCTCTTCTCTCCATATCCTTTGCAAGTTGATATGTATCTAATTCTAATGATTTCTTCCCTTCTTTGGATTTTTCAGATAACTCTTCAGTAGTCTTATAACTATCAGAGTGCTCGACCTTATGTCCAGCACTTTATGTTTTCTCTAATTGTGTAGTATCAATCTCAGTTTCTTTTGATTGCAACACTAACTCTTCATCAAATGTAATATCCCTGCTGATAAGTATTTTTGAAGGTTTGCCATCGAGAGTCCATATCTTGTATCCTTTAGTGCTCTCTAGATATCCCAAAAAATATCCTTTGATAGCCCCTGGTTCACGCTTGCCTTGTTTTACATGAGCATATGCAGGGCACCCAAAAATTCTTAGGTTACTCAAATCTGGTGGCTTCCCTGACCAAATCTCATGTGGTGTCTTGAAGCCTAGAGTTGAGGATGAGCACATGTTGGTAGACAGCTGTTGTGACTACCTCAGCCTAAAAAACTTTAGATAAACTTGCATTCAGCAACATACATCTAACCCTCTCTATTAATGTTATGTTCATTCTCTCTACAAGCCCATTTTTCTGTAGAGTATATGTAATAGTTCTATGCCTTGCTATGCCTTTTGATTTGTAGAATTCTTCAAAATCTCTATTGCAGTGTTCCAGGCTATTATCTGTCCTTAGCCTTTTTATTTTCTTATCAGTTTGATTCTCCATCAGAGTTGTCCACTCTTTAAACTTCTCCAATGCCTCATTTTTTTTTGTTTTAACATATAAATTTATACCTTCCTCAAGAAGTCATCCATAAAGGACCCAAAGTACCTAGCTCCACCTAGAAATGGAACTTGTGATGGCCCCCAAAAATCTGAGTGAATGTAATCTAAGGTCTGCTTGGTTTCGTGTTTCCTCATATTGAATTTCTGCCTTGTAGCCTTCCCAAATACACATTTCTCACAAAATTTTAAGGAGGAAATTTTGTCATCACCAAACAGGCCCTGATTGCTTAACTCCCTGAGACCTCTTTCACTGATATGAGCTAGTCTCATGTGCCATAGCTTAGTTTTATCTCTGGTCACACTTGCTGAGATCCCATGCACGGGTGAGGATCCAACATGTATATACAGCCCATTTTTTTCTAACCCCTTTCATAACAACAGTACCCTTGTCAATAACCTGTATTTCACTATTTTCAGCCTTAATAGTACACCCTAACTGATCAACCATTCCTAGGGATATTAGATTCCTTTTGAGTTGAGGAACATATCTCACATGGTGCAAGGCTCTAGTGACACTATCAAACATTTTTAAGCTAATGGTTCCTAGGGATATTAAAAAAACGCTCGCATTTTTTTAATACAGACATACTCTTAAATTATGCAGTTTAAGAGAGTTAAAAACTAACTCTCTTAGACCTATATAAATGCGATGGACACAATTAATTCTTTACCTTTGCTTTTACAAATCAGATCTCAACGATATTTGAAAATAATACATTGGAGGAGGCTAATCTTATCCGCCGACAATTTAATAGGGTTGCGAAGATTTTTATTAGAGAGAGAGAACTTAGAGTGAGAAAGGAAGAAGGTGAAGAAATTGAGGCTAATTTTTAGTATTTTGATAAATTGATTAACTATTTTATTAATTTTAAAAGTTACTAAGAGTGGGGTTATTTGATCACTGTACTTTTTTTTAAATTAAATTTTTATTGTCAAAATATAATTTGATCAATTATTTATTTGACCTTATTCTCTCTCCTTCCATATCCTTCCCTTACGAAAATTTATCGTGATACATAAAATAAATATTGCATTTAACAAATGAAATTGTTCAAAAATTAACAAACTCAGCCCTATTGTAAATTAAACAAAAGGAAAGGATCAATATCGATTACATAAAAATCACAAATAAAACGCTCTATACCACTTTGAATCTATTAGATTTTTTTTTTTAGTAAAATTTGATCAGAAGTATGAAATGCAAGTTATGCAACCCAAGAGGGGGGGTGAATTGGGATTTTAAAATTTATGTAATACAATTCGCACAACAATTTAATCTATTGCCTTAATCAAATAAAAAATAATAAATTCAATCAAGCACAATATTAAAAGAAGGAAGAAAACAAACAGGATTTTTACGTGGTTTGATTATCCTCGCCACGCCCACGCCCACACCCGGGCTTGATTTCACTATCCAAGGCTTTCAAATGTTACAATCGACTTCACGACCTTTACAATGAGATTATCTCCCAATCTTCACGTTGCTTTCACACCAGACACCACAATTTGTTAAGTAATGAAAATTACAACAAAACTCTCTTTAAAGTAGAATGCAAATAATAGTTCAACAATGATTCAGATGATTTGCTTTCTCAATATATGTTGTATGAGATATTTGTTAGCTTGAGTTTTTATAAAGCCATTATAATTCTCTTACGATTTATCCCAAGAACGTTGATATTACCGTTATTTTTTAATTGCTACAGTAATACTATTCACTAAAATTACACTTTGACCCAAAACGTTATATAATTATATTATGGCCTAAAATGTCATAAAACTTTATAAATAAGTCCAATTTCAGAATTTCCTAAAAATCATTGTCTTTCCCAAATTTTCTGAAATTGTGATATAGCCCCAAATATAATAGTATTTTTTAAAAAGGTCCTTTCAAATTTAGTATAATACTCATATTTTTTAAAATTCTCAAAATTTTTTAATTTAGTCCAAAAATTGAAAATATGAGATTTTCCTCAGGCGGCTAGCCGCTAGGCTCAGGCGGTTAGCCGCTTCCTCTCTGTCCAATTTTGGATTTCAAGTGTTTAGATTACATTCGGGTCCTCAAACATTCATAAATTATAATATGACCCAAAATATTTCAAGCCTTTACAAATAAGTCCAACTTTGAATTTCAAAATAATACTTATTAAAATTAAAGATTTCAAAACTTAGCATTTAAGTCCAAATTACTCAAATCCACAAAATACTTTTCTTTATAAAAATAAAACCTTTTAGTTTATGAAAAGTATTTAATTAAATTAATCTCTTTGAAACGCTAAATCACGATCAATTAAATCATACCGGCTTTACAAGAATTTATCGCACTAATTTGCTCGTTTCAAACTATATTCTCGATGTCAGCCATTGTCCTTGAGCTTTCGGAATTTACTTGATTCATTGCATAAATATTACCCTTCAAAAACTAGTGAAAATATGAAATATAATATTTATTAAATTACTTAATACACATGTTTGTTATCATCAAAATTACATTATGTAAAGCCCTTTAGGCTAACAAAGTATAAACTCTAACTTATAATAATAGGTAAAAGCTATTAATTTTATAGTAAAAACTAAGAGAAAGATAAGTTGATTTGGCAAGAGAAAAAATAAAATAGAAGAATTAAAAGGAGGGACACTAGTTTAGGTTTTGACAATTGTTATCGTAGAGAGAATTTTCTTATTTTTTATAATTAGTGAATTAGAGTAATAATTTATAATTTAATAATTTTTTTAATTAAAAAATAGGTTTGAAAAGAAATTAGTGGATTCAAATAGTCCACCCATTTAGTAAATATAAAATTTCAAAAAGTGAGTGTCCTGAATCACTTTTGCACGATACAGCAGTGATGATAAGCCAAACATGGCTTGCTGAATGTATACCCAGGTTTGCATGCTTTCACTTGTCTCGAAAGACCTTTATATATTTTAAAAATTAAGAGCTCCTTGCTTGGATTCAGTGGCTATATACAAATTGCAACCAAGAGCAAAGTAGAGACAAAGAGGAGAGGAAATTTAAATAAAACGAGAGAAAGATAGAAAAGAGAAGGGCAAGAGAGAGAGAAGAAAAATAAGAAGAAAGAAAAGAAAAATCAAGAGTGGAAAACAAGTTAAAAAGAGGAATTGAGAGGAAATCGTAGTTAGATTTACTTCCAGTGAGTGACTGGGTAACTGATTTATAAAATTTGAATAATTATGATTTAGCTTACATCATACGTATAAGTTTTTATATCAAATCTAACAGTTAAATTTTGAATAATGTATTTTAGGAGAAATTTGAGAATTCAAAAACCCACAGGAGCCCTAACTAACCCCCGATAAAACAGAATATGTGAGTGGGTACTATTATTACCATTATGTCTTCTGTGAAGCATTTATATTTGATAGTACGATTTAGTATCATGTTATAATAACATGTACGCACATTTTATGATTAATTGAGTCATGAGATGTGATTGCTAGTCACCACACGTGTATCTCTTCCCATAAGCTCTGTGCATGTGTATTAAGAGTTAGATTACTATGTCCGTGCAGTGTAGTTAAATTCCACCAGGTATTGAGAGGCTTTTCCCTAGCTCTACTGGGGTGATGATGATCCCAACGAGTATTGAGAGTTATTTTTCCTAGGCACTATTTGGTGCAATTTTGTTGTGTATGTATGTATGATTTGATGTTTACTTGTGTATTGAATTCAGTGTGGAGTTATGTCACATGATTATATATAAATACAAGTACACTACTTTATTTTTATGTATAATTATATCCATTCACTGAACTGTAAGCTTGTTATTTTCTTATTTACCCTATTTCTCCCGTGTTCCGCACTTGAGGATTTCAAATGGTTTAGGTTTCTATTCAATTGAGGTCGAGTCAGTTGTAAATTTTGCTCACGAATCTCCGCAAGCGCAACGGTAATCTATTGTAGTATAGATCAATGGTGACTTAGTGCTTCGCATCCCACGGCGAGGTGAAAATGATTTTAATTATGCCAGAATTAATTTTGTAAATGGGTGGTTGGATTTACGAAATGGCTTCGAATATGCTAAAACTTAAATTAAAAATAAATTCTAAATAAATTCTAAAATCGGCGAAATTGCAAAGAGTAATCAAGAGAAATCTATCAAATAACGTTCGGGTTATACGGATCCGTATCAACATGCATCATGGCCAAATAATCCGTGATTAATGCGCTAATTAAATCAAGGCGAATCCACACTCATAACCACGCCTAATCAATATTGGTGCAGGTATGGCTTATCGACAAATAATAATAACCTTATACTAGAGAAATGGGTAAGAACCAACGCGATATCGTAGACAAGATCAAGATTATTTGTCAATTTAAAGTCAAATCATCCACAAAAACTAGAAAAGAAAATAAATTTACCAAATCAAGGCCCATGACACGTTGAGACTTCACCTTCAACCCAAACAAAGGAAATTAACTCATAATCGAACTAGAAGGGCAAAACGGAAATTTATTAAAATACAAAAGAAAATACAAGATGGAGGGAATTACAGAAACGAATCCCAAAATGGATTCCGTGAGATATCAAATTAGGGGAGAGGCCCCTTTTTATAGATACACGGAGAAATCACGGCCATCGGATTAAAAATAGCTGGACGCTTCGTGATCGCCACGGCCATCGCCATCACCGGTTTTGACCATGGATGAACAAGAATACGGTGCTTGACCCGACTTTCGAACATGAACGGTTTGACTTCGGATTGAACAAGAACACTCGCTTTGGTTGAAAATAATCCCCGCGATGCATCACACGTCAGACGCCGGTAGTTTTTTCGTCCCATCGATATCGCTACGCCACCATCATCAAGATATAAGTAATTTTAGCCCAACAGATCGTGACACCATCAATTATCAATGCCATCATCGGTCAACGCTACATCATCGGTCAATGCCACGCATCGATCCGCTATGCTGTGAGCGTAATGAACGACATCGCGAAAGACGTGAGCACGGAATAGTACCGCATAGGAATGGCATTTTTCCTTTACGCTCCTTCCTAAGGTTTTCGATCGCCCGAGTTCAAAAGTGATGTCCGTTTTGCCACTGATCTCTCCTTTATTGTGAAATGGCTATAATGCCCTAAAATACATAAATTACTTAATTAAAATAAAACACACGAATTAAATCACAAGAATGTTAAATACATAAAAGTAAGGGTTGTTAAGAAGACTAAAATGTAAAATGACGCTTTTCTCTTTATAAATATGCATTTAACACTCAACACACTCAATCTAAAGCTTATGCATACTTCCCTAGCAAGAATAAGCAAAAACAAAATTCAAATTCAAAATGATTTTATTTTTTTATTTTTTTTATTTTTTAAACACTGGTATTATTCAATCAGATTAATGATCAAGCAATCAAATAAAAATATAAGACATTATCTCCACTAAAGCTTAAGCAACATCACACCACATCAACCATCCATAATTAGCTTAGCTAGAGACTTGTTATAGCTATTTCAAGAATGACATACGTCAAACCCAAAATCTCACCTGAAGTAATGACTGACTTCACAAAGAAATTAAAACCCAATAAATGAAATGACCTCCAACGAATGGTAATCGCAGGTAGAAAATAATAAAGAAATGATATCACACGCTCTCACCAAGATGTAAATAAATACGCCTCACCTTTAGAAATAATACTCTATCTCAAGTCCAAATAAAATGTTAGTCAACCCACTTTATTTATCTTTTTTTTTTTATTACGTGATCACATATCTTTTGATTTTATAACCTAAATTCTACTTCAAAACTATAGCTCCCCAAAAATCAGGACTTTTATTGCGACGTATACGCATAGGCTGCGATATGCTAACAGAAAGGAAATAAAAAACAAAGTGATGTTTGAGTAAAACGCAGTAATTTTTTTTTTTTTTTGAAGTCATTATGGTGGATTTCACCTATTATTGTTATTTTTATTCTTTTGAAACAACAACTTCTTTTTTTCTTTTTGCTTTATTTCAGCATAACTTCAATCGAACAACATAATTATTTACATTTTCTCAAACATAAATGTGATACGAACTTAAAAGACATTGGGTAATACCCAAATCAGTGGGGTCAAGATGATATAGTCGACAAAGAAAAGCGTTTTTGTTCTTTTTTTTTTTTTTTTAAAGGCTCAAAGCGAGTAACTATGCTGATATTTAATAAAAGTGGATGGCTAAAAGTGCTCAAACGGATCAAAGATGGCCTTTCCACGCCTTTGCGCCTAAATAATTATCCATATCTACTAGTGACCTCCAAACGTAAGCAACACACATTTTTCTTTTTTTTTTTCTTTTTTTTTTAATTTTACCATTTTTTAAAGTGGTTAACTTAAAAGAAATCTGAGATCGTAGATAAAAATAATAAACCCATGTCAGATAGAGACTCGAAAGGGTTACTCAAGAAAACGATGGCTCAACAATCACTCTGACTTATTTTACGACATACGTTCATTCCTTCAAAGCAACTTCATATTTGTCTCCCATATCAACACGTAGAGAAAAGCATAACGTAACATCACTTAAACCAAAGATAATACAAATACTAAAATTTGAAATTAATCATGTCATCCAACGTTAAACAAATCACATAATTTTTTTATTTTTTTTATTTTCAACAACATTCTACCCCCCAATCTATTCTAAGCATGAAAGGAAAATAATGCACAGAAATGTGAAAATGATGGCGCATAAAACTAATTAAAAGTTACACGAAATGATAGAAAAAAATGATTTTTTTTTTTTTTTTTTAGAAGATGCTTTCTAAGAGAAACTACACTTCATATTCAGCCATCTTCACTCAAAAAGTTTAAACGATATTTATAGAGAGAAATTAAAAGAAGAAAAATAAACATAAACACGTAAAAAAGAAAAACTGTCCCGCCCCAATTTTTTTTTTTAGTTTTTTTTATTATTATTTTTTTAAACGATGAAGACAAGCGCTTTCTGTGAAAGTCACTACACTACTCATATTCAAACCATCTTCAACACAAAAGTTAGAATGCTAGTTTTACAACAAAAATTAAGAAAACTTAACCAAAATTCCACAATGATTATGTTTACGCATTTCCCCTCCCCCAACCGTGTAATCGAAACATCATGTCTCAATGCGTGAAATGAAAGCGATGAGAGTTGTAAGACATCACCGGGTGGTGCAAATACGTAAGAAAATATTTACGTATTGAGTGAAGTTAAATCTAATTTCAGATACTTATCATCGGCCATCGCTACTATCATTATTTGGTCGCCCAACACAAGGTCCGTGCGGGTCCGCCCGCTTATGCTTGTACAGAATATATCAAGTAATTTTAGCGCAGGAGCACAAATAAAGAGTTTTTTCACATTGTTAGAATGAAATAGCTTTTTTATCGCACATGGTGTAAAGAAATGCACATAAAGCCATCATAAAGTTATTGACATTTAACCAACCGACGATTTCGTGAATGTGCTAGATGGGCCCAAGATGCGTGTCATAAGTTCAAGGTGCAAGCAAGATCTCGAAGGAAAATAAAAGCATCGCATGATTACATTTCTGCTTATTCGTCGTGCACACCGAGACGACTAATTCTTCTCCGCTTGAAGTCGCGAGTCGCCTAATGGTTTTAGGATTCTTTGGACGATGCCTCAACACTGCTTCCTCTCGATAAAAGTCCGCTTCGGTACCATTTCGACAACCTCGGTTACCTCCTCCATACACACCAAATGTAAATTTTCAATAAGCATGCTTTCTCGACCAAGATCTACACGCACGCTCAAACGAACTCTTTTGCCATAGTAAATCCGGGAGTAAAGCACAAATGTTCTTTAATTGTTATCGGGAAAGTAGCTGCCATTGGATACTTCGAAAACACCGAGTAATGCCGACAAAAGGAAATCACATTTAAGAATCTTGGTAGAGCAAAGTGGGATCACGCTTGTGTACGCGTAACACGTCGAGTCAACATAACGCTAATATTGTCATGAAATCAAAAAAGAAAACAAGAAAATGAAAAGCAAACAAGAACAAAATTATTAAAGATAATAATACGCAAACAATAAACAAAAAGTGAAATGAAATAAAATAACAAGAAAGTAAAAATGATATTTACACGTAAGCTATAAGCGCTACTCCATCTTCCTCTCGGGCTTTTACGCTAAACGGCTAACGCCTCTACATGGGTCGGATGGCTTTTCCATCCGCTTTTCTTTATAACCGGCAAATGCGTCGCTTTATAGAATCGATTCTCGAGATATGTCGCATGCTCTTCAATAATGGCCAATAATCTGAGAATCGCCTCCTCGCACATATCCACCGTGATGATGATCTTTCAAGAGACGTATGATATCATCCAATGACCTTATTCAAGCCATCCCTAACGAATTGAATCTTATCTTCTCTCAAGTTATCGGCATTACCATTATCCTTAAAGAACATACGGGTTTCTATCGTGAACTCATTTCCGCGCACTTCGCGACAAGCAATAAATTTCGAGCTCTGCCGCTTTTCTTGCATAATTTCCTTTACCACAACCGTGCGATGACATGCAATAAATTTAGACAGAAACTACCGGGCTAATCGCATTTTAGCTCGATTAACCAACTCAACCGATGTCCGCAGGTATATGTATTCTCACGAGTAATCGACGGTCGTCGATCGGGCTTTATAGATCAAGAGCGGGCATTCGAGGAGCTGAATCGGGACTGAACGGGCTTCGCTAGAATCTCCGTTTACTTCATACCTTCGCCGTAATATGGAAGCCACATATGGAAACCCGTTAACTGACTTGATTGTCACGGAAAGTAATCATAGTTATCCGCCATTTCACCGGTAACAACTAAAGCACACAAATGTAAAAACAAATTAAAACATACTAAAGGTCGCCCTCTATCAATTTACCTTCAGCCCAATGGATGTCGAAACACTTCTCTCAATGCTCGAGTTGGTTTTCTTAGATTCTCAACATAGTGCTACTAACTCAAGTGGTCAGAGAGTTCCAAATGCGATGTGTTTTACAAAATCAATCTGCTTTTCAGACGAGCTTTTATACGTTGAAGTGGCTTACAGAATGTTCAAGAGGAACTGGTTCAAGTAAGTACTCATGATTAAAAATGATAAAAGAAAACTTAATAGTTAAACAAACATACTTATGGCGCAAAATAATTTCAATTAAAGCGTAAGAATAATAAAAAAAGAAAAAAAAATCAACAACAAAAGAAAACAAATCAATTCAAATCTATGGGTTGGTCAATACCAATTTATTTCGTCTTCTCCATGTGGGTTGGTATTCTAGAATATGGCTTTTAATCTTGACCATTAACTTTAAACGTGACAATTGTCTTTGGTCTTAATTTCAATTCGCCCCCCACTGCTGAAAAAAGATGAACAATAAAGCGGACTCGCCACCATCGGAGCCAGAGCTTACCCGAATAAAACGGAATCGAATAAAAGCACTTTCCACTGATAACGTATTTTCTCATAATGTGCTTGTCATGCGAAAAGACTTTCATTCGCTGTTTTGTAATTTTGGCATTTTCAGATGCATCATTGCGAATTTCTTCAAGTTCGCCAGCTTGTAATCTTCTTCGAAGCTAGCTTGTTTATGTCAAAGCCAATTTTCGCCCATTGTCATACGCATTTACGCTCGAGTTCCATTGTGTAGGTGGCAAGTTTTTCATACACCAGCCTCAGAGGGTACATCCAATCGGGGTCCAAAGTCGCTTATAGTGCCCATAATGCGCCATCAAGTCTTAATGACCAATCTTTTCACGTCTCTGCCTCCACCGTTTAATACTGTGTTTCGATTTCTCGGAGATCTCAATCTTACACATCTGGGTTTTGACGACACGGGTCGCCACTTTGCAAGCATGATTGAATACTTTGTCAAAAGAGCTTTGAATGCTTTCTTTTGTTATTGCATAAAGTGGCACCACCATCAATCCGATTATTGCTTTGAGGAATCCAAAGCGCGAGACAACGTTGTTTTTCAAAATCCTATCACCAATTTTCAGCGATCATCGGTGCTATATGGAATCGCTTTCTACCCATTTTCGATACGTTTAGTCAACACCAACCAATACGATGTACTACAGATGTGAAAGGGAAAAAGGGTCCCATGAAGTCGACACTTCCATAATGTGGGGCAGTAAAAATCTCAACCACTAAAATCGGATTTAAAAGCTGATCATCATGTTCTCCTTCGTAATGCTCCCCATCTGCGCTTGACTATCAAGCATGAAGAATGTAGCAAGCCGCCCTTTAAATATGGCCAAATATAAATAGACTACATTGAAACTTTGCCATTGCCACGTTTTTTAGTTAAGACCGAAATGGCTCTCCATGGCAAGCTTTCGTTCACGCAGAACGAAAGCAATATTCCAATTTCATTTTCGGACACATCGTCTAACAATTTGGTTCCGCAATAATACTAACAAAAATGGGTCATCCTAAAAGAAATTTTTATCTTCCAAAGAATTTAACCTTTGTCATTGCTTTTGGTCCCTAATGCTCCGAAATTTACCTCGACCAGAATAAGATAATTAACTCATATCAAGATACCAAGGTAATACTTCCACATTCATCAATCGCTCATCCTGGAACGACTCATTTAACGGTAAATGGCTCAGAATTGTGTCAAAATGGAGACGGAGACGACGGTCCCGCCACGACATTTTCTCGTATTCCTTTCTATCTCAATTCCAAGTCAAACTCCTCAAGTAAAAGTAACACCCAACTAATTAGTCTACTTTTGCAGATCTTTCTTTGTGAGAAGATATTAAGAGACATGATCCGTAATATAATTATTTTATTGAACCAATTAGATAAAGACGTCGAAATTTTCCAATGCAAACACTAATCAAGCTTAAGCATTTCTTTTTCGCAAGATTTGAATAGTTCAACTGCGCATCATTCAATGTCATAGATAATAAATAACACGGGGAATTCGATCAACTTTTGTCTCTACATATCGCTCTCTATCCGCATAATCGATGCATCACACGAATTCAAAGTAAGCTCCAGCCAGGCTCCCGAATGACGAAGACATGTCACGACTCAAATGCCGCTTTTAATTTTTCAAAAGTTAGACATATGATCATTAAAGATAAAGGTAATCCCAAAGTAAATCAGACAAGTGGTCTAGAAATCCTCATAAATCTTTTAATGAAAGCTCTATAAACCAAAGACGCCCGCCCAGAAAGATCTTATTCCCGACTTGCTTAAAGAAAGATTAGAAAACGAGATCCACTTGGCTTTGTTAACCTCAATACCTTGTGCTAAATGACATGCGATGATCGAACAATAATTGTTTTACCATAAACGCACTTCTCCCACCCAAGACTAAGTTCTTCCCCAGACATCTCGCAGAACTCTGAGAACTAGATGATGTAAACATTGATCAAACGAGTCACACAAAGATGTAAAATCATCCATAAAGACTTCAAGGAATCGCTCAACCATATCGTAAAAATGATCAACATGCATCGCCGAATGTAGCGTGCATTACATAATCCAAAACGACATTCTCCTATATAAAAGTGCCAAAAGCGGCAAGGAAAGTGAAGTTTTCTCCCCTCGACCAGCTTTTGATGGGAATTGAATCGATTATATCCGAGTACCCATCTGTGTAGAAGCAATAAAATTCATGGTGGCTGCTAATCTATCAAGCATTCGGATCAATAAACGGTAAAGGAAAATGGTCTTTACGCGGTGTATTCAACTTTCTATAATCAATGCGACACGCCATCCTCAGTAGTTTAATGGTATCAATTCCATTATCGAAGATTGAATCTCGCGATGACCAGACAACTTTGTAGGGCGACAAAGATCGACCCATTTAACCATCGAAATTGGGTAAACGATACCGCCTCAATAGCTGCAAGACTTCTCGCTTCTAACAACTTCTTTTCATATTGTTTAATCCGACGCATTTCCCTAAGAGATTTAGATTTTCATCGCTGCCAAATGAATTTAATGCATGCAATTTACTTAGGTGTTTATACCTTTTACGTTCCAAGCATCCATCCTAACGCTCCTTTACGCTCTTTAAAACATCCAACAACTTACCTTTTTGCTCATATCGTTGTGACGAGAGATTGACACGGCAAGAGTACTTTTTTCTCCTAAAATGCATATTCCAAAGTGTCATAATGGTCAGAAGTTTTGCAAATTGTGGTGATTCCTCGAATGACGATGAGCTTTTCTGGTGACAAAGGTTGCTCAACTCTCGACTTCCATTTATTAAAGTGTCTTATGTTGAAATAAGTCATAGTATGCGGGCGGCCGAATTTCATCGACGATCTCGCCAATATCATCAAATCCAAACTAGCTGAGTTAAAACACGTGCTTCAGAAAAGGATCATCACTTGTTCAAGAAAAGTTGTCATCCAACTAATCGCCCAATTAAATCCACATCACACAATTCCATCATCGACTGTGAGGTTGTTTGGCAATGTTGAAAATATTTAGCCCATAGTCATGCTGCCGAAGGACAATCCGTGATATTTCCTGGCCCCGCATTGAATGCGAGCATCCGCAGCCAAGAAAGGCCCAAATAATGGATGTGCTTCCGAGTCCCAGATGAGTGTCAATTACAATGAAATCAACAGAAAAATAAAACTTGTCTACTGATAACACGCCCTCCACAATACCACGAGGTATTTTCGTGGACCGAAGTCGAACACCACCGGTGTGTAATTCTCACCCAAGTTTCACAAACACCGAAGTAAGGCAACAAATTTACACTAGCTCCTAAATCCAACAAAGCATTTCAATTGTGTGGTTCCCATACCATACAGATAAGAGGAGCCTGGTTTCGTTTTTAAAGGAATTTTACGTCGGAGTATGTAACTAACGCTTTCTCGTTAAAATGCCTTCTTTAACATGCGTTTTCTTTAGTACACAAATCTTTAAGAAACTTGGCATAAGATGGAACTTGTTTAATAGATCAAGTAAAGCGGATGTTAACTACTTTTCAAGATTTCGAGATCTCACCGTGATTTTCCCTTCTTTCCTTTCGCTAACCTCTCGAGTGAAATGGAGCTTTAACGTATTCTCGTGGTTGGTTTCTTCTCTCCTGGTGATTCTTCAACATTCACAGTACAATTTGATTTTCGGTCACCGCATTCCACTTTTGTTGTCGATTTCTTTTCCTTTTCGCAAGGTCATGATTGCTTTTTTCCACATGAACTAAGTACTTGCTTCATTCTTTAGATTGTAATCGTTGACTTGAAATTTTCCTTTCTCAACAGCCAAAAGTCCTGAATCACATGTTGTCCCACCATCTTCTCGAGGCTTTGAAACCGATTGAAGCCATGTGAAATAAGTCGCTTCAACTCATTTCGTAGTCCATCAACGGTGCGATTCGTGCTCAATCGTAGAGTGAGAGCATTCTTGAAATTCTGGAATGAATCCTCCCAGGTTGAGAGTAGTTCCTGACAATGTCTAAACTGGTCGGTAGAGCTTGATGATTTCGAGAATCAGTGAGCCATTCGGTCCATTCAAACTCGACCATGAAAACGGGGTGGTCTCTCATCCGTGTTATACGTGTCGGGTTGTAATTTGAAGGCTTATTACACCATGGCATTGCTTGATCCGAGTACGAAGGCCACATGCTGCTGATTTAGCAGCTGATAACGATGCTTATTTGTCGAGAGACCTTCAATTATCTCTTGACTTCTTTGATTGACCTTGACTTCACGAACCCTTATTTACTTTTTAATTCTTCTAAGATTCCCGAGGATCGACTTCCGTTGTTGGGAATTATCCGCTTGTCTCTAAGAATTCCCAAATCTTCTGCTTTTTGACATTAGCTCTCTCCACTTGGTTGCCATTAGCCATTCTTGCACATTCGGCAAATCCCTCCAAAAGTATGCATCGGGTGCCATTTTTACCCACGATGTGGACACTTCAAGAGTAGCCTATTAAATCGCCTCCCATGTCTCAAAATGCGTCCTCTCGAGTAAACTTCGAGATTTCTCAATAACATTGGTTTTACGACCGGGAAATATTTATTTAGAAATTTTGTAACCATTTGTTCTATGACAATGTTATTAAGCAAAAAGTATTTTAACCATGAACGAGCCTCTATCCTTTAAAGAAAATGGAAATAATCTAAGTTTAACATCATCGCCCTAAAAATTTTCATATTTAAAAAGCAAATGGCATTTAAAAATCATTCGGATGATTATATTCCTCATTTTCTGCGCCAAGAACGTGTGAGACAATTTAGCACACTTGGTTTTAATTCAAAACCTAAAGCCTACATTTATCTTATACGATTTCAAATTAGGGCTAAGGACTAAAAAATAGTAAATGGCTCTCCTCAAGTGGTAGAATCCATTTTATTTTTTAACTTGTTTGCGCAGTGTTTTTTTCTAATTCAAGGTCTATATGCTCAAGATTTGTAATAATGATCTCCAAATTACGCATGCAAAACAAATAAAATAAAAAAAAGATGGAACAAAACAAAAATAAAAAGATGAACAAAACAAATAAAAAATAAAAGATAAAGAAATTACGATACTAACCTTATCATTTATTACAACCTTACTATAAAAAATACAAAAATAAATACGTGAAATAAATTAACTAAAAATTAAATTAATAAATAAACAAAATTACAAAGAAAAAATAAATTAAAATTAAATTACAGTAATTTTAAAGAAGAAAAAGAAAAGAAATACTAACCTTTAAATGTATTTATTTTTTTTTTTTTTTTTTTTTTTTTAATAATTAAAAAATACAAGAAAACAAATAAGAAATTATTCACAAAATTAATTCTATGAATTAAAATTACTTACCTCTGCAACGCGCCAAAAACTTGTTGTGCAATTTTGTTGAACTCGCATAGTCATTGAATCTATCAGAAGATAGATCAGATTTGCATCCTAAAGAGGTGGATTTAATTATGTAAATTAATTTTAAATAAGGGTTGGATTTATGGTGGAAATGGTTTGAATACGCTAAAACTTAAATTAAAACGGTAATAAATTCTAAAATCGAATTCACCAGAGTAAATTGAAGAGTAAATCTATCAAATAACGCAGTATCCTGATCCGTATCAACATGCATCATGGGCTAAATAATCCAGACATCGCTAATTAAATCCACACCTCATGAACCACGCCTAATCAATATGGCTTATCGTACAAATAATAATAACCTTATACTGTAGAGTCAACCAATGCGATTCAGACAATATCAAGACATTATTTTGATAAGTCAAATCATCCACAAAAACTAGGGGAAAAGAAAATAAATTTACCAAATCAAGCCCATGACACATGTCGAGACTTCACCTTCAACCCAAAAGGAAATTAGCTACTCATAATCTGAACTAGGGCAAAATGGAAATTTATTAAAATACAAAAGAAAATACAAGATGGAGAAATTACAGAAAATGAATCCCAAAATGGATTCGAGATATCAAATATAGATACATGGAAAATCCTACATCGATTAAAAACAGGGACGTCAGATCGGCCATCAGGTTTACCACGCTGGATGAATATCGGATTTGAACGCTTTGACGATGAACAAGAGGCTTGAAAATAATCGCGACGCATGCACAGCGAGATTTTCGTCGATATAATCGCCACGCCACCATCAACAAAGAATTTTAAACAGGATCGTGACACCTCATCAAATGCCACATCATCGGTCAATGCCACGCCATCGATCCGTCTCTATGTGAATGAATAACAAGACCGCATATGAATAGTGTCATTTTTCCTTTTATGCTCCTCCTTTTCGATCCCGAGTTCAAAAGTGATGTCCGCTTTGCCGATCTCCTTTATTGCGAAATGGCTATAATGCCCTAAAATACATAAATTACTTAATTAAAATAAAACACACGAATTAAATCACAAGAATGTTAAATACATAAGTAAGAAGACTTGAAATGTAAATGACGGTTTTCTCTTTATAAATATGCATTTTCTAACACTCAACACACCCAATCATTTTATTGCATAATTCAAAGCAATAAAGCAAAAACAAAATTCAAATTCAAAATGATTTTATTTTTATTTTTTTTTTTTAAAACACTCGTTTATTCAATCGATTAACGCAATCAAATAAAAGTATAAGCATTATCTCCTGAAAGAACATCACACCACATCAACCATCCACATGAATTAGCAAAGAGACTTTCATAGCTACTTTTCAAGAATGTCAAACCCCAAAATCTCACCCAAGTAACACTCAAAATTAAACCCAATAAACATAACCCAACGAATGGTGAGAGAAAATAAAAAGAAATGATATCACATGCTCTCACCAAGATGAAATAAATATGCCCCTCAAAATAATCTCAAGTCAAATAAAATGTTACTAACCCACTTTATTCTTTTTTTTTTTATTATCACTACATCTTTTTTTTATATAACTACCTTCTACTTCAAACCATAGTTCCCCAAAATCAATGACTTTTATTGTGACGTAACGTAGGCCATTGATATGGCTAACAAAGAAAAAATAAGGAAAACAAAGTGTATGTTTGAGAAAATGCAGAATTTTTTTTTTTTTTTTGAAGTTGCAAGGTGGATTTCACCTATATTGTTATTTTATTCTTTCAAACAACAACTTTTTTTTTCTTTTTTTATTCGGCATAACTTCACCGAACAACATAATTATTTACATTTTCTCAAACATAAATAGATGGAACTTAAAAGACATTGGGTAATACCCAAATCGAGTGGGTCAAGATGATAAGTTGACAAAGGGTTTTTGTTCTTTTTTTTTTTTAAAGGCTCAAAAGCGGTAACTATGATATTTAATAAAAGAAAGCTCAAACGGATCAAAGATGGCCTTTCCATCGCCTTTGGCCTAAATAATTATCCATATTCTACTTAGGGCTCCCAATGTAAAACACATTTTTCTTTTTTTTTTTTTTTTTAATTTTACCATTTTTTTAAAGTGGTTAACTAAAAAGAAATCTGAGATCGCAGATAAAATAATAAACTGCTAAGTTCAGACAGAATGGGCAAAAGGGTTACTCTCCAAGAAAACGACAGGCTCAACAACCACTTACTTTATTTATGTGTTCATTCCTTCAAGCAACTCATATTTGTCTCCCACATCAACAATGTAGAAAGAAACATAATGTAACATCACTTTAAGACCAAAGATAATACAAATACTAAAATTAAATTAATCATGTCATCCAATGTTAAAACAAATCACACAATTTTTTATTTTTTTTATTTTCAACAACATTCTACCCCCAATCTATTCTAAGCATGAAAGGAAAATATGCATGCGTAAATGTGAAACGATGCATAAAACTAATTAGAAAAGTTACACGAAATGATAGAAAACGAAAATGATTTTTTTTTTTTTAAAGAAGATGCTTTCTAGAGGAACTACACTATATTCAGCCATCTTCACTAAAAAGTTGGAAAATGTATATTTATAGAGGAGAATTAAAAGAACAAAAATAAACATTCACACATAATAAAGAAAATGTAAATGTCTGATTTTTTTTTATTTTATTTTTTTTAGTTTTTTTTTTTATTATTTTTTTTAAACTATTAATATGCGTTTCTAGAGTCAATTACCACTCCATATTCACCATCTTCAACACAAAAGTTAGCAACAAGCTAGTTTTACAACAAAAAATTAGAAAACTTAACCAAAATTCCACAATCGCATATTCCTCCCTCAACCGTAACGTAAACATTGTCCTCAATGTGAAATGAAAGAGAGAAGTTTAAGACATCACTGTGGTGCAACATGAAGAAAAATATTTACAGGAGAGTTAAATCTAATTTACTTTACCGCGGGCCATCATACTATCATTATTCGTCGCTTCCAACACAAAAGGTCCAGTGCGGTCAGCCCGGTTTATAAGCTTGCAACATATCAAGCAGCTCATTAGCGCAGGAGACAAAAATAAAGAGTTTTTCACATTAAGGAATGAAATAGTTTTTTATCGCATGGTTAAGAAAACGCAATAAAAGCTCATCATAAAAGTTATTGACATTTAACAAACCGACTGGTTTCCCCTCGTGAACGTGCGAGGCCCAAGATGCTAGGTCAAAGTGCCTCTAAGGTTGCAAGATCTCCGAAGGAAAATAAAAGCATCAAAGATGATTAAGCATTTCAAGCTTATTCGATTCTGCATACCGAGACGACTAATCTTCTCCAAATACGAATCGACGAATCATGCCCAAATGGTTTTAGATTCTTGGGACGATGCCTAACACTTGGCTTCTCTCCGATAAAAGTTTCGCTTCGAGACCATTTTCGATAACCCTACACTCCTCCATACACCAAATGTAAATTTCTCAATAATGCTTCACTCAAGATCTATGGTACGCCTCAACGAACTTTTTATGCTTTGCCATGGTAAATCCGGAAAACACACAAATGTTCTTGAATTGTCTATCGGGAGAAAGAATGCCATCGCGATACTTCTCAAAACAATTCCATGGAGTGTTGTGACACAAAAGGAAAATCACATTTAAGAATTCTTGTGATGGATCACGGCTTATGAAGGTGAATATGTCAAGTTGTCAAATAACGCTAAGCGAAGCGCTACATGAGTCAAAAAGAAAAGAAAAATGGAAAGCAAAAGAAATAAAATTATTAAAGCAATAATGCAAACAATAAAACAACAAAGGAAATGAAATAAAATAACAAGAAAGTAAAGGATATTTACACGAAGTTTAAGGATCTGTGGCTCACATCTTCCTCGTTTTACGTCCCGTAAAGCTGTAAACGCCTTCTACGGGTCGAGGATGGGCTTCCCATCCGCTTTTCTTATAAATCGCAAATGTGGTCGCTTATAATGATTCTCGGAGACTATATCGCATGCTCTTCTTCCTGAATAATGGCCATAATCGGAGAATCGCCATCGCACATATCCACCGGGATGCTGCTTAAGAGATGTATGGATATCATCCAATGACTTTTATTCAAGCCATCCCTAATGAATCAATCTTATCTTGTTATCGCACACCATTCCTAAAGAACATGGGTTTCATCGCAACTCATTCGCACACTTGACAAGCAATGTAAATTCTTCGAGCTCACGCTTTTCTTGCATAATTTCCTTTACCACAACCAGTGCATGAATGCAATAAATTTCAGGGAGGTAACTCACCGCCAATCGCATTTCAGCCTCGATTAACCAACTACCGATGTCAGCAGGTATGTTATTCCTCACGAGTAATCGCATGCTCAGGATCCGGGCTTATAGATCGTAAGCGAGGGCATTCTCCGAGGAGCGAAGGGAATCGCTTGTGAAGCCGCTAGAATCTCGTTTCTACTCGCCCATACCTCTTCGGAATATCGGTTATTGCTGGAAACCGAAGTTAACCGGACTTGATTGTCAATGGAAAGTACTGTATCCGCCATTTCACCGGGTAACAAACTAAAGCACACAAACGCAAAAAAACAAATTAAAACACAAAGAAAATTAAAATCGCCTCCTTTATCGAATTTACCTCAAGCCTCCAACCGGATGTCGAAACACTTCTCTCAATGTCTCTCGAAGTTTTTCACAGATTCTCAAATATAGGCTATTAACTCGTGGTTGTCAGAGAGCCTAAACGCGATGTGTTTTACAAAATCAATCTTGAGATGAGTTTTACACGCTTGAAGTTTAAGAAACGTTTCAAGCAGGAAGCGATCTAAGTAAGGTACTCATGATTAAAAATGATAAAAGAAAACTTATGTTAAACAAACACACTTATGCAAAAATAATTTCAATTAGCGAAGAATAATAAAAGAAAGAAAGAAAAATCAAATCAATGAAAAGAAAAAAAAAATCAATTCAAATCTGGTGGGTCACTCAAATTTATTTCGGTGTCCTCTCCATGGGTGATTCAGATATGGCTTTAATTTTGACCATTAACTTTAAACGCGCTCTTTCGTGTCCCATCAATTTCCCGTGTGGAAAAAGCAAGATGAACAATAAAGGGACCACCATCGAGCGTAATCTTACACCGAATAAACGAGAATTGAATAAAAGCACTTTCGACCAGAACGATTTTCTAATGTGCTTGTCATGAAAGACTTTCATTCGTTTTGTAAATTTTGGCATTTTCAGTATGCATCATTCGAATTTCTTCAAGTTCGCCTTGTAATCTTCTTTCCGAGCTAACTTTGCATGTCAAAGTTAATTCGATGGCCCAATACGCATGCTCGAAGTTCCAATAGGTGTGCAGCTTTTCCATACACTAGCTGGGGTGACATCCCAATCGGGTCTTGAAAGCCGCCTTCTATATACGCGCATCAAGTCTTAATGACCAATCTTTTCCGTCACGCCTCACCGCTTTTTCTAATATGTGCTTGATTTCGATTGAGATCTCAACTTGGCCAATCGGTTTGCGGATGATACGGGTCGCCACTTTGTGTGATTGAATACTTTGTCAAAAGAGCTTTGAATGCTTTGTTACACACCACCATCACCGATTATTGCTCGAGGGAATCCAAAGCGTGAAACAATGTTGCTTTCAAAATCCTATCCTTTGTGATCATTGGTTCACATGGAATTGCTTCTACCCATTTTGACACGTAGTCAACACCAACCAATATGTATTGATGGCCAAAAGAAGGGAAAGGGTCGTGAAGTCGATACGTCAAAAATCTCAACCACTAAAATTGGATTTAGTGGCATCGTATTCCTTCGTAATGCTCCCCATTCGTTGACACCTATCACGTGAAGAATGTAAGCGTCTCAAATATAGTTGGCCAATAAACCACATTGTAAAACTTTAGGCCGCTTTCTTTAACGAAATGGCCTCCACAAGCTTGTTCATGGCGAAAAAGAATATTCGAATTTCATTTTCACATCGTCTAACAATTTGGTACATACTTGAACAAATATGGGTCATCCCAAAAGAAATTCTTTATCTCTGAATTTAGCCTTGTCTTGCGGTCCAATGCTTCGAAATTTACGTAACAAGATAATTAACTATATCAAGATACCAAGGTAATACTTCCATTCATCAATTGTCATCCTGGAATGACCATTTAATGGTAATGGCTCATCAAAATGAGCATTTACATTTTCTTTTCTTATCTTCAATTCCAAGTCAAACTCCGCAAAAGTAACACCGAATTAGTCTAGGTAAGATATTTAAGGATGATCTGAATATAATTATTTACAACCATGAGATAAGATCGAAATTTTCCAATGCAAACACTGCTAGCATTTCTTTTCGAATAGTTCAACTGCATCATTCAATGTCATACTAGCATAATAAATAACGGGAATTCGATCCAACTCTTTGTCTAACGCTCCTAATAATCGATGCATCACATGAGTTCAAATGGTAAAATGATGGGTGATGATGTCATGCTTTAATTTTCAAAAGCCAAAGACATGAATCATTAAAGATAAAGGTACATCAAAGTAAATTGCGGCGGTCTAAAACTTCAAAATCTTTAATGAAACGTCTATAAAACCAAAGAAAGATCTACTTTCCGACTTTGTGGAGAGATTAGAAACGATCCACCTTGGCTTTGTCAACCTCAATACCTTTGCTCGAAATGATGTGACCGAGAACAATACCTTGTTTTACCATAAAATGGCACTTCTCCCGATTCAAGTTTCTTCTCACATCTGAACTAGGAGATGAAAACATTGATCAAACGAGTCACCAAAGAAAAATCATCCATAAAGACTTGGAATCGCTCAACCATATCGAAAAATGATCAATGCATCGTTGGAATGTAGGTGCATTACATAATCCAAATGACATTCTATATGCAAAAGTGCGAAAAGGGCAAGTGAAAGTAGTTTTCTCGATCTTTTGGAATCTGATTATATCTGAAAGCAATAAAATTCATGGCTAATCTATCAAGCATTCGATCAATAAATGGTAAAGGAAAATGGTCTTTCGCCAAATTCAACTTTATAATCAATGCATACACGCCCGTAGTTGGTATCAATTCATTATCGCATTGGTAACTCGACTCGACTTTGGGACAACCAGATGACCGAACTATCGAAATCGGGGTAAATGATACCAATAAGGACTTCTGTTCTAACAACTTCTTTCATATTAGGATTTAACCGACGTTGCATTTCCCTAGTAGATTTAGCATTTTCATCAAGGTGAATGTAATGCATGCAATCTGCAGGGTTTATACCTTTTATGTCTGCTATGGTCCATCCTAATGCTCCTTTATGCTCTTTTAAAACATCCAACAACTTACCTTTTTGCTCGTCATTGAGGGATGATGAGATGATTACCGGCAGAGTACTTTCTTCTCCTAAAAATGCATATTCCAAAGTGTTGGGTAATGGTTTGAGCTCGAGTTTCGGTGGTGATTCTGATGATGGGATGAGTTTCTTCTCTGATGGTGCTAGTTGTTCAACTCTTGACTTCCATTTATTAGTGTCCATGGATGGTGTTGAGTCAAGTAGGGCGTTGACCTCATCGACTGATCTGTCAATATCAAAATCCAAACCAAAGTGAGTTAAACATGTTTGTAAAGGATCATCACTAAGGTTTGAAAGAAAAGTGTCATCAACTTGATTAAATCCACATCAATTCCATCATCGACTGAGGTTGTTTGGCAATGTTGAAAATATTTAGCTCCATAGTCATGTTGGCCAAGGACAATCGTATTCCGATTGAATGCGAGCATCAAGAAAGGTCAGAATAATGGGGATGTGCTTGAGTCCTCGTATTGGTTGAGTGTCAATTACAATGAAATCAGCGAAAATAAAACTTGTCTACAGATAAGACGTCCTCCACAATACCACGAGGTATTTTCGGACCGATCTGTAACACTGCGAGTTGGGTGTAATTCTCTCCCAAGTTTCACAAACAGTAAGGCAACAAATTTACACCAGCTCAAATCCAACAAAGCATTCTCAATTGTGTGGTTCTATACTACGAGATAGTAGGGAGGGTCTTTGCATTTTAAAGGAATTTTATGTTGGAGTATAGAACTAACGCTTTTCTGTTAAAATGCCTTCTTGAACATGCTGTTTTAGTACACAAATCTTTAAGAAACTTGGCATAAGATGGAACTTGTTTAATAGCATCAAGTAAAGGGATATTAACACTTAGCTGTTTGAAGATTTCGAGAATCTCACCTGTGGATTTTCCTTCTTCCTTTCAAACCTCCGAGGAAATGGAGCTTTTATTCGTGGGTTGGTTTCTTCTCTCTCCTCCGGTGGTGATTCTTCAACATTCACAGGTACAATTTGATTTTCTTTGGTCACCGGCATCTCCACTTTGTTGTCGACTTCTTTTCCTTTTCGCAAGGTCATGACTGCTTTGACCTCTCCATGCTGCTGTGGTGAACTGGTACTTGCTTCATGTACTCCTTTAGGATTAGGCACTGGTTGACTTGGAAATTTTCCTTTCTCAACAGTCATTGCCAAAGTCTGAACTGAAGAAGCAAGTTGTCCCACCATCTTCTCGAGGCTTGAAACTGATTGAGCTTGTGAGTTGAAGCCTGCTCTCAACTCATTTCGTAGTCCATCAATGGTGCGATTCTGTTGCTCAATCGTAGAGTGAGTAGCATTCTTGAAATTCTGGAATGAATCCTCCCATGGTCTGGGTTGAGAGTAGTTCTGGTTCTGATTGAATGGTGGTAGAGGCTTGATGATTTTGAGAATTGGTGAGCTGGTCCATTCTGTTGAAATCCTTGAGACCATGAAAAATTGGGGTGGTCTCTCCATCCAGGGTTATATGTGTTGGAGTATGGGTTGTAATTTGAAGGCTTTCTTATTACACCTATGGCATTGGCTTGATCTGAGTATGAGTCATGGTCATGTGGCTCTGTTGATTTAGCAGTTGATAACGATGCTATTTGTCGAGAGAGACCTTCAATTATCTCCTTGACTTCTTTGATTGACTTGACTCGTCCAATGTGAACCCATTTACTCTTTAATTCTTCTAGTATTCTCGAGTGATCGATTTGGGGAATTATCCGCTTGTCTCGGAAGAATTCCCAAATCTATGCTTTTTTTGACATTAGCTCTCCTCCACTTGTTGCCATTAGCCATTCTTGCACATTAGAGTAATCCCTCCAAAAGTATTGGCGTTGATTTTTTCACCATGATGTGGACACTTCAAGAGTAGCCCATTAAATCGCTCATGTCTCAAAAATCGCTCGTCTCTCGAGTAAACTCCGAGATTTCCCGAATAACGATTGGTTTTATGGAAATATTTATTTAGAAATTTTGTAACCATTTGTTCATGATGCAATGCTATTAGCAAAGTATTTAACCATTTCTATCCTTTAAAGAAAATGGAAATAATCTAAGTTTAACATCGTAAAAAATTTTCATATTTAAAAGTTTGACAAATGGCATGAAAATCATTGGATGATTATATTCTCATTTTCTAGCGCTAGAATGTGGGAGACAATTTAGCACACTAGGTTTTAATTAAAACTCCCATTTGGGTATCTTATGCATGATGTCAAATTAGCTAAAATAAATTTAAATGGCCTCTCTGTGGTGCTTGTAAATCCATTTTATTTTTAACTTTTGTGTAAAGTGTTTTTTCTAATTCAAGGTCTATAGGTTCAAGATTTGGTAATAATGATCTACGACCATGCATGCAAAACAAATAAAATAAAAATAAAGATGGGAACAAAACAAAAAATAAAGATGGGAACAAAACAAATAAAAAAATAAAGATAAGGGAGAAATTACGATACTAACCTTATTGCGCTATTACAACCTTACTATAAAAATACACAAAAATAAATACGTGAAATAAATTAACTAAAAATTAAATTAATAAAATAAACAAAAATTACAAAGAAAAAAAAATAAATTAAAAATTAAATTACAGAATTTTAAAGAAGAGAAAAAGAAAAGAAATACTAACCTTTAAATGTAGATTTACTTTTTTTTTTCTTTTTTTTTTTTAATAATTAAAAAAAATACAAGAAAACAAATAAAAGAAATTATTCACAAAAATTAATTCTATGAATTAAAATTACTTACGCAAAAAACTTGTTGTGCAAATTTTGTTGAACCAAGTCTTGCAATCTATTGTAGTATAGATCAATGGTGAGTGTCGATCCCACGAAGGTGGATTTTAATTATGTGTAGAATTAATTTTGTAAATATGGTTGGATTTATGGTGGAAATGGTTTGGAATATGCTAAAAGCTTAAATTAAAATGGCGAGAATAAATTACAAAATTGGAATTAGATGCGAGTAAATTGAAGAAAATCTATTGAAATAACGTTTGGGTATCGGATCCGTATCAACATGCATCATGGGCTAAATAATCCGTATTAATGCCAATTAAATCATGAGGGGAATCCACACCAAACCTAATCAATATGGTGCTTATCGTAAATAATAATAACCTTATACTAGAGTAAACCAATGCGATATCTAGACAATATCGATTATTATTTATCGATAAGTCAAATCATCCACAAAAACTAGAGGGAAAAGAAAATAAATTTACCAAATCACACATGTTGAGACTTCACCTTCAACCCAAAAATTGGCTACTCATAGAAAAATGGAAATTTATTAAAATACAAAGAAAATACAAGATGGAGAAGGAATTACAGAAAATGAATCCCAAAATGGATTCAGAGATATCAAATTAGGGGAGAGCCCTTTTATAGATACGTAAATCATCGGTTGCATTTGGGCTTCGAGATCATCCAGTCACGGTTTGACCATGAAGCATAACGGTTTGACGACTTTGAACAATGCGGTTTGACTCGGATGAACGATGCTTTTTGGTTGAAAATAATCTGTGTGATGCATTTTTCGTCGCGATATCTTGCTTACGTCACCATGACATAAGAATTTTAGCCCGATCGTGACACCTCATCAATGCCACATCATCGGTCAATGCCACATCATCGGTCAATGCCGTCATCGATCCGTCTATGTGAATAAACGATGCATATCGATCTGAATAGTACCGTACATGTGAATAGTGTCATTTTTCCTTTTATGCTCCTCCTAAGGTTTTCGATCGTCCTGAGTTCAAAAGTGATGTCCGTTTTGCCGTCTGATCTCTCCTTTATTGTGAAATGGCTATAATGCCCCTAAAATACATAAATTACTTAATTAAAATAAAACACACGTAATTAAATCACAAGAATGTTAAATACATAAAAGTAAGGGTTGTTAGTAAGACTTGAAATGTAAAATGACGGTTTTCTCCTTTATAAATATGCATTTTCTAACACTCAACAAGTCACGAGATGCATTGCCACACGACTTGCATTTTTAGCATGTTTATGTTGTTTATGTAAAGATGTAAATGTTAAAAGTGTATGCATGTATAGTGAGATGTGAATTGTGCAAGTTTTGAATATATTTTCAAATGATACACAATTGTTATTATATGATTATGGTAAGGGTCTGAGGCCAATTATATATATATATATTAATTAATTAAGTTTATATCATGAGTTCTACGTATTAGATCGCATGATTCGTCTAGGATCCAACAAATGGGTTGGGCCGGGTCGTGTCAATTTTAGAGTGTAACTGAAGAAAAAAAATTCATAATAGGCTTAATGAGTAATGTTTATTGAAAGATTTTTTTTTTTTACTTTAGCCCAGATTAGGGATGACAATGGATTGGATCTGACCCAAGATCCACATGATCTAAATCCAATCAGATCGGATTTGGGTTGGTTTAAAATGAACTTGGATCGGATTTGGATATCGATGCGCGGATCTAAGACGGATCTGGAGCAGGTATGGATCTATCTTAATATCTAAATCCATATCCATATCCACCCATCTTTTAATTTTATTTTATTTTAAAAGTTTCTTAACAATTGTGGAATTATAATGATAATAAATTTTATTCATAGCATATTAGTGATATTTACCATGTATTTAAACTCTTAAAACTTAAATGTTAGTTTTGTAAATTTAAAAGTCAGCCAGTCCCAAAGCATGTACATGTAATATTCAAATTACAAGCCAAGTAATACAACCTGGTAATTTATTTTACTATATTGGCCAAATATTTTTTAAGGAATATAGTTATTCATATATTTAGTCAAATATGGCCATAATAAAAATAATAAAGCATTGAATATAAATCATATTTAATTTATATGTCATTATCTAATGTTGTAGAAATGAGAGTGGGTGTGCCGTGGATATTAGAATGATGAAAGAGACAATAAAATATTAGATTGATCTTACTCATGCAATTACTTTTTAATGATATTTATTATCTTTCTTATGTGTTATTTTGGTGTAAAAGTATAAGCTACAATATTTATTATATTTTTGAGAAAAATTATATAATTTATTTGTTATCAATACATTTTGGCCTTCAATTTTCATTCTAAAAAATTATTACTTTTTTATTGTTGAGTTTTAGAATTCATGACGGATTTAGAGCAGATTTTAATTTTAATTTTTTTTTCGGATTTGGAGCAGATATAAATATTTATTTCTTTTTTGGATTTGGATATGGAGCGAAAAATATGGATTCATGATGGATCTGAAACATATACATATCTTGATTTTTATTATAGATCTGAATATGGAGCAGAGTAGATCCAATCCATATCTGATCCATTGCCATCCCTAGCCCAGATTAAAATAGTTTCTTAACTTCGGCACTGATTGAAGCAAACATTTACTATTACTTGGTTGATTTTTTTTTATTTTACTAATTATTAATTATTTTTTTCTAATTTTCGAATGGAAACTACTAAAACTCATATTACACCCAATATTTAACTTCATTGTATATGTTATAACATATATTTCTGATTTTTTTTTTTTTTTGATAATTTGCTGCCATTTTTTTATGTACTATTCTTGCGTTTCTTTATTTTTTATTTTATTTTGTCAATTGATTAGCTGAATGCCTCATTTATACAATTCACGGTTGAAAGCCTCATTCAAGATAATTACTTTAATAACTAGTTGAATAAATGATCACGGTTGAATGGATTGGTCGAGGTTCTGAATTTTTTATAATGATTATGTATTACACGAAGGATTATTTGTTTTTTTTTTCATATTTATTGGGCATTGAATAGTTTATTCGATCCTATTCGAATAAGTACGAAATTTTCGTTCAATCCGATTTAATTCGAATTGGATGGAATTTAATATTCCAATCGTGTTCGGGTGACTTTTTCTGTTAATCTGAATAATTAAGGCGTTCCGATGATTTCTTCTCTTAATCTAAATAATTGAAATTTGATCGGATTGATTCGAATTCGATCCAGATCCAATTTTAGCCGCCCTTAATTAAAAATCTCTAAGATTATAAACAATATATAGACAGAAAATCTTCTACTTAGATAATTGACCCACAGCAACTCAAATCAAACTTAACTAGCGCATAACAAAAGATGCCTGAACGAATCTTTATGTCAATTAACAAACGGGAATCTATGATACTTCCTACCCTAGTGGAACCCTAGTGGAGTGTTTGAATAATAAGAAACAATAAATTAACGTTTTCAACGAGGTAACGTAATTAATCCGCTGCTTTGGATCTGATGATAAATTGCTATATATAAAGAGCCTTGAATCTTCAGGGTTCACACAACCGGGAATATAGCCTTAAAGGAATATGATTAATGGAGAGAATGCTGTTAGCAGCTCTGAGCTTCTTAAAGCTCAAGCTCAGGTGTGGAATTGTACATTCAATTACGTCAATTCCATGTCACTAAAATGTGCCGTTGAGCTTGGCATAGCAGATATCATTCACAGCCATGGCCAACCCACGACTCTTTCACAAATTGCCTCAGCACTCAATATAAAACCAAATAAAGTTGAATGCATTCAAAGCGTCATGCGCATTCTAGTTCACTCGGGCTTTTTTGCTCAGCAAAAAGATGATGAGTATTTTCTTACACCCGCTTCTAGACTTCTTCTTAAGGATACGCCCTTGAAGGCGGCACCATTTGTGGATCTTGTTGCTGATCCGTTATATACAACTGCGTTTCATTGCTTGGGAACTTGGCTACAAAACGATGATCCCACGCTGTTTGAGACAGCGCATGGGAAAAAAGTTTGGGACCGGGTAGCTGATGAACCCAAATTTAAAAGCTTATTTTATGATCTCATGATCACTGATTCGGAGCTGATAGCTGGGATTGTGATTAAAGATTGTAAAGAGGTGTTCGAGGGGTTGAAGTCCCTGGTTGATGTCGCTGGTGGCACAGGAATCATGGCAAGGGCCATTGCTACAGCTTTTCCTGATATTAAATGCACTGTTTTTGATCTTCCAAACGTGGTTGATAATTTGCAAGGGACTAATGATAATCTGGACTTTCTAGGAGGGAACATGTTTGAGGCAATACCTCAGGCAAATGCTGTTTTACTCAAGGTAAAGGATCTCTTACTCATCCAATTCTTCTTCTCTAGTTTTAAAAATATTTATAATTAGTGTATGAATCCAAATTGCGCCTAATGGATCTGACCGAATTGTACTTGTAGTGGATACTGCATAACTGGAATGATGAAGAAAGCGTGAAATTACTAAAGAAATGTAAAGAAGCAATTCCAAGCAAAGATGAGGGAGGAAAAGTGATTATCATCGACATGGCCATCGAAAACCAAAGTCAAGATAAGGAATCAATGGAGACACAACTATGCTTTGACATTCTGATGGTGTCTTTATTCAGGGGCAAAGAGCGGAGTGTCGATGACTGGAAGAAGCTCTTCTTGGCAGCCGGTTTCAGCCACTATAAGATTACTCCAATTCTGGGTGTAAGGTCTCTCATTGAGGCTTACCCGTGACCTTGATCTCTCTGCCTGATGGACTTCTGTGCGTTGTTTCTGTAATCTCTCAGCTATTATAAACCAGAATTAAAGATAACAATAAAAATAAATAAATAAATGAGAGTTTGCTTGTGAGTAGCAAGTAATTTGATTGGTTAAAAATAAAAAAATAAGGAAACATGGGTTTGGGTTCAAACTCCAGCAAAATGAGTTGCGAGCAGACTTTTTTTTTTTTTTTTTTGAGTTAAGAGCAGACTTGAGGTACCCATCAGTTTAACTATGTTTCAAAAATAAATAAATAAATAAAAGTCTACTTGTCTACCGTATTGTCCATTTTGTGTATAGGATTCTCATCCTTTTCTATAGCTTTCTTACCATCTGTTATGTAAGTAAATTATTAATCCACGTCAATTCTCATCGTTTTTCAGAGCTTTCTTACCATCTGTTATGTGGGCACGGCTATAGTACATGTATGTGATACATGCAAGCAATAAAAAAAAGGAAAAAAACAGAGCAAAGGTTTGGCTGCCAAGTGGCAAGTTGATCCGTAATTGTCTTGATATTTTAATTATTAGTAGCAGGTTGGAATTAGTTATTTCAATTGGAGAATATAACCTAGGTTAAATAATCCGAGCTTGTGTGTTTATTGGCTAGATCAATCTAATATCTTTCTCTATTTAATGCTTCCATTATCTTAAATTTAAAGAGTTAGTTTTAAATTATTTAATGGTTAGAGATTAGGTGAAGAACTTGTTTTGCCTAACGACACACTAAGGAAAGATTGAGACTAACATAACTTATTGTTGTCTACGGTTGATAGTTTCAATATAAATTGATGATAGAATTGATATATTATGTGCATGTTTGGTGGTGGCGAATGATCTTTTAACCAAAGTTTTTCTCATTATTATTTCTTTCTCCTTTAATTAGAGTTGTTATTAAATTATTGTTTTCATAGTTTTAATTTCTTTATTTCTTTCTATTTATTTAAAAATTCATAAAACTCCCCTTTTTATTTATAATTGGCATTTTCTGTAGTTAGATTAATTTATATTATTATTCCTATTATTATTTTATTTTAAGTCTCACTTTAGAGTTGATAATAAATATAACTATAATAATTTTCGTAGAATCGATCCTTACTCGCTCTGTACTAGTTATTTATATTAGTAGTAAAGTTTTAAATTTGGTGTACCCTAACGACACTACCACGAAAATAGAAAAGTTAGGGGTTGGTGCCTCTGTAAAAAGCAAATCACTTGTGTTCTCGTGGCTTGTGTGTGTTGTTCTTTGTGTTGGTGAGAAATCTCTCTTACATAACCTTCATTGCGAGTCTTGAATTACTTGCGACGCATTAGCTTCTACTGGACATTTTAATTGGCTGGCTAAGTGGAGTACTTAGTGCAATCACGTGAGTTACCACACATAGTTAGAAAAAGCCTGGTGACAAACTCTGTCCACTTTTTCATGGTGAGAGACTCAAATTCAGTGTCAATCAGACAAGCCGCAAGCATATGGAGTTTAGATGGTCTAGTTTTTCTTATCTACCTCTAATACTTATCATGAAATTAAAATCATAGGTATTTTATTAACTAGCAGGGCGGAGCTCCTTTTAAGATTAGCAAGTCCCTTAAAAAAATTACATAAATATATATGATATGCGGAAAAATCTCTATCTATAGTGATATTCTATATAAAAATAATCTCCTTGTAATCATAAAAAATTATTATATCAATTTAAACTAGCTATGGTAAGAATAAACTCTACATTACAATAAGTTGTATTTTTTTTTTTTTTTTGTCTTAAGAAACTTATCTCCACATAACGATAATTTCCTGTATATGGCAAAAATATGTGTAATGTACATTAAAAATTTAAGACGGAAAAAGCATTTTTCTAAAATTGTTTGGGACAATGATTTATTCTTTAAATTTGTTAACAAATCAACGTATAATATTTATAGAAATTACATTGAGAGAGAAACAAAAAATTAAAGAGAATATAGATGTTTAGATTTTTAATATGATTTTATCCGTTATCAGAAAAACCAAATACCCTACTAAATAAGGAAAGACAAGACAAAAAATTATATTCATTTTTCATGATATTATGCATGCGTAATATTGAGAATGGCAAATAAATAAAATTGATTACCTTGTAAATAATCTCTAACTCTTTTGATCTCTTTTTCAGCATCCTTATCGAGTTTACCGGGATCTTCATTATTCGAATTGTCATATTCCTTATAATCTTCAAATTTATTTTCCGTTTCTGCTTTGGATTTCTTTGGATGCGGATTTGGTTTGTGTTCTTTACCCATAATGATTGGATCATGCTTCTTCTTAGATCTTGTTTCCGAATCAGGTTCGTCCTCCCATTCCCCATCTATGCTTACTTCGTTCGTCAGAAACATCATTCATAATCTTAAGTTTCCCTGTCTGTGTAACCTTCTTCGAGGCTTATTTGAATCTTTAAGAGCCCTAGCAGCCTTTTTACATTTTTGGATAGCCGGAACACTAGAATCAAAAGTACGGAGGCCACTTGAGGTTTCAGATACACCCGGATCTTCTAAACTAATATCCGAATAATCTTCCAAACCTTCCCTATAAAAATCATTATAATTGCTGGGATCCGGAATCTCATGATTACGAAGAAAATGACAAATCCGCTTCATTTCGAAATTATCTCGAGAAGACATCTTCGAAATAGATTCCGGAGCAACTAGAATACCATATTCGTCAAATATTATCAAGTGATTGATACGGTCCAATGTCCTGATAGCACTTTACAGAGCACAATTCTCAAGGAACCCATCCCGGACAAAACCCATTATAATTTGCCTGAAGATGAGTTTCTCAGACCACATCATGCTTGATTTGAAAAAGATCCTTCCCTGAAAAAGCATCCCAAAATAATAATAAGAACAGGAAAATGGCGAAGTAATTAACAGGAAGCAAGAATAAAAACTTGATGGAAAAAATTATAGTATCTCTTCCTAAACTCATACCGCTGATAGTAAGTACTGCGCCAAGGATCGGAAATAATCAATGAGGATAAGGTTGTCCACTGTCTATAACTATCTCTGCGATCACAGAACGGATGCGAAGCCATCGGACAGCCATTAGATCAAGGAGCAGTAAAATAACTATTCTTTTCCTTCAGATCTCACGCTTTGAATTGCTGAAACCGGCAAGTCATCAAGAAATCATGCAAGGTTATGTAGTGATTGCCTTTAGGAGTGGTGTTCAGAGTACTACAACCCTGCAAGTCACGGAGCGTACTTGGACCAATCATCTGTGGATTCACACCAGACTTCTCAAAAAGACTCTAAAACCAGAGGCGCAATTGAAAAATACAAATATATGACTTGCTGCCAAAACAGCCTCATCAGGAATAGACCTGATGTCATCGAGATAGAGAGTAAAAGTGACACCGGGAGGGAGATCTGGAGAACGTCAGAGTTAATCGCAACTCATATGCTCATAACCTGGAGAGACATTTTCACAAACACAGGAGTGATCATTTTCAAACTCTTCCGAATAAACAAGAAAAAAATCAAAGCAAAACAATTAGACGATAGCAACAAACAACGGCGTCACAAATTGCCCAAAAAAGAAACGGAAACCGACTTCGAAAAGGTACCAAATCCCTAAAAAGTTGATGTGGAAAATGAAGCTACACCAGTTAAAATTCAAGAAGTAATGGCCTAATAATGTCTAATCAGTAAGATTTGGATCCTCTTTTAATTTGATCACTATTTAAGTTCCTGAAGATCCATTGACACGTGGTATTATTAAATTTAATGGTCATGATTTGTTTCCAATTAATTTTTATTTAACTACCCATAAAACACCTTTTTTATCCTGCCCTTTCCAACACCCGGTGAAACCTTCTTTCTATCTCAAAATTAAAGCTTCGCACCGAATGAGACCTTCTCTCTCACTCAAAAGTCAAAACTAAAGCTTCGTCGAATTCAGAAAAAAATCTAAATCTTCAAAAAACGGAAAACATCCTTGTGCTAGAAGCTTCAAAAATGGTAGGAAGCTGAAATTCTGTTAACTTGTTGAGCTTGTTAGCATTCTTGTGCTAGAAGTTTGAATATTTTCTTATAAGAAACCTATTGTTATTTGTTGAGATGTTGTTGCTGTTATTATTATTATTATTTTTATAGATTTTTCACCGTTTTTTTTATTTTATTTTATTTTTTTTGATAGATTTGTCGAGATGCTGTTGCTATAGTGAGTAAACAGAAAGGGGGAACAGTCCAGTTATTTTCCAAAATAAGTTTACAATTTTTTTTATGCCCACCACTGTTTGATAAAGTGTACTATTATCTGTTTTATGCTAAACATTTTGGAAGTAATTTTTTTTTTTTTCCAAAAATATTTCACCTATTGAATCTTTTATATTCTTGTGCAACATGGCCAAAAATGAGATGATGTAGAAATAAAAGAAATTAATTAATCCTGCGATATTGATCTTGCTATCAACATTTGAGGAGAGGGGAAATTCATGGGAGAATTTCACTCGTAGAAGGATCTATGCCGTGTGCACCACTACTCTTGTTGGAAGGCGACGATGAGTGCTTTCATAAAGTCAATTGGAACCGAAGATGCTACAGGACTCAAAACTGTGAAATCTTTAAAAACATGGAATACAGAAGAAATCACCGTGGCTAGCCATAATTTCAAAGCTCTAAATGCAATTTGCAACGGTATAGATGAAACCCAGGTCCGATTGATCTCGAAATATGACTCTACAAAAGATACTTGGGAAATTCTTCAAACTACTCATGAAAGAAACTGAATTGGTGAAACGCTCGAAATGTTGTGGACTATAGTTGAGTTTCTTCATTATCAAATATGGTTTGCCTTTGCTTAAGGTGACAATAACTCTCATTTTGTGAGAACAATGCTATCTTTTTTTAATAAAAAAATATTCTATATGCAAATAGCTTTCATTTTGTCGCTTATGACATTCTCTTATTCATATTGTGTTATTAGCATAAACAAGTCTAAGCATTCATCATTAAAATATCAAACAAGAGAAACGCTTTTGCATTAATATATATAAAGCTCTTGATCAGAAAGGCAAAAGCACAAAAATATAAAAACCAACAATTTGTAAAATCAATCTAAATTAACAGAATGTACATTAACATTGGTGTCTAGAAACTAACTAAATATTAAAAGGCAAAAACTAAACTAAACTAAAATTAATAGCATTTTGTTACATTTAAATTTGTGCTACTGGAAGCTTGAGAACCTTGAAATCCATTTGAGAATCCTGTGCTATTTAGTTGGAGGAAAGCCCGAAATTTTGTTTGTTGAAGTAAATTATGAAAAACTTGCCTGTCGAACTTGTGTCATTAATTGTTTTTGATTGCGTCCAATTGATTCAATGTGATTGCGTCTCATGACTCAAGCCGCGCGGAAAATCTTGATTAAGGGGCTTAAGTTTAGCAAAGATTTATCAGTTAATCACTTGCTCTTTGCCGATGACGGCTTGATTTTCACAAGAGCCACAATTGAAGACTGCTCAAATTTGAAGACTATTTTTTATTGTTATGCTGCCGCATCAGGACAGATCTTCAACTATGAGAAATCCTCGATCTTCTTCAACGGAAACGCACAACCAGCACACATAGAGTTAATCAAAAATCTACTCCAGCTCCAGGTGGTATCAAAGCATGAAAGGTACTTAGGACTACCTTCTATAGTGGGAAGGAAGAAGTTAAGTTTTTTCAACAATATCAAGCTTAGAGTCCTAAATAAGATATCAAATTGGCAATCGAAGATGTTCTCAAGAGGCGGAAAAGAGGTGCTAATCAAAGCTGTAGCTCAGGCAATTCCCGCTTATGCCATGAGCATATTCAGGCTGCCAATGGGGCTGTGCAAAGATATCCAGAAAGCTATTGCAAGATTCTGGTGGAATTCAAAGCAAAACCAGAGGTCTATTCATTGGGTTAAATGGGAGAATATCTGTCAAGCAAAATGTAGAGGAGGAGTTGGTTTCAGGGAACTGACATGCTTCAACCAAGCACTGCTGACCATACAGGGGTGGAGAGTTATTCAAAACCCCGATTCTTTCATGGCAGAGGTGCTAAAGGCTTGGTACTTTAAAGATTTTGATTTCCTTAAGGCCAAAACGGGTTCAAATCCATCATTCATATGGAGAAGCATATTATGGGGAAGGCAAATTATTAATAAGGGCTTGAGATGGCGAATTGGAGATGGAAAGTCGGCCAAAATCTACCAGAGTTGCTGGATACCAAGACCTTCAACATTTAAACCCTTCTCTCCCCCTAAGCTACCCCTGGATTCAACAGTGTCAGAGCTAATAGATGCCGATAATACTTGGAAGGAGCTGGTGATTCAACAGAATTTTATGGAGGAAGATGCTCAACAAATACTAAGAATCCCGCTGCCAAGAACTCCCAGCCCCGATGAGCCATTATGGCATTTTGACAAAAGAGGGGATTACACGGTCAAAAGCGGCTACCAAGTGGCTTTAAACCAGAAATTTCCAGACCAGCCAACCAGCATAAACAATCCAAGCAAAAAACAAGTCCCATGGAGCTTAATATGGGCTGCAGAGTTATCAGCAAAAGTAAAGATCTTCATGTGGAGAGCTGCTAGAAACATGCTGCCAACTGCAGTTAATCTATGGAAAAGAAGAGTGTTGCACAGCCCCTGGTGCCAGAGATGTAGGAAAACTGAGGAGACAACTTTTCATGCCATTTTTTATTGTAAAAATGCTCAAAAGATTTGGAGGCTCACAGAGATCGGAGAAGAAATAAAGCAGGCGAGAAGCAAAGATGTGCTAAGCATGATTTTAGAAATGGCAAACAAGAAAGGCAAACCTGAGCTGGAAGTGATATTTGCTTTATGTTGGGTGGTCTGGCACTCAAGGAATCTTCATGTTTTAAGTAACAGAACGGAAGATTCCCAAATATCAGTGGCAAGGGCAGAAGCTGTGGTTCAATCTTTCAAAAAAATCAGGCAACCACAAGTGCAATCAACTTTAGAGAGAAAAGTCAGGAGATGTCAGCACTGGAGGCCACCACCGCCAGGGTGGTTTAAAGTTAATGTGGATGCTGCAGTGAGGGAAGAGCAAGGCAAGGAGGGTTTAGGGGTGATAATCAGAAATTCAGACAGTAAGTGTGTAGCAGTTTCCATGAAGCCATCAAAGTTCCACAGAAATGTAGCTTTTGCTGAAGCTGAAGCTATAAATTTTGGGGTAGAGATCGCATAAAAGGCAGGGTGTATTCCTCTGATTATTGAATCAGATTATCAAGAAGCTGTGGACCTAGTGCTAAGCAAGACAGGTACAAGGACAGAGATATTTTGGATAATCTCTGATATACAAGCTAAGCTCCAAAGTTTGCAGCAAATGAAAATCCAACATAGCTCAAGAAACTGCAACGGCATAGCTCCTAAAAAAGCTCTGGAACAAGAGAATTCTGTCTCATGGCTGGATGATATTCCAGACAATTTTTTGTACTTATTCTCTGGTTTTAATGAAAGAAAAATTCAGTTTCATATCAAAAAAAAAAAAACTTGAAAAGCCTTTTAAAGTTTAAACATAGCCAATATAAGATCATTCCAATTCTGGGTCTAAGGCCTTTCCGTTTTATATCAGCTTTCTTATCATCTGTTCGTAAAATAATTCTTCCATGTCATATCTTGTTCATAAAATGTATGTTCCAGTACACAGTATTTACCATAAGTCCATAATGTCTCATCTTTTAAAGTAAATAGCATGTTATTTTAATTAGATTCTTTTGAACATACACACACAAACACACAATAAATAAATAAATAAATAAAAAAGAAAGAGAGATCGCAGCGCGGGTGAAGCATAAATGAAAATTGTGCTTGCTAAAGAGATCTTTCAGTTCCAAGTACAGCCCCCAAGGCGGAGTTATGAACAGAACTGCGGTAAAACATAATGCTCCATTTCAATACAGTCAAATTAACTAAAGATAAAAAATCACACAATTATAATTTACCCCTGGTGGGCAAATGTGGCTCGTTTAAACAGAGTATATAAAGAGACAGCTATCAAGTGATGAGTGGGATTGCGGGGCTTCGGACCTCTCTTTCTTTCATCACAAAAACTTCAATCTCATTCAGTTCCTGTGAGCGTTATAAACCGCTACAAGTGCCACCTGATCTTCCATGCCATGAATGTAATTAGGTTGGTCTTTTCCCAAAAGTAATGCCAATTCCCGAGGGTCAAAGAACTGCACCTGATCACAGTTAAAGAATTCTCTGTGGTTTCAAGAAAGTTCATGTCCTTTCCCAGGAAAGAGTTCCACTTCATTCGAAATTCTGCAAAAAGGGCATTTGTTAGCAGTGATATATATAGTATTTAACGAACAATTGGCAGCACAACGAAAAGCGACTTTCCAAGTAGAGAAGGGCAAAACTGAGTTTAATTTATATATTGTTCAAAATGACTAAAGAAACTGCTTCCACAGCATTACAATATTTTTTCATCCCAGCATAGATCATTTATCTTTTAATCCTAAATCCTGTCAACAGCAGTGAAACAGAACAACAAAACAAACTTAAGATCGTTATGGCGACATCCTTTATGCCCTACAAGCATTGCGGAATTATCTAGCTAAAAATAACACTAGTCAGTCTTCAGATAACTGTAATTGCAACAACCAGCCTGCAAGGAGTACACACCCCCCTACACCAACTTTTCACATGAGAAAAGCACTTGATATGATGGTCTGAAATAATAAGAACAGCTTAGTTTGTGTTGTCTATACCACAGCTCTACCTTTTTTTCTTTTTTTTTTTCAGTTTTTACCAATAAAAATGGAGCCTGCAAACATTAAAAAGCATGGGGTGAAATAGGAAAACATAGAAATAAGCAGATCTACTGGATAAAGATTGGCGCAAAATCCAACCCATATGAGAGATTTGAGTATGAAACATTACACAATATTCATTTAACCGTCCCCGGAATTTATGATGACCCAGTAGGAATCTAAGACCCAACCACCCAATTGCTTTAAGAGTACACTTGGCTCACTGTATCGCATTACACTGTATTAGTTGTATTGCATTATGGGTGTGTTTGGCACACCACATTACATGGGATTGCATTAAATAAACCCAAGAAGGGTCGGGTTTGTGTGATATGACACTGTTCACATTAGCTTTTCTTTTATTTATTTAATGAAAATAATAAAAAATAAATTGAAATAGACAATATTAAATAAAATTAAAAACTCAAATGTGCGGTCGATGGCTACCGCATAACATTGTGTTTTGCACTAAAACTTGGTACCATCAGAATTCTTATTATCAAGACTATGCAATGGTATTACTAGCTTCCCTTTGCTGCAAACATACAGTAAAAAATTTGGAAAAAAAATGGACTATAGATCTATGGCAAATAAAATTCCTTTAACGGTAATAGTTGCACCATTGCGTAGCCCCAACAATAAGGATTCTAATGGTGCCAAAATATAGTTCAAATGACACTAAAATACAGCATGCAGCGGCCTGCAGCGGCTTGTGATGGCCAGCGGTGAATATTGTCTATTTTAATTATAAAAATTTAAATTATTAATTGAATATAAAAAATAATAAAATATAATGAATCTTAAAAGCGTTAATTTAATATAAATATTAAAAGAAAAATATTGTTTTATATAATATAGTCCATACTACACTAAAGATAATATTGTATTACAACTTAACACAATATAATGCAACGTAGCCTAATGCAATACAACTAATGCAATATAATAAAAGTCTTGACAAACGCACCCTATAATTATGTGCATAGTGTGCATTGCATTAAATTGTAACGCAATACTATGTTCAATGTAGAATAGATTGTATTACACAAAATAATATTATTTATATCAATGTTAATATTAATAAATTATTTATTAATATTATTAATGTTAATATTATTTAAATTTATTAATATTTAGAGTTTTATTATTAATTTTTGAAGTATTAAATAATTATTTTTGTATATTAATTTTCATTTATTTTATTTATTAATGTGAATATAATTGTTAAGTTTAAAATTATTTTTAAATTTAGTATTTTAGTAAAATAATAAATGAATAAATAAAAGTTAAATTATTAAAAAAATAAAATTATATGATTATATTTAAAATATGAACAGTGTTTTAATTACAATATACCCTAAACCCTACCCCATGGATTTATTTTATACACCTTTCATTGTATGTAATCACCTTTTTAATCGTGCAATGCAACAAAGAAATTAAAGCCAAGCATAGGTGAGCATAAGAACATTGTTTTAATGCAATGCAAGTATAATGTAAGACAAGCTACCAAACGCGCACCTAGGGCCTTCAGAACCTTGAGTGTTGAGGCAAAAGAGTATTCTAGGTTTATTTTGGACCATTCTATTAAAACATTCTTCAAACAGAGCGGATCACAGAATTTCATCATCCAGAAGCAATATCTGAATCATCATCATGATTTCCCACTAAATAGACCTATATATAAACTCTCATTTCATTCAATTGATGGCTATCATTTTTTAAGAAACTTATTCTGAAAATTTGACATGCCAGACACTAGAAGACACCTAAGTACAATTTCAACCCGCCATGTCCAAATACCCATGCAGACATTGGTAAAAAGATACTACCTTCACATCTTCCATGAACATCACAATATATTGGATATGTACTAAAAGAATTTTAATCAAGGAAGGTTTACATACCGGAAACTTAACAAAGAAAGTTACGCATCAATAAACAAACACAGGATCACGGTTTTGTAAAATATGTGTAACATATATAAATACACCATATAAACCCAACACCTAGATTTTGGGAGTTATTGTCTAGGTCCAAGTTTATTCGAACCAACATCACAATTCAAACACAATCTTTAGTGGCTCAATCAAGATCAAAGACAACTCATCATTCAGGCCCCACTTTCAGATTTCAAAAACTCCACAATTAGATAGCAGACTGAGCATAGAATCCCAAAATCAGATTTCCAATTACTATATAAGCCAATGGCAACAGTCAAGCATTGAAGGAAGACTTACATACTAAAAGAAAGAAAAAATTAACCACATTGAATGGTATAGAATTTCCAATACACAGCAGATTAATTTAATAAATTTTCTTTTTATGGGATATTGAGAAGGATGAATGATAATTGGGCACCTAAGTTAACGAGAATTAACCCAAAGAGGATTCATCAAAATGCAACGGAGATATACGAATAAACTAATTAGCTGAATATCATGATTCCAGTAGAAAGACAGGATGATGCGCAGATATAAGATACCAACGGATGCTCATAGGAGATGGTAACCACCAAAGACACATAATCAATAATACAACAAGGAAACAAAGATTGAAATTTCAGAAGCGTGAATATTAGCTATATAATCACATGAAAAAATGGAAATTGATATAATTTAATATCTGAAACTAAAACAATAAGCTGAAAAAAGAATCAATGAAAATAAGATTGAACAAGAACCATACCATGATCCACTAGAACTGGGGCGATTCCCACTTGACCTGGGTCGACTCATCAAACCATGATCCAGCTCACCACCTCTCCTTAATCTCTCATAACCACCAGATTTGGGACGCCCATCTTCTCCATACCGACCCGGAGATCCAGAATGCTTTTGACCCGACTCTCTGGTTCGAATAGCATCCGGTCCAGGCCTCTCCTCTTTTGCCACAAAACCCGGCCTCAGATGGGGCGGCACGAACTTCCCCGGTTTAGGCGATCCAGCAACAACTGAACCAACTTCCTTCTCCCTATCCTGCTGCCCCACAACAGGAGAGAAAGACTCCGAACCGTATCCAGTTCGACCGAGCGGACGCAGAGAAATCTGATCCGAACCCGGTTCGGTCCGGTTCAGATCTGGGGTTTGCATTTGAGGTTGCTGGGTCTGCGCAGACGACGAAGAGGATGAAGCAGGTGGCGGAGACAACGGCGGAGTGATGGAAATCGGTTTGGGAGTCGGTTTGGTCAGAACCAGCATACGGCCGTGGGTACGAGCCGCGTGCAAGTGACTATTGGGAGAAGCGACAGAGGAATACGAAGAGGAGGCATGATTTGTAGGGGTCCCGGCGTTGCTAGCTGCGGTTCGGGCGGAGGGTTCTTTTCAAGTACGTGGTTGAAATTAATGGACGTGTATTTGTTAGTTCTTGCCATCCACCACCGCCACAAATGCTTCGTTTCGTGAGATTTGGAAACTGAACCGAGAGAGAGAATTTAAGCTTTTGGTTTTGTTATAAAAATTAATTTTTCGTTTCTGTGGGCGGTTTTGATGAAATAGCGGTGGCCGGTGTGCGGGGAAAGAAAGAATAATCATTTGTTTAGTTTCAGAATTTAAAAAAAAAAAAGTAATAATGGATGGTGGGGTCTGGTCCAGGTGCCGACGTGGAGAGATCTTGTCGGAGAGATTTTGTGATGAGTTTTAAGCAGTCCACAGATGCTTCCTTTGCTAGCTTTTATTCGTGAATCATAGAGGTTTTAGATCTTCTCTTCATGCAAGGTTCCGTATTTTAGGATTTTTTTCTGGGTCGATTATATTCGAACCCTTATGAGGTAGAACACTCTTCTATAATTACGCGATTAAAATTATAATATATTTTTTATTATTTATTATTTTATATGTAAAGTTATGATTCGTATTTTATTTTAAAGTAATTTTAAGATAGTCATAATTTTTTTATATTCATATAAATACGTTAAATATGAATTTTAACCCAATGGATATAGGGATGGTAAAAATTCATACAATTTTACCGTTTGGGAAGTATGGGGATAATTTTATCTTTTAATTCTTGGGAAGGAAAAAAAATTTTTAAATTAGAGGAGGGGAATGAGGTGGAATCTCAATACTCTTTTTTTATTTTTTAAAATTACTAGTAAATAAATAATAAAATTTGAATTATAAAATTATAAATATTGGTAAAAATAACAAATATCAATATATTTATATTATTAAACTTTTAAAACTAATTAAAGTCGCAAATTTTTTAGGACATTAAAAAGGGTAAATTCTATTAAAAAAATTTTGTTTTAATTTTAATATTCATTAAATGTTTTAAACTTAAATCTATTTTTATTTATTTTTAGATGTTATAATTAACAGAATCATGATTTTAATATCTAATTTAATCAATCTAATATAATTTAATCTAATATTTCTTCTTGATTTCTTAGCTATTGTGTTGTAAAGGGAATAGTCATTTATAAAGTGCGTTTGGGATTGAGTCTTTAAAACTACAAAAAAAAAATTATGAAATAAAAGTTAATAATATATAAGTAAATATAAATTTTAAATAATAATTTTATCAAAATTATTAAAAGATATAATAAATTTTTATTATCTGAGTGAAAAATTATATCAATAAACTTAAAAATTTAGTTGTTTCACAAAACTTTAGTCATCAAACTTTTTACTTCTTGACCTCAATCTTGCATAATGAATTGAAAAAAGTTAATTTTGAATATAAATTCGATTTTATTTGTAATAATTTTGTATTAGACTATTAATTTATTATAGTTTGTAAAAAAAGTTTACTTACGTCTTTTTACTAATTTAATGTACGTGACTTTTCTAATGGATATTAATGTAAGATATATTTCAAACTTTACTTTTATTTGAATTTTTTATTTTAATATGATTAACTCAAAATCGAAAATAAAAAATGTATTAATTATTCGGGGATCGGGGACCCTTAAGGATCCCCTGTTATTATTCGGAGAGGGGATGAGGTTTTACAAGTAATTACGAAAAATATCGGAGATGGAGTGCGGAGATTGGTCCCTCCCTCCCCATCAATCCCTAAATGGATACTTTATGTAATAGTTCATATTCTAAAATTTTAAAATATATTAGAAGTAATATAAACAATTCGAATCAAAATAATTAAGGATAACGGCTCGCTTTGAGATAAGTTAAATATGACATATGTAATAAAAATTGATATAAATACATATTTATTATGATATTATTTATTTATTATATAGCTGATATAATACTTAATGCCATATGGGCTGATATGACGATGCGCACTTGATTATCCCTTTATTCAATGTATTCCTAAATGATTTTGGGAGGCTTCGTAAACCATATTGAAGTTTTGTGTTATGAGATTACTTACCACAACATTTCGCCTACTTATTCTCCAATGCAGAATTTGTATTTTAGTTAAAATAAAAGATTCATGTATGGGAATCTAACGATCATTTCAAAGATTTCATATTTTAACAAAAATGTTATATTTGACATTAGAAATCAAGTAAGCAATTCCTTTATTGTAAAATATGTAAATTTCATATTATCTCCTCATAATTTGATTATCTCCAAATCATTCTTTTACTTTTAAAAACCTCAAGTTATTTTAATTTTTGTTCAAAAGATAAGAAAAAAAAAATTGGGGATGAATTGATTTTTTTTTTTTTTGTCTTTTAACAAAAATAAAGTTAAATTGAGGTTTTTAGAAATAAGAGATGATTTAGAAATAATCAATTCAAAGGGGATAATTCAAAATTAATTCTAGTAAAATTAGTGGTGTTGGTGCTAGTGTATATGTATGTGTATATGTATATGTATATGTATATGTATATGTATATGTATATGTATATGTATATGTATATGTATATGTATATGTGTGTGTGTGTGTGTGTGTTTCATTTATTTGATAAATTAAAATATAGGCATCTATACTTCTAAAGAGGGGATATATTCAAATGCATATCCTTCTTGTTAAAGGTGCTGGATAAGGTTTAAGATAATTGAATTAATCAACCTATGGAAGAAGAATAGGGGATGGTTATTTAAATGTACTAATTTTTGTAATGCTGCCCCGGCAGTTCCTTAGAAGTTCTGCGGAAATTGACAATCTTGCTATTTATGCACTGGGCCTTACAGGTTTTATTGTTTATTGGGCTGACTAACTGGTCCTTACTTGACTTACCCGAAACAAGATTCGAGGCTGAAAGTTGGGCAAAGAAATCCAACTGTGAGACAAACTGGGAAAGGTGAATGAATTATGAATCCATTGGTTTTATTTATTAAATATTTAACAGTCCTCAAACTCAAATGTAATGTTACAATAGCTAAAAAATATTTTTCCGCAGACAACTTGGTTTTGTTTTGGTCTTTAAATTTAGGATATTATTTCTATGGGCGAAAGGAAAAGGTGTGTCAATCAAGGGGAAGAAGTAAACTATAACGTGACGAGCAGCAAAAACAACTTCGTGATTAAAGGAACTTTTCTTGTGTAGCTGTTTTAATTTGGTCGACCAAAATGGCTATTGGATCTTATTACTATTGGTGGGCGTTTAGTTCGGGTTAACCTATAAAATTCAAATGGTAGGGATGGCAATATAGGTCAGGATTCGTTTATTTGATTAGATTCGATGCAAATTAATTTGTTTATAATTGAACAAATTAATTTGTTTAATAAATGGGTGAATTCGATTTGATTCGCTAAGGGTTTGAAGATATTGATTCATTTATTCATTTAGGATTCGTTTAATAAACGGGTTATAAACGAATCGAATACAGGTCGATTCATTTAAAATTTGTTTATTATTCGTTTAATTAAATTATTTTTTTGTCCTTAAATTTGTTTGAAAATTTTTAAAATTTGAAGGTTAATATTGTAATTTGGATGATTGTATATTTAATCCTAAAATATGGTTTGGGTTATTTGTATTTTGTTGTAGGATATTAAATTTGGGGCTTTTTTATATTTTATTTTACTTAATTTTGTTTATTAATCATATTTTTCTAAACGAATTGTAAACGAATCCTAATTCCATTTGATTTATTATGGATTTGTAATAGGATAAACGAATAATAAATGAATATAGATTTGATTCGATTCGTTTATTAATTCTACTAAACAAATTAAAAGAATCGAACCGGATATTCGTTTAATAAATGAATCGAAACTGAATCCTGAGATTTCAATTCATTTAATAATGAATCGAATCCAAATCAATATAATTTTGACCCAATTCGTTTACGATTCGATTTGAATTCGATTCGTTTTGCCACCTCTACCAAATGGGTTGAAAATTACCATTTGATTGATCATAATTTCAGTATATATATGTAGCCTAACCCCAACCAACAATGGCACAGTCAACCCCCCCTCCCGCCCTTTACTGCACTGCTCACTCATCTCACAATCACGGCTCACTTACTCCCACAATCACAAACTCACTGTGTCACTGAGTTTGCGTTTTCAAGTCTTCAACCTAATGGGGTTGTAATCCAAATCAAAACCCCGAACAATTGGAACTGAAACCTAATTTACCCACTTTTACTTATTACTACTTAGAAGTTTTCTAAAACTCTATCTATTAAATCTCATATAGCGTTGTTTAAATATATGCTCCAACATTATTGAAAAGCCTTGAATTTATTCATGGGCGGAGCCACTTATCTGATATATGAAGATAATGTTGCTTGCATAGCTCAAAGAAAATGAAGATATATTAAAGGAGATAGAACAAAACATATCTCACTGAAGTTTTTCTATGTCCTCGAGCTCCAACAAAATAAAAATATTTATAAAAAACAGATACGTATGTTGCATAAAAAATTTTACAGATATGTTTTTTAAAATTTTACCTACATCAACATTTGAGAAGATGGTGTAAGGTATCGCCATGCGTCGTATAAACAAACTATCGAATTGACTATTAAGTGGAAAGCTTACGAGGAGGAGAGCAATGTTATAAAAAAAAGGACTCCTGCAGTCAAATTAGACGCATGTACACTATACTTTTTTTCCATTAAATTTTTACTGACAAAAGTTTTTTACAAGAAAATTTCGAAGCACATCCAGCGCTACTGTATGATTCATTATATTGTATTTCTTTTGCTTGGGCTTTTTTCCGCTCTAAATGTGCCATGAATGCAAATCACATGCTTCATATATTTGCCACCTAGCATACATTTTTGGCATGATTTAATTGACCCAGTGTTGGTATAAATGAGGCCGGTTAGTTTTGTAATAGTTTGTTTTCTACAGTTGAAATTTCCATATACTTTTTCTTTGATTGCACAGCTAGCCCCGGCCTTTATATTATCGATATTATTAACTTATAAATACCACCTCTCAGTATTATAAGAATTGTCAAATATGTTAAAAGCCATCCCTATTTTTCATTTTGAAAGAAAGTTCCCAATATCCAAAGATTGCTTAATTTTCCATCCCTTTCAGTTTTGAGCCCCACTAAACAAATTGGCTGGGTCCTTCTCTGAGTGTTGTATGCATATATGCAAGCTACCCAGAAGAATTTAGCTAGAGGCCTTTCAAATTAGCCTGACAAGTATAAAATTAACGAAGATGAATTACTGAGGCATATTCCCCAGACTTTGCAGCCGTTCATATATAGGAATTAGAATGTAAGTACGTGATTATTATAAATCATGGTAAATTTGATTTGCTTAAATTTAAAATGGGGCGGAATATGAGAATGCACGCGAGGTTGGTTCCAAATTGTCACTAATAACAATTTCTTAATTCTATACAAGCAAAGGGCTGTTAGCACTGGCCATTTTTCTTCTGTATCCAATGGAATATGACAGGCCAGCAAACTAATCTTATCCGGCCGTTAATTAGTCTTCTTCATCGTGACAACAAGAAATTTAGCTCCGCCGTTGACGTGCTTGTCTCGTATTGCCAGAAATAACAGCTATGAATGCAGTAAGGGACACTTCAACAGTTAACACCTTATCAAGCTAATAATGAATATTCAATACGATTGTTTTGACTCACTAATTAATTAATTACTGTTTAGTCTTTTTTTTTTGGGTCACTTGCTACGTATAATGTCAATTGTTATGATAGCTGTGGTCTCAAAAGTTGTTCATTTGTTCCAATTAGAAGTTAAAATTAAAGTAACTTGTTGAAGTATTAATTGACCAATTAAAGTAATTCTTCTAAACTAATTACATGGTAATTAAATTTTTTGTTTATTGTATTGGGGGGAGGTTGTAAATTGACAATGTGGGACCAACAAAAACATTATCCATAAACACAATTATAATATATACAGTCTTTTATAAATATTCCTGCACATCGATCGTTGCTTGTAAACATGCTGAGCAGTTGCTGGTGGCATCGTATCCCCACATGCCCTGCTAATGCCAGGCTGCCAAATTGAGGATATACGCTTGTATTCTTTCTGTTTGTCACCAGAAACTGAATTTAAATAATCAGAGATGAGTGGGTTAGCTTTGATCAATCTTAGCTCAAACCTCCCTCACATTGCATTGGTTAATAACTTAATTATTGAACCAATAATATTATTGAGCCTCTCTTATACACCATCTGCTCCAATTGGGGTTGTCTTTGAAGAAATTAGCAGTTAATTTAGAGGTGTTTGGAAATGTTGTTTTGATATATAATACTTTTTTTTTTTCACTTGATAATATTATTTGTTTGATGAAAACATTTCATATATTTTTCTATTGCGAAACAAGGTTTCTTTTTCAATTTATAGATTGAAATTATAGAATCAATAAATAAAAAAGAAAGCAATAACAACTTCTAGCGTACTATAAAAATTAATGGCCAATAGATTGGTTGAAATTAATAATGTTGACTTAGTCCAGTTTTTCATTTTTTATTGCCAGATGAGAGAGGCCAGCTAGCTGCCATACGGTCCATCCGATATCAAATTAATAAAATAAACCCAACTACCATTAAAATATCAGGCATTTGGCAAAAAGTAAACCACAGAAAGCCTTTAAATTTCATTAATTAAAGGGAAAATGACATTCAACCCCCAACGTTTAGAAAAATGGACAAAAAATTTCTCAACGTTTCAAAAAGGACTTATAACCCCCTTTCCGTTAATAAACACCGTTTGTTTTAACAGTAAATTTTTTTTTTAATTTTTAATTACTATTATACCCTTATAATAAATATAAATTAATATATTGATTTGAGACATGTCACAATTAATAATTTTTTTAAAACTAAAAATTGAGATACAATTACATTTTTGCCCAAATTATTTGCTATAAATTGTACATTTCTAATGATCAAACCTTTCATATGTGATTATTACTAATAAAACGAAATTTGATTAAACCCTTTTTGTTTGAGGAATCAAAACCATATTATTATTGTTAGAAAGGTATAATTTCTAGTAAATAATTTTGGCAAAAAAATAATTGTATCTCAATTTTAAGCTTTTAAAAAATTATTAATTGTGATATATCTCAAATTAATATATTAATTTTTTATTATAAGGGTATAATAGTAATTAAAAATTAAAAATAAATTCTTGTTAAAACAACGGTATTATGAAAGGTTATAATTTTTTAAACGTTGGGATTTTTTCCTAAACATTGGGGGGTTGAATGTCCTTTTCCCTTAATTAAACTTTCAAGTGAGCTCATATATATTGGCTATATGCATGAATTACACAAAGGCTATTCTCCCAATTGAACCTTTTTTTTTTCAATCTTAATATAAAATAAACATACCAATTTTTAAGTTGTTTTTCTTGATTCAAGTTTCTAACTACATTACCATAGCCAGCTCATTCCAACAAAGTCCTACCCCCACATCTTATCCCATAAATCCCCGTAGCTTTCACTGCACATCATCACCACCACATCAATCAACAATGGCAGCTGCCTCAGCCTCTCACATTCTCTTAACATTAGCCCCCCTCGTCCTCCTCCTTGTCCTTCCCCAAATCCAAGCCCAAGCCCCGGCCCCGGCCCCCGCTGGCCCTGTAAATCTGACGGGAATTCTCGACAAGAATGGCCAATTCACGACATTCATCAAGCTCCTAATCTCCACACAAGTAGCAAACCAAATCCAAAGCCAAATCAACAGCTCCTCCGAAGGCATGACAGTCTTTGCCCCCACCGACAACGCGTTCAACAACCTCGAAAAGGGTCTCCTAAACAACCTCGACAACCAGAAGCAAGTGCAGCTTGTCTTGTACCATGTAACCTCTAAATTCTACAGGCAGAGCGATCTTTTATTAGTCAGCAACCCCGTCAGGACTCTGGCTTCAGGACAAGACGTCTGGGGCCTAAACTTCACCGGACAGGGCAACCAAGTGAATGTGTCATCTGGGGTTGTTGAGACTCCCATTAACAATGTCTTAAGGCAAAATTTTCCACTCGCAGTATACCAAGTGGACAAGGTTTTGCTGCCTGAGGAGCTGTCGGCAGCTAAGTCTCCGTCGGCTGCTCCTGCGCCGGAGGGGAAGAAACCAACGGAGGGTTCCAACAAGAAGGTGCCGGCAGCCAGTGAACCTGCTCCTGCCGATGATAATACTGGCGCCGGTGCGAGATTGAATGCAGGATTAGGGTTTGTCGCTGGGCTTGCGTTGCTTTGCATGGGGGTTCTTTCTTAACCATTAAGTGAAGATAGTGTTGCCATTACTTTCTTTTTCTGTTTTTATTCGTTATTTTATTATTTTTCCTTTTTTTTTAAAGGGATGATGAGTTTTCTCAAGTTACCATATGTATCTATCAATTCATGTTATTATTTGTATTTCTCTTTTCTATTTAATTTTTTTTTTCTTTTGTGCTGTATGATTAATTTATCATGCCTTAGCATATTTCTCTTAAAGTATGAATACGATTCAATTCTAGTTCGTAGATAAACCAAACCCATTAATGAATTATAGAATTTAAGTTAAAAATTTATTAATTTATAAGCAGATTTATGAAGAGTGGATCGCATGTTATACTCGAATACTCGAACCGTTATGATTTTCCATGTCCAGCAACAAGACCAACTCATATGCCTATCATTCGCATTATACGTGCTTGTGTATATAAAGTTGAGGTGTATTTATGATTTTAATTTATTACTAATATATGTCTCTTCTTTTTCTATCAACTATCGAAACATTTTCTATTATATTCTTTATAGCTAAAGCTAAACATGCTCATATTGTACTCTAATGATTCCTTGTATCATATATTTAAAGGAGTAAGATTTTTTTTTTCCTTAGTTTTTTTCTCTCCTTGTCTCTCTTAATTTTTTTTTTAAATTTAGTAAAAAAATTAGCTTAATTGTAAATAAAGTAGAAAAAAAAAAAAAAAAGATGATGATCCTTGTCCATAAACCAATTGGTAAATCAAATTTCGGTGAATTTTCAATTGAATTTAGTATCGTAAGTTAGTTTAAAATTGGGCCAAATAAACATATTCCAAATTGTTGGATCATATTAAAATATTTCTTACAGCTTAGGAGCAGTATTGAAGGTGACAGCCAAAATGATAAGAAAGAAAAGACTCAAATAAAATAATTCAACTTGTTTGAAACTAAACGTGTTGTTAGAATCGAGCTTGATCAAATCTCACCTTAAGCCCGGCTCTTCAAATATCTGAGTGATTAACGTGCAAAATAATAACAACGAATTCATTGTAGTTATAATTTCGGAAGATGACAGCCACTAAGCCAGAGCCCCTCGTCAAATATTGTTTTTAATGCATGCGTGGACTCGACGTTTTAGCAAATAATTAGCGAACAAGTCCCTGCTGCTTCTTTCGCAATTTTGATCTCACGGTAATATAGATTTTGAAAAATACGATCTGACTGTATGTTTAATGTCGACATATATGAGAGGAAAAAAAAAATGAAACATACCGATTTAGTAGGATCGTGATTTGAATGCCAAATCTGGCGATTCATTTGGATCTTGGATTAATTGGGGTCATTTTGATCGATTGCTCGATTTAGTAATACCAAAAAAATTACAACTGAAAGTAAATTACTCAAAAGCGCAGAATCAAAATTCTAGTTTAATTAGGTGGTTCCTGAATATATATATATATATATATATATATAGGGCAAAGCTATGTTGCAACATACGTTTGGTACCCCTCTCTTTTGTCTTTATTAAGGTTAATTATAATAGTATCCTGCTATTTGCTGTAAAAATAAAAATGTTAAAAAATTTTAAAGTTTTACGCATTAGTCCTACACCTACATAACATCATTTTTCTCATCCATTTTGCACCATCAATGACATCATTTTTCTCACCCATTTTAATTAAAAGGTAATTAAAATTATTTTCCATATAGAAACATAATAATAATAATAATAATATTATTCTTATTTTTAATTAATTACAAAAAGATATTTTGTATTAAAAATATAGACAATCACTAGTGACTATTGTTTCTTCATGTGCAATGACATTATTAACCGAAATGGAACATGAAGGATTCCATTAGACTTGAAATTGAATGATTTACATAAAGATAGTCTCAATGCTAGCAAATGGTGATATGTAAAGTTACATGCTCCTTCTAAAATAGGTGCAACAATAACTATACCATCAAAACACAAGGAGTTACATTATACTACCACCTCTTTTTTTTTTTTAGTTTAGAGACCCTCAAATTGGTTGTTAAAGGCAATGAACCTTAAAACGTGATGTAGGAAGCATATTAAATAAATTAAATTAAAATTTACTAGAAATTATAATATTTGGGTCAATTTAAAATTTAATATTTTATTAAGATTTATCTTATTTTATTAAGCTTACTTGAGTTATATTTGTAATTCTAATCTAATTAGGATTTTAAATTATTTCTCTTATTTGAGAAAGATTAAGATTAAATTAGCTACTATTATATATATAAGTTTGTTATTCTTAATTTATGATAACAGACACAAGCTTCTCATTAATAATATTGATATTTTCACAATTAAGATATTAATCCTTAGTGGGATTTTTTTAAATTTTCAAGACAAATGATATTAGAGCTTTTTTGGTAGCAGAGTATTCCTGACCACCAACATTAGTTCCATGTTAAAAAAAACTAGCAAAACCCGAGCCATCACATCTGCCATTTCTCTTCTTTTGATCCTCTCTCCATCCGAAAGCCTACACGCCAATCATAACCCAACCCATAACACCACCATCTCGTCCACAAACTAGCCAAAACCACCACGAAAATCCGCCTCTCCATTCGCTACAATCAGCCGCGATTCACAGCCTCCACCACCACTCATTCGTCCACCATCATCAGCTCTTTCTTTTCAACCCACTCACGCTGCCAACCCCCGGCCGGATCGCCGGAAACCGAAACCAACCTCCACCCGCTACTTTAGCTCAACTTTTCGGTCAACTCACAACTATTTGAGACAAACCACCACCAACATCACACTCAGCACCATCAAATCTTCCAAATCCACCTATCCTAGGCCAATTTTTCGACCACCGTCGACGGCAACACCAACTTTTGCCTATTTTTAATTTTGCCCCTTTACTTTTCTATACTTACACTATTACCTATAATTTTCTGTTCTTAAAAAAAAACCCAAAAACCAAACAAACTTATAAATAAATAAATAAATAAATTAGAATTTACTAGGAATTATAATATTTGGGTCAATTTAGAATTTAATATTTTATTAGGATTTATCTTATTTTATTAAGCTTACTTGAGTCATATTTGTAATTATAATTTAATTAGGATTTTAGATTATTTCTCTTATTTGAGAAAGATAAGGATTAAGTTAGCTACTATTATATATATAGGCTTGTTATTCTTAATTTATGATAATGCACAAAACTACTCATTAATAATATTTAGTTTTTCTCAATTGAAATATCTTCTCTTTGGTGAGTCTCTTTCTTGAGTTTTCAAGGCGATACTTAGAACGAAATTTAGTATCGCCCACGTTAAAACGTCATCTAATCATAGGGTCTTGTTCTAGTTGTTTGCATTGGAATGCTCATCTATTGCCGGCATATCTATTTATCCGGCAACATTGCCACCATTACATTGATCAGAGAGTTTTGATTACGTTGATAGTTTTTGTTTCTCTGTTCACTCATTTCTATTTCTTAGTGATGATACCGTCATTGTTGTCATTGATGGTGCAATAATTTTTAGCAATATTATTTGATTTTCATTTGACTTACAAAACTTAAATATTAAATATAATACTCAATTTCAGTCATACACTTAAATATTACTAATATTCAAGTTCATAGATGGATATTGAATAAATCAAATTTGGAGTATTTTAGATGGATATTATCTAATCTATTTGGTTCAGATACTTAGACATCCAACTTGAATGGATTTGTTTGCTCTTTCTAGCTGTTAACTCGATTAATAATTCTATTGGGTTTGGTTTTATAACTCCTAATACGATAACTCATTCATGACACAAATTAATTATTCAATTAATTATATTAATTGACTCCTATTTTAATTGATAGATATGTGTTGAATTGCCATCTCTATTGATATCCATGTGTGATGTTAGCAAGAAAGAAGAAAGAATAGAAAATACTTATTTTTAGTTTATTTTTCTAAAGAAATATTTAAATTATTTTCAAATAGAGTAATTGTTTAGAATTTTTTTACCCTTCTCTCAGATAAGTTAATGACTATTTAAACAATTGGGGTGGAGTAACAAATACCAATTTATTTAAGTGTGCAATTAAATTACTATTTTAACAAATACTAATTTATTTAAGTGTGCAATTAAATTATTATTTTTATTTAAGGCAAAAACTCATTGTTAAAAAAGATTTTACAAGTTCATAAACTAACATTTGATTATTATTAGTAAATTAACATATTTTGCTAGTTAATTAAATAATTGATAGTATGTTTAATAAATATTATGTTACAAAAAAATTAACTATATAGAATATGAAATTAAATTTATTTTTGTATTTTGTATATTTCATCTACTTGAGATAATAAAATCTCTTGTGTTAAAAAAATTATGGGTTTTGAACCTTGTTCACATAGGTGAGAGGAAATTGGTTGCCATTATGTTAAATAAAAAAAAAGATCATATTTATACTTATCGTTAATTATGGTTAGTAAATAATATACATAGTTTAACTATATAATAAAGTAGTTAATTTATTAATTAAAAATATATTAATTTAAATAGATATTAATAAATGTAAGAAAAAGTCATTTAATTAGAAACCGAGTTCAATAGTTAAAAAGAAAAAAAGAGAATATTATGGACTTATACGTCATAATTTCAAAACTTTTGATTTTTTTTATTTTCCATGAACAATAAGGGTCTTTGTTGTTAATAACCCAAAAATTACATCTCAGCCATTCTGCAATTCTTACGTTAAATCCAACGGTAGATTTGAAAAAGACAAAAAATGGGGTACCAAACCCCATGGGTATTGTAGCTGGACCCATATAGCAAATTTGGATTTTTATTAAGGGGTAAATCGTAACGTAAAATCTGAAGTTCATGTTATAAATTATAAATTTGGGAGAGAAAAGAAACAAAAAACTTCGCCCACCTTTTTAATTTTTTTTGCACTTTTTATCTTTTTACTGCATCTTTCAAAAATTTTTAAAAAAATAAGTTGCGGATTACTTTGAAAACTTCTTAATTTTTACGCTACTTTTCACAAATTTTCAAAAAACAAGTTGGGGTTACCTTAAAAACTTTTACTTTTTACTTTACTTTTAAAAAGTTTTCAAAGAGTTGGAAGCAACCCCAGAGCGGTAATATCGTTCCGCCGCTGCTCGAAAGGTCTTTGACTACATATCATCGACCAAAATATCAAACAGAAGAGTAGGCCTTGCTGCGCTCCTCGAAATTCCTCGTAAAATACCTTCATTATTAAAATTACCTAACTAACCAAAGACAAATTAATTATTTTTTATTTTCAAAAATAAAATATTCTTTTAACAAAAATTTTACACCCACCACATCTTATAATTTATATTTTTGTTTTCACGTTTAATTAGAAAATATTTTCTCAAAGAAAATTATAAGATTTTTGAGTTATTGTGATACAGATGGGGAAACATGTGAATCATGATTAAATTAGATGCCAAGAAACCTCATTCATCCAAGTATCCAATTTGAATCAGAAGATTCAATATAAAAAAAAGACGGAAACAATTAAAAATTTTAGAATTTGTTTGTATTTTATAATGAAACCTTAAAAGACGTATCCTTTTTGGAGTAAAAATTTATAGGAAGATGGTTAACTTTTATTTTTTAAATATATATAATTATGCGTATTATAAATTAAAACTGGGAGTATTTCAGAAAATAAAATTCAGAAGAGGTATTATAAAGATTGTAGAGGGTTGTTAAAAGCTCCACTCAAAATAGAAAATGTCATTTTTCAAGTATAATATATTGGACCAGTTTTGGGCCTTTTCGGCCCTTTTTTCTTGGAAACTGTTCCTGAGCCGAGTGCAGTCAGCTGCTCTCAAGTGAGTGTTATTAGAAATAATGTAATTTCTTAGAGAAGGATTTTCACAAATAATGATAATAATTAGAAATAATTATTTGAAACTCTTCTGCTCTCAAGAAGAGTGCGAATATTATCACATCAATCACGACAAGGCTGCAGCTCATTTGAAAAATTTAGTTCAATTATTTATAATATTTTTACATTTTCAGTTGAGATATGTGGAGGATTGGAGGTGGAGGTGGTGGTGGTGTGCGCTTAATAATTTTCTGGACTATAATGTTTGCTTGCGTTGCAGAAAGTAAGAACGAAGAGGTGCTTTTGCCCTTTGTCCTGCTCTATGGTACATAACAAAAAAAATTTTAATTTCTAGTGAAAGGAAAAAGGAAACATTTGCCCAACATGTGATGTGCTTACAAATCAAGTCAGTTAGGTACAATAGCTTGTCATATGGGACAGACAAACATAACTAACCTCCATGTGATGGAAAGAGTATTTTCTTTTTCTGATTCCGACACTTTCACTCAATTCTAATTTTCACTTTTGATGTTTTCTTTTCTTTTCTTTTTTTTTTTTACCTTCTTTCCTCTGCATAAAGTAAAAATATATTCACAAAACGTAATTATTGGAAACAGCTAATAATTGCCAAACGGTCGAAAAAGATAAAATTCCCATTGAGGAAAACTATTGAACTCGATCCTCCAATCAACAACAAGAAGGGAAAAAGATCGAACAAGAATAAAATCCACCCCTTGGTAATACAAAATCACATCAATTCCCAGTTCTGAAACTTGAAAGAATAAACCCCGTCTCCCTAATCACCCCCTAAAGATCAATAAAAAAGAACCTATGTATAATCCAATAATACAACTTGAAAAGATTTTTCAAAATAAGACCAAAAAAAAAAATCCGTCAGAGCCACAAGGCCTTAGCTTCTTTCAAAACGGGAATCAGTTCACCTGTGATGTGAGTGGCCATGATTCTGTCCAATCCGCCAAACAACTTCCCCCCAATAAACACAGCTGGGAACTGCACCTTCTGGCGATCACGATCATCGTGACTACCATTACTATTATTATTATTAACAATCATTTCCAACGCATCCAGAACACTAGCCTCGTCATCCCCTTCATCAACTTCATAAACACAAGGGTTCGCACCAAGCCCCAAGAGCAGACGCTTCACCACGTGGCTCATGCAGCACCCGCGCTTCGCGAACACGATCACCGCATTCTCGGACACCATGCTGCTGACAACATCGGTGGTATTAATGCTAGGCCCTCTTACGGCCCTCTTGCTGCTCGTCGATACCGATGAATGGCTCAGGGGATCAAAGGGTTGCCACGATTTGTAGGGGATAGCTTGCTGCATGGTTATTAATTATTTTGCAGAATAATTTAATTAAAATTTGAAAAAACAAAGAGAAAGAGAGAGAGAGAGATTAAAAGGGTAATTAAGTAGTGAGTGGTACCGAGAATAACGTGAGGGGGAGGAATGATATATAAAGAGAGAGAAAGAGAGGTGATGATGAAAGAGTCGAGCGTTTTGAAAGAGTCATGCGTCAACGGCAGTTAGGCAATTGGTTACGCGTTCGTAATTTCTTGGTGACGTTTAACTTGTGTCGATATATATATATATATATATATACATTATGTGCTCATTTTATTAATATTATTGTGTCACCTCTACGCTCTTGTCCCACAGTCGGTGCACGACTTTCTCTTGCGCTATCTTATTATCATGTTGTTATATATTATATTTGATGTTTGATACACGTACATGGACAATGGTGAATTGAATTTATATTTTTTATGTTATTGGGTCTTTTCTGATCCAATAGGTGCCCAAAGAAACGGCTTAAATTTTCTCGGGAAAGTCTAGAAATGGTTTGATTTGAAGGTGTTGTGCGACGTTTACCAAAAAAAAAAAAAAAGGGTATGGCGTCTTAATTAATAGCAGGCATAAGCTGACGCGGTGTATGAAAATTGAAATAAAGAGAAAGATTTACAAAAATTAAAAAATTACAAGAAGAAGAAATAGATATGGGGACACACGGACGAAATGCTAGTCCGGAATTCAAATTCCAATTATCAAATAGTTGTTTGACCTGTGTGGTTGTAATTGTGGGCATTCAACATTCATTCAACCTACGTAGTAGCTACCTATCACTTGAATCTGTATTTTGCTAAAGCGAAAATTCACTTCTTCTTCTTCTTCTTCTTTTTTGGCGCAATAGAAAATATCATTTTAATTCTATTATCACAAAATGATCAAAAAGTAGTTTACGGGCCAATTTTTATAGATTTTAAAATAATTCACGTTAGTCATGTAAAATAATCAACTATAAAAAGAATTAGTTCAACTTGTAATAAGATTTATTTTTAAAAAATACTATCAATTTTAAAAGTAGCCGTAGTTATTTAGTAGTTCTTATTTGACAAATACAGATAATTGAAATAGATGGAATATTAAATGCAATTTATATACATATTTTTACACATGTGTGTATGAAATAGTGTAAATAAAATACATATTTTTATTCTATTAATTGTTTTTGTTATCTGAATCTAGTTGGTAGTAATAATTATAATCTCTTTAAATTTAATGGTTTCATTTTCTAAAAATAAGAATAATTTTAGATTTTTATAATATATATATATATTAAGTATAAAATTAATTTTCAAAATTAGAATTTTTTTTCAAAATCTATTGTAAAAGAGATGATTTTTAGCAAAATTAAATATCAAAATTAATTTTAACTTTTCAAAATTACTTTTGAGCCTCTAAAAAATAATTTCGAGCTTATAACTGATATCTTAGTTTTCTAACTCTAAACTTCATATTAGTAGAAGGGTAAAAGTCAATTTAGTCTCTATATTTTAATATTAGTATCTATTTAGTTCATGTATTTTTAAAAATATCAAAATGTTAAAAATATTTTTTCTTTTTTTTATTTTTTTTTAATATATTTTTATAATAAAAAGAAAATAATTAAATTACCAATTTAACCCTAAAAAATAAAAATAAAAAATAAATTAATTTTTAATTATAAAAAATTGTATACAAACTACCAAGTGTGCAAATGGTGCTTGCAAAAAAATTAATATAATTTTTTTTATTTTCTATGGTTAAATTGGTAATTTAATTATTTTCTTTTTATTAATGTCCAAACAAAAAATTATTATAAAAGAATAATATTGTGAAATTAAACTAAAAGAAATAAAAGAACGATGAGTATTTTTAAAAAATATATGTATCAAATAGACACTAATATTAAAATAAAAATACTTTTATCAAAGAAAATAGTAAAATAAAATAAAACTTGTATGGAAATAAAAATTGAAATTTAAAAGCATGCTTAGTGATGCAGCGTGGTTCTATAGAAGAAAGCTCTGCAGTGAAATTGATGCGGTGGAAGATAAAAAATGTAAGCTGATGATAGATAGATGAAGATACTTTTAATACTTCTTTGATTCTAGAATATCATAAGAAAGAAATAAAATAAATAAACGTGGATTTTAAGAAAATCCATGAATCTAGGAAGGTTAAAACTTGTTAATTCTATATAATGTCAATAATTAATTAAACTCAAAAACTCTCACAGAGCTTAAAGCTGAAAATTAAATTCGAATATAAATTAATTAAAATATTTTTAAGATATTATAATTTTCAATCTGATTACGAGTTCTTCAAATTCCACCCTTTATATTGGAGACGACCCTTCAACCATCAACTTCGATCAGACAAACATTCACACAATGGTTATCCATAAACATGCCCTTTTGGAGACTTTAATGATTGGTTGCGTAATTATTAAGCGGCTAATTATCTCAACTAATTTAACACAGTTTGGTTTGTTGAATCGCGTGCCCACGTGGCAGCGCACAGTACCCGACAGCGAAGACAAAAAGCCGCTCAAGGACGGTGCCTGAAGGCTGAAGCCCGCGCCAACCAAACGGCGCATGCCGCAATCGACGACCGTGTCGATACTGTGTGCATGATGTCACACATCTGGCCCGCCACGTGGCACAAGTAATTCGTTTGCTTCAGTCCACGTCCGGCCAGAATAAAAGTACTCACCTGCCATTGTCTGCCACGTCATAAGATGCATCATCCGCGGTCATGATTCATGATGATTGTAGCACGGCGTGGCATTACGCAACCGCCATCCCTACGTGTTTCGAGTGTTCTTTAGTGTTATCATGTGCTGCGTGGGAACAAAATTATTTCTACCACCTCCCATTCCCCCATATATATGATTTTACAAAAAAAAAAAAAGGAATCGTGATTCTCTCATTATTTAAATAAAAAAATTCAAGTGCAATTAAAAAATTTTTAAAAAATAAACTAATAAATCATGTTAATTATTGATTATCTGGTACGAGATCATGGATGTCCAAGGTGATGACGTCCAAGCCTTGCATCAACCAGCATAATCAATTAATTTTAAAGATATGTTTGATGATAATCTGCTGGCGTTTGATTGGATTCTTCTCTTAACAACAGTACATGCAACGAGATGATGACGATGCACATGTAATGTCCCAACTAACGTGTCATTGAGAAAAGGATAGATTTATTTTTTTCCTAACAAATGTCAAGATTCACTGTTTTATTTTCCAGATTTTTTCTGCAACGAAGTGGGCCCCGGTTTGATTTCCTATTAAGAAAGTGCTTTTGGATAGCCATTATCAATAGTTTGATGATCACAAGGTATAATTCGGCTGGAACCAGCTTTGCACTCGCACCAGCCCAAAAAGTCTCGAGAATCATTAGACTTTAATGGCTTGTGAAAATATATATAAGAAAACTGGAAAGTCGAAAATAAACAGTGGGCAAAGCAGTGACCGAGTCAAGCCAAACAGTAAACAGTCATTTTCTAATCACCAAGACTGTGATGGTGGTGCAAATAGTGTTTTTGAAGCTGCCATTCACCGGTTGTTGAGAAGATATTTGCGATTGACCAACAAGTGGCAGTCAAATGCAACCAATATTGGCATCTAGAAGAGTGATGCTACTAAACTCCATATGACAGGCGGCTTTGAAGGTCAATCGCATGCAAACAAGAAAGAGGCAATGGGTATTGTTAAAGAATTTGATACAAGTTCAGACAGGTAATGATAAAAGAGTAAAGATACAAGACAAAGATTAGTTTGCAATTAATTTTGGTCGTCTCATTTGTGTAAAGGAGGAGGAGGGGGAAGGTGGGGAAGTGATGATATGCTGCGCGGTTTAACAGTTCCAAAGTTGTTCTCTCCAATTAACAATTCTTTGGGAACATTACACTCGGTTGTCCAAGACCATCCATCTCAGATCACAAACAAGGATCTTCACTTTTATGCACCGCTCAGTTATTGAAGATAAGAAATTCCCACAATTGAACAATGTGTGTGAATCAAAACAAAACAAAAGTTCCGCAGCCTGTTAATTTATGCCTATTTCTTTGCACCCTCCAACTTCATCTCCTGAAGGTTCAGCAAAAGATCATCCGAATTCAAGAAGACCTTGTTGGCTGAATGCGCAATTGTCTGAGCAATTTCTCTTGCAGCTTCAATCTTCCTCAGTGTGATAAATGCTGGATTGTTGGCAATGGCTTGACCAATGAGCTGAGCACTTGTGGCTTCTCCCTGATTGAGAGAAAAGAAGTATTATCAATTATTAACCAATGGATATGCTGCCTAAAGAAATAATAAAAAATAGAATTCCCCCCTTGGTGAATAATATCATTGCTTGAATTTCATTACTAAATAGTCAAAGTACCGAAGATAATAATGATGAAATATACCACCAACTAAACAGCGGACAAACATGGGAAGAGTATTCCTTCTCACCTGTGCTCGGATGATAGCACTTCTCTTGTCTTGTTCAGCTTTTTCCACAATATATTTAGCCCTCTCTGCTTCTTGCGCAGCTACCTGTTTAGCTTCAATGGCGGATGTAAATTCCTTCCCAAAAGTGAGGCTTGTTATAGAGACATCATCTAGGGCAATGTTGAAATTGGCTGCCCTCTCCGTCAGAATCTTCCGGATTTCCCTACTAACAGTCTAAAAGAAGAAGAGTATATATTGACCAAGCGATGGACTTCAACACAAACTGCAATCAGGTAAAAAGAAATAGGCCAAGTTGCTCACCTCACGCTGAGTAATGAGCTGGCTGGCATTGTACTGTGCAACCACAGCCTTGAGAGTTTCATGAATGATGGAAGGTAGAACCCTTTCATTATAATTCTCACCAAGGGCTCGATAAACTGTTGGCAACTTGTCTGCTACAGGACGAGTGAGGACCCGAAGCCCAATCTTAACCTACATAGCAGTATCAGATACACATGTAAATGAGTAGAACCAGTCATTTCAGTTAAGAATTAATAAATTATTCATCAGAGTAATGTCATCACCCTGAGACTTCCAGCTTTTTAAGATTTACAAAATAGATGGTCAATAGACACCCACCTTACAAACAACTTAATATTACGATGAATTTGAACCTCCAAATTCATTGGAATTCCTGCACAATTCGTAATACTTAAAAAGGCAAATTATATCTTCAACACATACTTGCGGCAAACAGCAGTCCAAATGAAGCAATGTGGTGCAATAAGTAAATATAGAATGCTTCAGAACCGTATTAGCCATTGGTTGATAGCTACAATAAAACCCGTTTTGTTTTATTTTGGCATGATGGGTACAAGATGCGTGAAACACCAACCAGTAGACCCAAAAGGAAAGCAAATAATAGTACTCTTTATAGAGTAGCAAGTGAAATATAGAGCAAAAAATAGTCCAGCGAACTGTGCTACAAAACCTTCTGAAAGTGTTTTGCCTATCAACACAGTTTACCTTAAGGAAAACCTTATCTTTGCAACACTGTTTTTATTAAGGAAAATCTTACATTAGCAACAGAGAGCAGTTTAGACTAGTCTCACAGCATTTCCTGCAGATACCAAGCATATCTTAACTCCCAAACAATAAGAATAATAAAGAAGAAAGTATTTACCATCTGAAGATCACGGCTGCCAGAAGTACTCTCCACTAAGTGGGGTCTTGCGCGAACGTCATAGATGACAGGTCTCTCAAACCATGGAACCATTAGATGAGTCCCCTCAGGATAAACCTGCATATTCAACATGAATCACCATAATGGAATCTGTTACAGTGCAGAAATTACCGAACAAAGTAAGAAATCTCTCAGAAATCAGCATCAACAAGAATAAAGATTCACTGATGCACATAATATATGAGAGAGAGAGAAGGCAATGCTGATTTAAAGCAAAGAAAATCATGATGATGATGTATCCTTCACTTTTTTCAGAGAAGTTGACTCTAATGCTAAGGATAGTATTTTAAAGGCAACTGTATGAGTGTTCAAAAACATTAAAAAATGTTCAGACAGAAGATGATGCCCAGTAATCTGAAATAACATGAGCCAGGAAAGGCAAAGCGGGAATATACACATATATATATTGGAGCATAAAATAAATCTAATGATGGTCTGCATGACAAACACTTTCACCAACATACTTAATGGAGAATTTGAAAAAGAGGTTTTATTATTGCAGAAATATTCAATTTTTTTTTTCCAAGAAGTAAATGATAAGAGTTTTAGTTGAACCACCAATGAACCATTTTTGTAAGCACAATGACATGATGCCATGAGAAAAAGCCTCAAAAAATAAAGATCCAATCAAACATCAGTTGAAGATCCAAATTATCAGACGAAAAAAAAATGATAGACACAAAAAAATTTAATTTCCCATGAGTAAAGGAAAACCCTTTTAGAAGGATGACTCATTCTCAAAAAATAATCACCACAATGCTAAGACTATGTCAAAACTAAGGGATTAGTGTATAAATAAATTTTAGATGCAATACTAAAGAAGGGATAAAGAGTTGTACACAGGCGAATAAATCCAAATTCTTCATAATAGTGAAAATCCAAGTCAGCCACAAACACCAGGAATTTCAGGTGAAGTAATAACCTTGTCCTTCACACCAGTTATACGGTTGAACATGATGGCTCGATGCCCTCCCTCAACATTGTAGAGACTGTTAGCAGCAGCATACAAACCAATCCCACCAATAATTCCTACCTTAATTAAGGCAGAAGCTGCACCGCCACCAGGCACCTTGGGAACTTTGACATTGTTGAAGTTCATGTTCCTAAATGGCAAGTCAGTTAACATCTGTTTACATGATCACATTACTTAAAGTAGTCATCCATGTCTCTATAATAAAATATTCAGCAGAAAGCACATCATATATTGACTCTTAGTTCAACCAGGTAAAAAGAAATCAATTCACATATAGACCATATGCATGAGAAAGCAGTATGAAAGAGCAGGAAATGAAGAAAATCAATTAGCTATTACACAAAAGCCTTGAACTATTTATAACAAGTAAATAAGAATTACAAATTGAATCCACCCAACAAGGCTCCATTAGCTTGGAGTGAATCTACGGAAAGTTTTGAATGTTACTACTTTGCTGTGATGTGACAACTAACATATTAAACAAGGAACCTATTAGAACAGAAAGCCCATTTTAAAGTCCTGAAAGTAGCATTTTTTTTTTATAACCAACTTTTATTCCACCAAAGACATTCACAAACAAAACATAGGCTGTGGAAAATAACATATTAACAAGTATATTTGTTTAAAACATTTGGGTACAAGCATCTCAATATGTTTCAAACTCTTCTCTATCATACTTGAGTTCACTCCTGAGAAACACTAACACCTTGGCAATTAAAAACCAAGATTTCACTCTTACAACCCTCATTTGAAACATCTAATAGAAACTATTTCAGTGTCTCCCGAAATTAACTGCAAGCTATAAACTAATAATTCAACACAAGAAACAGATGTCATATGCACTTTACAACAAGTATTGAAACATTCTTGATAGTTGATAACAAACTCTCAAACAGCATTTTCCATTGAAGTAAATAATTACTCATAAATAACACCACAAAACCCCAATACCCATCAAAAACTAAATCCTGTGCAGTAAATTTCAACTAATTCGTAGTACATACAATCAATTATACAATTTCTGAACACATCATCGTACAGCTTTATTTAAAAAAAGAATGAGCTTGTTACTACTAAAGGCAAGAAAGAAAAAGAAGGAAACTTCACAGATCTCGCTGTTTAAAAACGAAAACCCAGTTGAGTCAAAGCCGCATTAAAACGAAATTTATAATAAAATTGTTGACGTCTTCGAATTTACCCAAATGTTTCTCAGAAACTAAACAGATAAAGAACAAAATATGGAAGATTAAACAATTGTGAACAACACTATATATAGCAAAGCAAATATAAGCAAATGAGGTAGTCAAAATAGAAGCACAAGTAGGTACCTGAGAAGGGGGTTTAGTTTTAGGGTTTATGAAATTCGAAATAACGAACGCGAAGGGTTTTAGGGCTTTAGAGTTTATAGGGGGACGAATTGTGAGAATAATAAATAGAATGGGCTTTGATGGCCCACTTATTTTGCTCGAAGCAAACGGCTGGCAGGTCATTTACTTGGTGCAGTTCTGAATAAAAGTGAATGCATACATTGCCTGTTTTGAAATGAGTTCAAATTGCAAAACAAAAAAGAACAAGAAAATTGAAACCCTTTAACCCTGGTGAAGGTAAAAGAAAAATAGGAGAGCTCCCATCAATTTGAACAATGAATCCGTGCAACTTCCATTGAGAGACGGCATAAAAAAATTTCATTGAACAGCTATTAACACAACGTATTTGGTTATATGAGTTTGGATTTGAACTGAAAAATACATTCAAATCGTATCTAACCATGAATCAAAATCATCCAACACTTTAGACTTTTTAACAGATTGAGAAGAAGAAGAAGACTGAGCTTCATGAGGCCGGGACAAGCCATTGGGGTTCATCAAATTGGATGTTTCCTCTAATAAATCATCAAGCACATCATCAAAACTGGCAGTAACAGATGCAGATTTAGATAAATCTGGGCCCTTCCTCGAAAGCTGTGGTGGAGCTGTAGAAGATGTTTGTTGGGAAACAGAAGAGTTGCTGAATTTGGAGCTAGAGGAATCAGAGAAGCCGGTATCATTAAATGAATCAAGAAGCATATCTAGTTCTGCTTCTGCAGCTGTGGCCTCAAATGTCGGAAGATTCTTCGAGACTGAAACAGAATTTTCATTGAATTGTGCCGGGGGCTCAAGTGCTTTGTCTTGTCCAAACCTGTCATATTGACTGGAGGGCACATCATTTTTGGTTTGATTCACTAAAGCAGACCTCTGATTAGAAAATATTGCATCTACATTTTTGTGGCCGACAACTGATGTAGATTTTGTATCCACAATTTTAACCTTCTCCCGGAAATCAGTGGAAGCTTTGTCTTCAGATATATTAGCAGCTGCTTTAACTTTGTGTGCCCCTGATTCCTCTTCCTCTTCGCCCTGTCACATAAACCATGTCACAGGTGAATAAAACTGCATCTACACAATAACTGACAGAGCAACATGATAAAGATTCAGTATCCGCAATTTTAACCTCAGGAAAATCTTTAGAAGCTATATCTATGTCCCTGGATATACCCACATCTGCTTCACTTTCATGTTCTGTTTGCATCAGGCCTGGTTCCTGATTGCTGCTAGCTATTGATCCCTCCGTGCCCTGTCACATAAGCCATAAAACATCCAGTATTAATCACCTTTACAAATGGGTAAGAAACTTGAAAAAAAGAACCTATACACCAGAGTATTAAAACATCAGAAGCTTAAAATAACACTCACGGATCCTATGCAATAAATGATAAGTATTAACATAAATTACCGATTCTGATGGTAATAAATCTGCTTCTACAAACAGCCTCTGTGATAAGTCAACTTTTGCAAGGTGTTCCGCAAGAGCATTCAAATTTAGAGACAGAAATGATGCCTGCATAGAAAACCATCCCAAGAGGATGATATTGAGGGGCAAAGGGGGAAGAAAAGTGAGTTATAAACGTACAGGAAAATTCAAACCCTTCAATGGAATATGATCTGAAGGTTGCCTCCAGCTAAAGTAAAACTGCAATACAGTAATGACAATTGCATTGCTGTAAAAACAAATCCATGCAAATCACATCTTTCTCAATTGCAATTAAAAATTTCCACAAAACCAAGAATCTTCAAGAGTTGAAATGATTAAGGCAAAAACCCTTCAGATGTAGCCTACAGAGTGATGTATTGTACTTCTAACTTACTGCAAGGCTATATAAATACAGTTGCATACTGGTTTCATGAATTGGGAGCACCTCCATATATAATCATAAGTAGAAACTTTAACTTTCCTCCAAATAACAATTCGATACATGCATGGCCATAATTGATACAAATGAATCCTTGAAGCTTTTTCTCGAAAGCAAGAAAAATACTAAGAGAGAGAAACATCCTAAAGAATTCATACATAGGTTTGCCATCTGATAATTGGGCGGGGGGGGGGGGGGGGGTGTTACCTCTTGAAATGCAGTTGTCTTATCCTCCTCCACGACAAAGTTATCATCCCCAACCCATGACAAAATGCCCTCCCCCCTGACTGACAGCATAGGGCCCATTCCTGGAGCAAAACCTCCTGGCAGATTTGAACAGGAAAATTTTAAATCAAGCCTTTAACATTATAAAATTTAACAAAAAATCTTGAAATAAAAAAATGCTAGGAAAAAACAATGGTTGATCTACGAAGTAATGGAAGCAATTTCTGGTATTTTAACTCCATTTACATCAAAACTTGAGATTGAAGGAGATTTGAACAATGAGTATTAAAGAAGCGGAAGAAAACAAGAGAGTGAGTGGAGACCAACCATAATTCCAAACAAGTTTCAGTGGTTTCAGGAGAAGAATTAAAACACTGGAGAATACATTTCTTCATTAATCTCTTACAAGTGCCTATAAAATCCAACTTCCAATCATCTTTTCCAAAGAAATAACAACCAAGTTTGAAGTTCATATGGAAATTAGTGTCCTTCAGCAAGATTTCAAAAAGTTGTTTTCTACTTACAAAACCAAGAAAAGGAAAAGACAACACAAATGGAATGTATTTTGGAAAACAATAATCCAATATTCCAAAAACTAGTATCAAATTCAACAAATTCTCAACTATTTCAGACTCACTAGCATCAGATTCATTTTTTGAAATTTTTAATGAAGAAAACTACATTCGAAATTTGGAACCACAGGCCAGTTCTTATCTGCGATGTACATATAGCAAAAGAAATATTCCTCCAATATTTTTCTATAAGCAATATCAACTAAGGACAACCAAGTATGCAGCATCTTACAACATGGCGACCTCAAATAATCAGCCAGAACTGCATAAAGAAGATAAACAGATAGGGCTAATTAGAACCAACGAGAAACTAGTGCATACCGGGCATAACATCATCAAGTAAAGGAAAGGTATCTGAATAAGAATGTGACCGTGACTGTGACAGAGATTGTGATTGAGCCTCAGCAATTAGATGACGATAGTCTGCCCCTTTACTCTTTGGCACAACAAAATCAGAGGCTTGACTTGTGGTATCTTCCGAATCCATATCAGATCCATCTTCATAGCGATCCCAGTTAGACGGAAGTTTAGATAAACGCCGTGCCTCGCGTGTTCCCGCCCCAGCTTGCTTCCCCGGTTGCTTTTCTTTGCCCCCAGCATTGTCAGAGGCAACTACTGGGGCTTTTAATTTCTGATTTGGATGTGACTTGTTCTTATGTTGTTGAGAGTGAGCTCTCTTGGATTTCGCCAGTGCCTTCGCATCCATCACAAAAATACCCTTAATATTTCCTTGCACAATTAACTAGGGTTCAAATTCACCACCTCTACAACATAGAAAATTAAGAATTACACCCAGTGCAGAATCGGGCACACTAACACTGAAGAATAACTTAATTTCATATGACAAATATTTATCTACCAAATTCTCCAAGTTAAGCACAAATTAGTTTACAACTTCCACTCAACTTTTTTATCATTTGATAATCAAAATATGATCTTGATTTAGTTAAATAATTTAGCAGAACAAACAACATCAGCAATTTGGAAATTTTGTTAAGAGTGAAACGCTCTTCAGAGAAACACGTAACATTTAAGTAAACAAAATGCATATAATCAACCCCAAATAAGCGGGTAAAATTATGATTTAAGAATTTGCTATCCGTTTGCTTGCTTTAATAGCAAAATGCGAATATAAATTCTAAATCTCACATGGCACTTAATTTACTAATTTCCTGAAACGATAAATTATGTTAATAAAAGTAAATATATGGAACTGTAAACGAATATGCAGAAGCAAAAGAGAGAGAGAGATTAGGGTTGATACCTGGATTTTATGTGCTTAAAAATGAACTAATTTTGCTCTAGTTCGTAAAGCTTCAGCAAGGAGGAGTACAAACCGTCGCTTACGCTTTAGAGCCAAACGACAACGTTTCCAAGCTGAGCAAATCCCAAATGAAGCGCGTCGTTTTGTTGAGGTTCCGTAACGTGAATACATTTCCAAATTTTTATTCAAAATTTCACGGGTTCATGCTATAATTTTTTTTACGGAATCAATAATATATTAATTATGTACCATTAAATTTAATTAATTGTATACAATATTTATATTAAAAATAATAATATAAAAAAAAGTAAACAGTTTATTAACCGTTCAAGTGGGTAGAGTATTTTTGTAAACTAACTGTGAACACCTTTAGAGTTTAAAACAATTTCACTTAAATAGCATATTTTATTTAAAATTATTTTTCAACCCCTCTTAAATTTGTAATATAATAATTTTTTTAAAATAAATCTTCTAAAATCAATTACCATTAAGTATAAAATATAATATCAAGTAGGTTATTTAACACAAAGTATTATAATAATTTGTATTGTATGAATTTAATTACAAACCATTAATACCTAAACAATAATGATAATAGAAGGCATTGCAATAAACTATTTTATATGTGTTTTATTAATAATACTATATGAGTCAAAACAAATGAGAAATATTTTATTCACCAATTATTATTGAAAAATATATATGTCTATATAACTATAGAGTGAGAAATATTTTTATTTAAATTTTTAACAAAAGATTAAACTATTTATTTCATGTAATTCAATGGTGGAAGATATAACATTATGAAATATTGCTTTAACTTTCAATATCAACCATTAGATTATAATATATTAGTGGCTCAAATATTGTATCAAAATTTTAAGTTAAAGTATGCCAAACCATGTCTTTATAATGAAAATATAAAAACATACAATGATTTTTTTTCTCATTTTTTCCATTAAATATTATTTGATGTAATATTTTATTTATTAATTGTCACTATTAATTATCATGATAAAAGTAATGACTCTTCCTAACATAAAAATTTTATAATTACTATTAAAGAATAACAATAAAATAATTTTTCATGATTCATAAACTAAAGTTAATTAGGAATATGTGTTAGATTTAACTTTTATAAAATTAACAAAGTGACATTTGAAAATAAAATGAAAACAAGCTTGTGAAAGTTAAATTTTATAAGGCTCATATAATTTCCTACCATATATAAAAATATAAAAGATTTTCTTTCACGTTTTTCCCCACGTAAATATTATTGGAGGCAATATTTTATTTATTGTTACTATTAACTATCATAACAAAAGTAATGACTCTTAATAACATAAAATTTTATAATTACAATAAAATAATATCAATAAAATAATCTTTCATGATTCATAAACTAAAGCTCATTAGGAATATACATTTTATTTAAGTTTTATGAAATTAACAAAGTGGTATTTGAAAATATATAGGCTTGTAAAACTTAAAATTCCTATCACATACGAATATTAATTGTAAGATAGACATAAAGTTTAGAGAATAAGTATGTTAAATGAGTGTTAAAAATAATATATACTTCATGATCAATTATACAATGACCCTTAATATTTTATAAAATAACGAGTTTTTAATATAAGATATTAAATTTTATTAAAACATTTATGATCAAGTATTTTTTATATTACAAGCAATCTCACCAATGAGTTTATTGATGTAATTATGACATTTACTTAAATATATGTACCTAGTTGTGTTATTTATTAGTGTTATATCATATATAAATTTTGTAATTGCAACTTATTTATTTGATTTGTGTTAAATAACCTACCATTATATTTTATACTTAATGGTAATAGATTTTGGAAGATTTATTTAAAAAAGATTATCACATTTCAAAATTAAAGGAAGATTGAAAAATAATTTTAAATAAAATATGCTATTTAAGTGAAATTATTTCAAACTCTAAGGGTGGTCATAGTTAGTTTACAAAATTCTCCACCCTTACACCGTTAACAAACTGTTTACCATTATTTTTAAATGATTTATTTTTTCTTTACTACAAATATTATGTACCATTAATTAAATCTAATAATACATAATTAAAATATTATTGATACTGTAAAAAAATTACAACATCACAGATGAATCCAAATTTGACACTTAATTTAATATCAATAAATTATACGATGATAATTTCAAAAAGAAATTCAAGAAACTCAAAGCCCAAACCAATAGATCAAGTGCCATAGCAACCCAACTAGGATGAAATGACTTAAATGTAGCATTATTGGCACTCCTCAACAATCCTATTAACACCCCAGTTTTGTTTTTACAATTTTAACCACACAGCAAAATTACATCAAAATAAAAAAAATTAAAAAAAAAATCTAATGGAACTATTGCATTCAGCCAGGCAAATCCGGGTTGGAATTTGGATATAAAACTTCTCTCCTCTGTACCCATATTCAAAATAACAGAGAAAATTTAACTAATAAACAGTTTATTATTATGTTCATAAGTCCTTATCGTTATTTTATGGCCTCCAGTGAGATTGTAAATTGTTCAATCAAATTTGATGAGTTAATTTTCAATATTTATTCCTTGAGGGGTAATTTCTTTAGGTTCCTCATGAAAGAATGTCACTGTTGTAATGTTCTCCAATTGTATCTACACCATTTGATCCAATCACTTCTTGGTTACATTTAGGTACTGCTACCTGTGCTCTTTGTTTCTTCCTGTAAACCATCATAATAAGAGCTGAATTCCAGTCTCTGAAAGAGTCTCATGATGGCAAATTGAGAAAAATTGTATTAGCTGAAAAAGTTCTAGGATAGACGTGACTGATTATTTATATCCCTACCTCCAAATACCTATGACTTACATAATACTATTGGACTGGTATGCACATTCTTGTATAACTTAAGTTCTTCTTGCTAACCAAAAATTCATCCTAATTTAATATGTATTCAGTTTGAAATCTAAAACAAAACTCTTCTAATTTCATGTATGCATATCAAGATGTCAGATGAATAATCCATAACTGAAAACAAGTTTCTCAGATTAACACATCTCTGTCTTTAGAAGCTTTCTAAATCGCCATCTCCTATGTTATTTCTATTTTTTATATTAATGCAATTGCAATTCATGGTTTCAAGCATTGTATAATAAGAAATTTGTATAAAGAAAAAACCTCCTCACGACAAAAAAAATATTATCATTTCTGCTTCTAGTTGGAGGTTCATTATTTTGCCAAAGTTTCTCCACTCCTCCTTGGATAATACCATATATCCTGCGTATAAAAATGGATTATTTTGCTAAAATTCCATATATTGTCCTCTTGTTTCTCAAACCCCATCACTTTTCTGATGTAAATTCAGGTGGATTATTAGACCCTAATTCTTTATATAGAATTTTTTTTTTTTTCCATAATCATAGCGAACAAGGGTGTTCAGGGTATTGAAGGTAGTGTTATAAGAGTAGACGTTAGCATTTGAAATTATTAAATGGGGTGCATTAGAGAAGGGGTTGTGAGAAAATAGTTGTACTAATTGCACCACTCATGGCTTAAATTTAACCCCAAATATGGATTTCCAGCCCACGATGCAAGAAGATAGTATTGAGGCAAATCAAAATGCCCAAATTTGAATCCGACAAGTGAAATAATAATAATAAATGACTGTCGAGAGTACCGTTGAGGTCCTTGAGGAAGCACCCTACCCAATCAAAAATATATTTTTCAAAGAAAGTTGCATTTGCCAAATATTTACAGATTTCTCTAAAAAAAATGAAATAAAGCACCACTTTTTATCAGCACATGAGGTTTGTATCTTATATGTATCATTCAAAATTAATTGCTCAATCAATTCATAAAAAACAGCAGGGACTAATCATCATTTGGCTTGATGGGTTTAATTAAGTTTCGAGGATCGAATTTTTCACTAGTTAATCCGTGGTTTAAAAAATCATTAGTTCAGTCTGGTGAATGTAAGAATTTATAAATATTGTGCAAGCCAAAATTAAAACAGAAACATACAAGAAGCGGCAGAGACCGACAAAAAAAATTTCGGGGGCCAAATGTTATAAAGGTCAATATTTTAGGATTAAAAATAAAAAAAAAGAGTATTTAATGATTTGGGTTAAAGTACTAAACTTTTAAAGTTATATGGTCAAGCAACAAAACTTTTAAATTTAGTCTGTATATTTATTTATTTAATTTTTTTTTTTTTGAGTCTATAGAAGCCAGAGTCCCTGTTAGCCTGAGACAGCTCCGCCCTTACAGATAAAAAATTCTACGGTCTATATTAAAAATGTTATTAAAACTTATATTTAATATTATTGTTGGACCCTAATTGGACTTACTCATCAGTTGTTTCTCCAACAGTTATATATCAAAACAATTGTTTGTAAATATCTCTATCTCTAGCTATCTAATTGGTTATGCTCGATGTAGACTATGTCTGTGGGGAGATCCATTTTTTAATGTGATCGCCATCGAATATGGGCAAAATATTAGATAACAAAGATCACTTTTTTATCAAATTTCCTTCATAAGATATTTCTTTTTCTGCTTTCATTCAGCCAACACTAATAGCTAGTGACAAACCGACTGGAAGCCTTTAATTTCTTTTGAATATTTGAATACTTCCTTTATCGAAGATAGTTTTGAACAAGCATTTGTCTGTTGTGTCCTCCTCGATCTCATTTGTCAATTATGATTCAATGATTAACAGTGGACGATCACCATATAAGTTATTGTATTAGCTTCTTGGTGGAGCTTCTTATTCAGTAGTGGTCACAAATTTGATGGGGACATTAATTGTGTCCTTCTCATTTTACAATTAATTAAGGCTTAATTAATGCTTTACTTTGGGCATTATTTGCTCGCTTTCTGTCTCTCTCTTTTACGTGGAATGAATTATGGTCCCTACTCTATTCCCTTGAAAGGGATCATGACTAAGTAGCTAACATATTCACGATTCACTTTTGATGAGAGGAGGGAGATAGTGGGTTCTTTTTTTAAGACTTTAACTTTGCCTTTCCAAGCCAAAAAGTGAGTCATCAATCTTCTTGGTATGCCATTGCATGAGTACATATATTACCATTTGCTAAATGATTGTCCATGAACATGAGCATATATAGTGGTCTTCTTAATTATTCTAAGATTGCCACAATCGTAAGTCCAATATGAAGTGTTTTTTACGGTGTCGTTAATTTAAGGGTTCGTTGGTATAATTTTTTAATTAGTGTATTTTTGATAGATTTAGATCATCTCCTAACCTAATCTTTTTTCTATTGTTTCAAAGAGATTTTGATATGTATATTTAAATAAGACTCTGGCTAAATTAGATCAACTCCATGATAAAGCACTAATGATGACCGCATGATCATATAAATAAATATTAAATTTGCGTCTACTACTATAATCTGACGGTCATCATCAATACTCTACCATGGAGCTGATTCAACTTAATCATTTCCTTTAAATAATTTTATTGACAATATTTAATTTGCTTTTATCGTCCCTTATTAAATACATAAACACTACCTAACAGCAAATTGGCATTAATTTTTTTTTTCAATTTTACCTTTTTGTTATTGCTTTCTTCGTTTCTGTGGCTACTTTTACTCTACTTCCCTCATCTCAAACTTTTACTTTGGATACAAGTATTGATATGATCCAAGAAAACTATTAAGTCATAAAATAATATTGTCGTCGTTGCTTCAACCTCCACCAAGATTTGAGCAAAGTTTGATTTGTTCAATCCAATTTATAATTGATAATTGGATATTGTTGAAGGCTAAGGGTCTGTTTGGTATTGCTTTTAGGAGACTTAAAAGCGATTTTAGAAATCCAAAATCTAATTTTAGTGTTTGGTAAAAGAAAACCAAAATTACTTTTGTCAAAATCAGCTTGTTCTACAGCTAATTTTGAAAAGTAGAAAAGGAGTAACTTTTAAATTATAATTTTGAAAATCAATTTTATCCTTTAATACAATTCCATAAATATCCTTAAAATTATTAACTAAACCCAAAATTATCCTTATTCAAATTGGAAATAAAATTAATATTTTAATAAATTTTTAATATAATTCATCAATATAAATTTATTAATATCAATTTGTTGGTCGAATTACTATTAAATTTGTTTCACTATATTATAAATTTAATTATTAATTGTTTTAAGATAAAAAAAATCAATATATTATTCTACATTATGTACATTTTAGGCATTTGTTTTCGCTCAGCAGTTAACAGTAAGATTTATCAAATGTCCATAACTGTTTTCAAAACTCACAATACTTCTGAAAACAAAATTTACCAAATACTTAACTGATTTTCTTCACAATTGATTATTTGTACAGCACAGCTAACAACAATTATTTTAAAAATTACAGCATTTCCAAACTGGCCCTAAGGATGAAAGAGGGATTTGCAAGCCACATGTGCGAATAAAAAGAAGAAGGCAAGAGGTGAAGATGATGAAGAGTAAAATTTTTGTCTGAATGTAGATCCTTACTGTATTATGATTACTTTTTATGATGATTGAGAAGGAAGAAGAGAAAAAGAAGTTAAGCTCTTTTTGTTTTTAGTTAGTTCTAGAATTTTCATTTGATCCAAAATATGTGTTTTTGCGCTTAATAAGAAAAGATAAAGAGTAAATTAAATTTTTTTCATAAAATTATTTAAATCACACATGTCAAAATCTCCTTTAAATATTAGAAAAAAACTAAATTATGAGAGAATTCAAATCCTTTCATATAATATAAAAATTAATTGAATAATTAACTCAAACTTAATTATGTAACTATCCATAAAATTCTAAATTAAGGAGTACCAAACGGAGCCATACAGTCACCTGATGAAGCTGCAATAATTTTGCATGCGCGTTGCAAATTGCACTTTAAGAAACGACGGTAACATCTTTTTAAAACAGTATTTTTGCTGTCTTGTCAATTTGACCAAGGTCTTTGAGATAGATCAAAAGACTGATGTTATGGCGTCGTCAATGAGAGCAATGATATTGGAATCCAATATCGTCCACTAAGTGACACATACGTGCTTTAATCTCGTCTCATGATCTCTCACTCTCTATATATGGTAATACTATTGCTTCTGCATGAGAATGGTTGATGTTAACTTTCACGAAACCCACTTGTCCTCTTCGATATCGTTCATATGCTTTAATGCTTTTGAAAATTTGTATTAATTGATGAGGAGATCATGAATAAGAACTTTGTCTCCTTTTCTTTATTCTTTCTCTCTTCTATCTAACCTATACTATTCAATCAAATGACCTGGATGAACAGCACTTTGTCTTCCATTAATCAGTTTTCCTTGAATTATGGTCGGGTTAATTTTATCACTTGGTTAAAGCTTAGATTATAAGAAAATCAGGGTCCAATTGAATTGACACCTTACACGAGCTTTTTTCTTTACATATGATATGGTTGATAATTTATAATCATAAGTTTATCGGAACTAATTGACATCATTTTTATTATGGTGCAGCTCAAACTACTACTTCTAAATGAAGAAACTACTTCCATTTTCAAGGGGGTAAATAAACTATCCCTGTTTAAAGAGAAATTGATCAATCCTGTAATTGCAACACAACTTGAACTTACTCTAAATGAGTTGTTAGCACTGGACTATGAGAGCCAATGGCGCATTATATCTGAGTGTTAAAAAGAAAGGGAAAATAAAAATAACAATATATAGTAATTGTAGTAGTACTTTCAATTCAGTGAAAAATCAGTATGCAATATTTGTCAAAGAAAGCAAAGAGTGAAGGCCTGATACGACTCTTGCATGTTGTCTTTTAGAAGCTCCGGAGGCTTATCCTACCGAATAAACAAGTGTGGAAGAGGCCCTATTTTTGTATCAATTAAAATGGTGTATAATAATAAATGTTTTATAAAGATTTGTATATGGATTTGAACATGGAAAAAGATTCCAAATATCAAACAGGATCTTGGAAATGGTCTAAATACAGCAGCCAGCCATAATTCAGTCACATTCTTTTTTCTCCATTTTGGATATACATAAAATAAATTAATCAAGAGTGGTGTTCATTCTATTGTTCTATGAACCAAAATAAAATAAAATAAAATAGAATGAAATAATGCACTAGTATTAAAACTATTGATCCTAATAAACTTGCTCTCATATCCATACATTAACATTTTCTTGTATGATACTGCAATTATTAATTGCACTAATGTACTGATTTTGATTACAAATTAATAATTGAAATTAACTGGGTTCCTCATTATCATCAATATTTGTTTGTTTTTTTTTGTTTTTTTTTTTTCAGAAGACAGCCTTGGCAATATAATAAAACAAAGTAGCAAACCCAAAATTCAGAAGAATATTCAAAGCACTGCCTTTTTTGTGCTTGTAGCAACGGTTGGTTAAATACAAAGAGTCCCTTCTAGGTTGTGGCATGTGTATCGCAGATAATAAAAAAGTAAAGGGAAAAAAGGAAAGGAAAATTAAATTAAAAAAAGATAAGCAGCCCCCTTTTTTTTTCCAAAAAGCATATATTCGCTAACCTTTGATAAGCCAAAGCATGTGGTTTCTGTGTATATGGATTCCTAGATCTAAATCTGCTCTGCTTTTATGATATTTTTCAACAACAAAAACTACTCTCCCTCTAAAAGATTAATTGTCAATCCCTAGTTTGACATAACTACCCTTCAATTAGTAAGTTTGAAATGTTAATTTACACTTAATAAGTTTTTTTTCCTAAATAACCAAACCCATTTTGCTATGCGATTAATGCCTTGTTTGTTATTGAAGTGGTGTAGCTTTTAATTAGCCACAACTCCTGTGGGAAAAAGAAAATTGTAAGCTTGTAACTATGAAATAATAATTGATAGTGTGTATATATGACCTTTAAAATAATAAGATTTTTTTTCTTATAAAAAAATCAACTTGCTTACTTTCTAAGTTACAACAGTATTTACTAAATACTTTAATAATTTAACTTTTAAGGTACAACTACCTAATGTCAATACTAAACAAAACTTAGGAATCAAACATAAAAATTCTAACAAGAAATTGAAACCTAAGAAATATATGCGATTAAAAAATATATAGCTTGTTAAAAATTACATCTAACCTAGATAGTAATGTACTAGTAACCTTTGCAAGACCGTAGCATGTTGTGCTATATAATTTAAACACATGATAGCATGACAGTAGGATTTTCATGCGCATTTGTGCTACAAAACATATTCCAAATAAAATTATCATTCATTTTAACTATATGTGGAAAAAAGAGTGATAATAAAATCTATGATGAACTGTTGAGTCTGTGACTCTGGCTACGTTTTTTTGTGGAGTTATTTTGAAGTATTTGGTCTTGCTTATGCATTGGAATGAGTAAATAATTTCTAGGGTTTGTTTAAATTTGCATAAACAATTCATATAACCTGGTCTTCTTCTTTCATTTTCAAAATAAAAGACAAGCGACGAAACAAACATACCCTTGGTGACAACACTTTGCTTTTCCCCAAACCCCTTCTATTTCAAATGCATACCTATAATTATTTAGATATTATTAAGTTAGTTGTATTAATTAATTGCTGTTATTATTATTATAACTACTTCTGCGCTTATTATTATTATTATTTTTTTTTTTAATCCTCAAAGCAATAGACTGTGTGGGGTTTGTATATTGGAATCTTGCTAAGGGTTTCATTGAAAGTTGAGGCCTATGAGATGTGTTGGAGAAGGAGAGAATATTCTGGTGCCGCCACAGTTCAACAGCAAAACTCCAAAAAACTTATACTAAACAAATTTAGAAAGCAAGAACATCATTAGATTATGATTACGGTTAGCAGGAAAAGTCAGCCCGCAAGGAGACGACTGCTCACACTTCCAAAAATTCACTGCCTTTGTCAGCTCGCTGTCTTTTAACCCGTTCCCTATACTTTGGCTAATCTCTCCCACAATTATTATATCTTAATTAGCGCAAGAGATTAAATTTTCAAAGGTTCATTATAGATTCTCTTATTTTAATTAAAACCATGTGGCATCTTTCACATCTATGTCCTTAAGAGAGCCTCGAGAATGCATAGTCATTCTTTTTTAAATTTGTTTAGAATGCATTTCAAGTTCACTCACACCATCCAAGAGTTAGCTATATAATTTTGCTGTATTATTACTTCTTTGTCTTAATAAAGTTCTCTTACACAGGTTCACCAAAACATTAAAAAATAACTCAAAATTTTTCATAAAATTCACAGTCCCAATTCAAGTTATGGTATGATTGATCAAATCTCAAAGGTATCAAATAGAAATCTGTAAAATCGATCAAAAGAAAAGTAAAGAAAAAAAGATCAATCACTAGAAAAAGTATAAAGTTGATCATCGTCTACCATTCAATGAAAGACCTACCAATCAAACTTGCCCACTTTTTCTTATATTAATGAAAAAGAATCCAGTTTAAGTTGTATTATTTGAGCTACTAGCAGTAATATTAATAAGATTAAAGAGGCAAGTGGGTAACAAAATCTAGTCAATGTAAGGTGGGAAGATCCACGGCCACACTGTCATCCGGACGATTATTCCCTTTTATGTGTATGGTTTCGTCGTTTCCTTTGGATTTTACCTTCTTTGACAGATGGGGCACGTGCATGACAGATTTTGTAAGACAACCAAGTTACTCAAAATCTTATCGTTTGATTTCAATCGAGTCAAAAAGAAAATCATGACCTTATGATAAACATGTAATCTGTTCAAAATGTCTTAGGAAAATGTCTTCTTACTTTCATTTGACCGAACCAGAAACCAGAGAAAAATTTTACTTTTGTGGAAAATGACAATAAAGAGTAAGAATAGATGGCCATGTTTGACAAACACGAAAGAAATGAAAAACGCAAGTGTTTTGATTTATGCTTTTTGGCTTGACAATATTGATTGAAATAAAAAAGAAATACTTTCCTTGCGGGAAACTAGTGAATATTGGTCAATTTAATTGTACGTAACTTGAAGTTAGCAAGAGTTTTGTCTTCTGTTAAGCACACGACACCTTTAATATGCAACTACAGTATGTTCTTTTCAACAAAGGAGGGAAAAAAAAAAAAAAAACAACACCTTGCTTGTTCCAGCTGTAACATGTATTATGATTGAGCCACTATCCAACTTCCTAATTATATAAAGAGTGATGATACAGCCACAAACTCTTGTACAAACTGATTTGTCATTAATTCATTGGTTGAATGAAAATACAAAATAATAAAAATAAATCATGTGAATCAAGAAATATTTAATTCAACTAATTTTATCATATCACATCAGTTTGTACAAAATAAGTTTGTACAAGAGTTTGTGGCTATATTATTACTCTTATATAAATCTCCATAATAGCAATGTAATACACAATGGTCAAATGAGTCTTGCAAATATATATGAATATTGTGGAAATGCCACTTCTTTTAATACTTTTTTTAATATTTTTTTTTTTTTTTGATGAACTAACTTTCAAATTTTCTTCACTTTACCAAATGACCTTGACCTGAATTTCATGCATAGCTGAGCTATGCTGAGCAAAATGTATAGTTATGTTAGAAGTGTTATTAGATACGAATTTAAAAGTAATTAAATCATAAAAGTTCAAAACAGCTCAAATCAACATAAGGTCCATATTCTATTTACCAGAGGAATAGCTTGACTCGGAAAATTATTACAAACAATGAAATTCAGTTGGTAGTGGACAATTAATCTATATCATATAGCTAGAATGGAGACAAAGGACAACGTTAATTTATTTTGCGCGGTGTTACTTATTGCAAATATTCAAATGGTCAACTATTTTATCCTAAAACAAAAGTATTTAATTAATTAATTAAACAAATCGTTCGATTGTATGGAACAGATATTAGAAAATTAATTAAGGACACAAAAAGCAAACAAATTATGGGATAATCATTCCAAATGGGAAAGGCATGGAGACTAGCTTTTCTTCAACATCATCATATGTGTCATCATGCACCTTTGTGCGTATATGTGTGTGTGTGTGTGTTTTTAATTTTTTCCTTCTTCTGGGGGTTGCCCACCTCCCCTCCCCAGCTTCTCTCTTAATTTCCATCTCTCAACTTTAACTTTTCACCGCCTCCCACAAAATATTAGTTTTTATTATTTTTATTATATTAAAATGACTGCAGCATTTTATAGAGAGAGATGAGAGATCCGTTCTTTGCTTATAATATAAGCTAAGCTTGTGTTGTTAGGGTTCATACTCATGATATAAATTACCCTATTCTCTCTTGGGGTTTTCTTCTAATTACAATCCTAAATTTCCTTTTGACAAATTATCTTTTTCTTTGGTTCTTCTCATAGATTATAGGTCAACAAAGAAGAGCAAACAAAAAACAAAAACAAAAACCAAACCCTTTGAAACATGTTAGATAAGATGCCTGAAGACACAATTCCAAATGGTTTTGTTCAAAACTCAGTTATTGCTGGATCCAATAATCCTCCTAATACTGCTGCAAAGAAGAAGAGAAACCTTCCAGGAACTCCAGGCAAGCTTTGTAATTCATAGAGCTTAATTTATTGCTTCTTGATAATAATTTGTCTAAAACTGTTCTTGTTTAACAGATCCTGAAGCTGAAGTCATAACCTTGTCGCCCAAGACTCTCATGGCGACCAACAGATTCTTGTGTGAAATATGCGGCAAGGGATTTCAAAGAGATCAGAATCTGCAGCTTCACCGGCGCGGGCATAATCTGCCGTGGAAGCTGAAGCAAAGGACTAGCAAGGAAGTAAGAAAGCGAGTCTATGTCTGTCCCGAAAAGACTTGTGTCCATCACCACCCTTCTAGGGCTCTCGGTGACCTCACAGGTATCAAAAAGCACTTTTGTAGGAAGCACGGAGAGAAAAAGTGGAAGTGCGAGAAGTGCTCAAAGCGATACGCTGTGCAATCCGACTGGAAAGCTCACTCTAAAACCTGTGGCACCAGGGAATACAAATGTGACTGTGGAACAGTATTTTCACGGTAATGTATTATTATTGCTACATTAGCTTTTACCATATATGTATGTGTAATAGGTCCTTTGTCTGTGTGACAAAATATGATATAGGATATCACTATCTTTTATGTAAAAAAGCGGTAATCAAGAAAGCAGAAATGCTGAAGCATGAAAGTGATCTTGTGGTTGTAATTAAAAGTATTTATAGTGAATGAACACAGAGATAAAATGGTTTTATTAGTATTCAAAAGTTTATATTTTTTTGCTTATTTTATAAACTGATTTACTGTGTATGGATTTTGTTTGGGCACAGGCGAGATAGCTTTATCACGCATAGGGCATTCTGTGATGCCTTAGCTGAAGAAACTGCTAGAGTAAATGCAGCATCTAGCATGAACAGCTTGGCCAATGGCAGTAGCAGTTATCATTTCATGGGGACTCCACTAGGACCTAGCGTGGCACAACATTTTTCCTCAATTTTCAAGCCAATCCCAGGCGGTGGTGCTGATGAAACTATTGACCAAACGAGGCGAGGTCTCTCGCTGTGGATGGGCCCGGGATTCCAAGGCCACGAAACAGTAGGCAGCAATCTCACCGAAATTCAACAACTTGGTTCTGTGAGTTCAGAAGCCATGTACGGTGACCATCCACCACCGTCGGATTATCATTTCAATTGGGTGTTTGGTAATAATAAACAGTCTTCAAATAATGCTGCTGAAGCCCCGGCAATAGCAAGCGCTTCACTTCCATTTACAGATGTTAAGGAAGCTGCTGCAACTGCAAGTCACCATCATCAGCTTGTGAGTGTTAACGTTCCATCCTTGTATAGTTCCCAACAACAACAGACAACCACCCATCAAACACAAGCAGCAGCAGCTGCGGCGAATATGTCAGCCACAGCTTTGCTGCAGAAAGCTGCACAGATTGGTTCAGCATCAACCGATCCCTCGTTATTCTTAGGGAGTTTGGGATTCAAGTGTAGTAGCAATATTAATCAAGTTCAGGATGGTAACAAATATTGTGGATTAATGTATTGTTCAAATGCAATAGCTGATCGTCATCTTGGAAACGATGTTGAAATATCATCAGCTAGTGACATCTCGAGTTTGAGTCAGCTGCAAATGCCGCCGCCGGCTAAACGCCGGCACTTGCAGAGTGACCGTCAAGCAGAGAGTGCTGGAGGACAAACAAGAGACTTCTTGGGTGTTGGTGTGCAAGCCATCAGCTGCCACCCATCATCCATCAACGGCTGGATTTGATAATATCAGCACACATCATGAGTTGAATATTTCCTCAAATGGATTAAATCAAAGTTGACAATAAAGTGGTGGTGAGACATAGAATCGAATTTAGTATTATGAAACTTTGCAGGGAAGAAAAGGTGGCATTGAGTGCTTGATGGGAGATACAAAAGTTGTGCTTAAAAAAAAATGTATATTGAATGAGTTGAAGAGAGATCATCCATGCATATTCTCTTGAACCCTGACCTGAAAGCGGATCCTTTTAAAATAGTGGCTTTTATTTTTGATAAAAAGGGAGATGAAGTGGTGGGGGCAAAGCATAGAGGCACTTTTGAGCTCCATTATTGCTATATTTTGGCAATGTTTCATCTCTGATGTGGAGGTTGTAGTGTCTTGGCGCAACTGGATTTTAGAGAATATTTCCAGTGGCAAAAGGTTGGATATTCTAGTACGTACCATAGGCTTTACTTAGCCTTGTTCCTTAAAATAAACTCTTACCTTTTCTCTAGCACTACTTAATTAAGCACTCTTGTAATATAACTGCAAGCTAGTCATGTTACATGGAAATATATGTATGTAGCAAAGCACGTTGATGTTTTTATCTAAAACTATCTGTTTCATACTTTTTTAATTTCCCATTTCACCCTATTTTTGACTTCTCCGTTTGAAGATAAATTCATGTGGTTGCTCAAAAATTAAGCTTCATTAGCTTGTTAATAAATCCAGTTAATAAATGAAGGCACTCGTTTTATCAAAGGACGCCTGTAAAATTAATCATACGTGAGTGATCCTGATACAGCTGCAGCTTTCTGATTAGCCAAGTAAAACCCACAAGGAAAGCATTTGGCTTTTAATTACTATGTATGCTGCGACACTTATCTGCCTTTCACTTAACTCCACGTATGGTAGTTAATTAGTACAGTACAGGCATGAAAAATTAAAATAAAGATCATCAAAAGAAAAAGAAGGAAAGTATAAAGATTAAAGGAAACGGGGAAAGTATGTTGCATGCAATATCAGTGTTAATTTTCGATTTTATGTCACATTTGAGTGCTTTATAAACATGATTGATGAATAATTTCAAAACTAATGATTATGTACATAGCAACAGAAAAAAGCTAACTAGCCTTAAAGTCAATATGATCAAAATATGGGACACTATGTATGCCGAGAGAGAAGAAAATTTAACGAACGCAAGTCATGATCAAGTCGCACTGACCGTGTTATAATGTCTAGCTTTCGGCCGGTGCCAAAAACACGGTGGCCTCAGTGGGGGCCCTTTTCATTTCCAAATGCGAAAAACTCGCACGCTCAAGTGATAAAAGAAAAAGGAGCTTTAGTTTCTGGCTCATATGCTCCTAGATCCAAGTCCTAGAGAATGTGGATGAAACTACTCTGCCTTTATTTCAAAGTAAGGTCAATTATTTCGATCAACCCTTCGACATATTATAAGGTGGAAAAATGGTAAGTGTACTAAAGAGTGACCAAAAAAAAAAAAAAAATCACCCGAAATGAGATCGTTTTGGGTGATTTTTTTTAAAATATATAATTAATTCACCGAAAACAAAAAAAAAAAAAATCACCTTTTAGTCTAAATATCAATGCTTTATAAAGTGTGTGCAATATTAGCGAAGATGGAGTATGGCAACATTTGTATTTTTTCTTATCAAAACAGAAATATTTATAACATTTTCCTTTATATTTGTAGTGTGAGTTAGGTCATCAAATAATGTAAGCAAGATATGAAATTATTCACGGTATGTAAATGAAACGATAAATAAGTAATCACTTAACGCTACTATGAACTTGTTTGAGATTGAGGTGTTGTATCTTTTAAGCTACAACTGTTGTGGAAAAAAACTGTAATTATAAAATAAAAGTTAATAGTGTATAGTAAATATCTTGTTTTAATAATAATTTTGACAAAATTATTAAAGATATAGTAGATTTTTCATCATACAAGAGAAAATCATATTAAGATAATTTTCAAGTTATAGCAGCTAGTATTTACCAAACATTTTAGTGTTGTAACTTTTAAGTTATAACTGCCCAACCTCAATCATAAACACACCATATATCAGATGTGCAATTGCACATAACAAAGTTTTTTTTATACTTTAATTAATTACTATTTTTGTGTGAGCGCTAGTTAGTGTAACTTGTTTAAATTTTTTGTGTGACAATATATCAATATAATAGGTCAGAAAATTCTATTAATAAATAAATAAATAAAATAAAATAAAAATTTATATTACCTTTAATTGAGGTGAAAGGTAGGGTTAACAAAAAAATCCAAGCCAACCCAAGCCCAGGCCCATGGGATAAAATTATGGATAAGAGATCATAAATACAAAGCTCATGTATCATGGGCCTGATTAAGGACCTCTAAGAAGCCCGAGCTTTATTATATGCAAAATCAAAAAGTTAAAATTGAAAAAAATCAAAAATCAAAAAAAAAAAAAAACAAAGCAACCGAAACCTAAGGCTATGTCTAGCTGCTGGGATAAAGGCAAGATAAGACTAATTTTTTAGACTAAAAATATTAATCCTATCCAAAGCCGTGTTTGGGTGTAAAGATTAAAAAATAAGCCCAATTTTTTATCCCATAATCTTGGGATTATTAATCCCCTTTTTTAGGTGGGTTTATCTTGGATAAAAAATATAGTGAAACTACAATCCTCTCTTCTCTTTCATCAAGTCGAAAGCAAACCCAGTTAGAATTACTCTCAATCAAATGCAGAGCACGCACATCTTCATTCCTCAACAAATCTTGATTCTCCAAAAATTGTTTTAGATGATCTGAGCAACAATCAAAGGTATTCAAAATATTATTTGAATTAGTTCTTATCTTCCAATTAAATTGGGGCTTCAAGTATGGATCTTAAAATTGACTTTTTTTCCTTTTTCTTTTGTAGTTGGCTTGGTTGCAGGAATTGAAAACTCACCTTTCTCCTTCGATCAGTAAGTGAATCTACATGCTTTCCCTAGTTAAATCTCAATTATTTTGCTTACCTTTTCCAAACTTACAATAACATTCCTTTAATTTTTGCATTGTTAATATATATTGTTCGGCTATTGGTGGGTTTTTATTATTTTTCTTCTCATAGCAATTTTGTTTCATTTGGGTCTTATTATTATCAATTGTCCATTACTTTATTCTCTTTATTTTATTTTTAATTAATTGAATTATGAAGACATGTCACTTGCCTAATTTTATTCCACTATGTCAAGTGCACTATCCAATTTGTGCTTGATTATGAAAATTAATTAAATTATTTTTACTTTATATAAGCAAGGATTGAAAGTCCATTCACCTATACGGCGTTTGGTGGGTTTTTATGATATATATATGCACATGGATAACATGTTCCACATTACCCATGTATCATCACATGCACACATTTGTTATTGATTGTCCGCTGCTCTATTTTGTTTATTTTATTTTTAATTACATAATTACAAACCTTATGATGAATAGATATGAACGAAATACAAATCTTGTTATTCCTACTTGCAAACGAGTTTCGCAAACAGAAGTCGACTGTCTACATTATGATAGTTGTTATCTTGCACCATATAATTTCAAGCTTTCATGAAAAATATGTGCTCAAGAATCGCACTTTTGCTAGGCATCAAACTTGTCTTTAAACTCTAGATAACATGATAGGCAATGATGATATAAAATGTGTGAATCAACTTAGGATGTATAGAAGAACTTTTTGGTTATTATATGAACTACTTCGTAGTGATGGGAGGTTGAAGATGGATAGTGTACTTTCTGTTGATGAGCAAGTTTGTATGTTCTTACATGTGTTAGCCTAAAAGGTTATACATAATGTAATTTTGATGATAACAAACATATGTATTAAATGATTTAATAGATATTGTATTTCACATTTTCACTAGTTTTTGAAGGGTAATATTTATGCAAGTGAAATCAAGCTCAAGACACTCAACGGACAACAACGAAATCAAGAATAAAGTTTAGAGCTCAACGGAAAAATTAGTGCGATAAATTCTTGTAAAGCCGATATGATTTAATTGATGCATGATTTAGCATTTGAGAAGCTCAAGAGATTAATTTAATTAATTACTAATCTCTTGTTGTAAAGGTCCATTGACACCTTGGAAGTCAATTGTAAACATTTGAAGCCTTGGGAGGCTTGGATAGTGAAATCCTCAAGCCGGGTGAGCTTGGAGGCGTGGACGTAAGCGGGGATAGCCGAACCACGTAAAAATCATTGTGTTTGTTTTCTCTTCCCTTACTCTTTTAATATTGTGCTTGATTGAATTTATTGTTTTTTATTTGATTAAGGCAATAGATTAAATTGTTGTGCGAATTGTATTGCATAAATTTTAAAAACCCAATTCACCCCTCCTCTTGGGTTGCATAACTTGCATTTCAACATGTACTTGCACATCATGTAAAAAATCGAACAATTAATAATCACTTCAAGTGTTCTGGAGAGACAATTAGTAGATTTTTTTAATTCTATTCTTAATGGAGTTTTGCGACTATAACACATCTTGTTAAAATCTCCAGAACATGTGTCTGAACATTGCACATGTGATAGATGTAAATTTTTCAAAGTATGTTGTACCTAAATTTTAAGATGTCATTTACAATTATAACATGACCTTATGTACTAGTGTTAATCAACCTAATAATTTTTGTTGATATAGAACTGTTTGGAAGCATAGATGGAACCTGCATCAAGGTTCGAGTACCTGAAATTAATAAACTAAGATATAGAACAAGAAAAGGTGAAATTGCAACAAATGTCTTAGGGGTTTGTTCACAAGATATGATGTTTATATTTGTGTTACCGGGATGGGAAGATTCAGTTTCTGATTCTAGAGTACTTCGAAATGCGATATATAGGGAAAATGGATTAAAAGTTCCAACTAGTAAGACTATTTTAATAGATTTAGAGTAGTCAACCCTAAACTAATTAAATTTTTATTAATCATATTTCACATTCTCAATGTTTAGGTTGTTATTATCTTGTGGATGCTGGGTGCACAATGGTGAAGGATTTTTAGCACCATCTAGAGGAACAATATATCATTTATCAGAGTGGAGAGATGGGTGTACTCCTGTTAATTTTTAAGAGTATTTCAATATGAAGCATGCTTCAGCAAGAAATGTAATAGAATGATATTTTAGACTTCTTAAGATGCGTTGGATAATCTTACGAAGTCCATCTTTCTATCCTCTTAAAAACACAATGTAGAATAATAATTGCTTACTGCCTTTTACATAATCTTATTAGGAGGGAAATGTCAGTTGATCAAATGAAGGGTGAGATAGACGACTTTGACCTTAGTAGCAATTCAGAGGACCGTGAAACCATTAGCTAGCAATTCAGAGGACCGTGAAACCATTAGCTAAGTATCATCATCTGAGCAGTGGACTGCATGGAGGGATAATTTAGCATTACAAATGTTTAACGATTGGAGGCGAAATAGAGGAACTTAAAGTTTCAGTTTAAGTTTTTAATTGTATTTGAACTTTGTATTTTGTTATTATGTAATGTCATGTGATTTAACACTTTTATGTTTTATAAAAATAAGTTATTTTATTTTTATAATGCTTATTTTTTTCATTATTCTCATCCATTCCCATTATTTTATATCTTCTTTATCTGTGAATGTATATTTTCTCTTTAATACATGAATTATTATTCTTATATAGGGATGGATGGTGTAAGCACTAATCAAAATAATGAAAATGATAAAAGGGGGACAAGACGTGCATGGACAAAAGAAGAAGAGGAAGCTTTGCTGAATATATTGGAGGAAATGGTAGCACACGAATTTCATGTTGATTGTGGGTAACTAAAACCAGGTGCTAATAGGCATATTGAAGAACAATTGGCAAAGCTACTTCCTAATGCTGGCCTAAAAGCTAGCCCACACGTGGAATCAAAAATGAAAAAAATTGAAGAACAACTATAGGGTAGTGCTTGATATGCTTAACACAAGTGGCTTTGGTTGGAATGATGAAAAAAAGTGTGTTGAAGTTGATAGTGATGAGCCATGGCAATCCTATGTGCAAGTGAATTTTTTTTTCTAGTGACCATTAGTAATTGACAAAATTCTTGTTTTTTTTTCCTTCATTTTATCACCGTAAGAATGCTGAAGGGTGGAGGAACAAACCATTTCTGATATATGAGAGGCTTGCATATATTTTTAGAAAAGATCGTGCTACTAGAAAGGAGCTGAAACTCTTGTTGACATGATAGAGAATGAAAATGAAAACAATCTTGAAGCCGAGTCTGAGATTGGTGAAGGATTATCTCCCATGTCAATGGACCAAGGTCAAACAAAATTATCTAAAAGGAAACGGGCTACATCAACTGATCTATTGGTTAGAAGCTAGGAAAAATTTGCATACATATTTCATGACGTGATTGAAAAGTCAAATTAAAATGTGAATAATCTTGTTGGTAAGCTATCAAATGAAAGTATCAATTCACAAGTTGTTCCTGACATGTTGATAAAAATGAACATTTCACTACATCAAAGAGTTAGGATGTAAAAGATGTTGATAAACAACCAGAACAAGCAGAAATATTTAGGATAATCTGAAATGATGAAGAAAGAAAGGAGTTTCTTAAAGAACTTATCTTAGGTGGGTATGATGATTGATTAAGGGTGGTATTTTGGGATCCTTTTTGTACAAAAGATTAACCGTATATGGTAGGTCTATGAACCTGATGATGACATATTTTTTTATAACTAATCATATGAATTATATTTTGTTTGTGGGTGATTTTAAAATGTTTTTCACAAATGATACCCACCATCTTTTTGTAAGTATTTAACCACATGTTAAAGTGGCTTAACGATGAACATTTATGATGTATCAAATACTTTATAAATAGTTGTTTTGTTGTTGTCTTATGTAATTAAATATATTATATGAGAAATTGTATCTTATTTAGATTGAATTGTTGCTTTATAGTTTGTGGAATTTATATTTTTTGATAACGTTATATAGTGGAAGTATTGTTTATATAGGTCGTTACATATTGAGATGTGGAATATTATTGAATCATGTGTTTTTTTTAATTAATTTCATTTATAGAAGGCAAATTTTATTCAAAAGTTATTGTCAAAATTTAAGCATAGTGCATTTCACTTAATTTTCATATTTATTATTATTATTATTATTATTATTATTATTATTATTATTATTATTATTATTATCATCGTCGTCGTCATCATCATCATCCAATCCGGTAAAATGCCAAACATAGGATAACACTATTATAATCCTATCGGACATGCACCAAACAAAAAAAAATACTATATTTAATCCAATATAATCTAACCCGATCTAATCCTAAAAGTTAATCCAATACAATCTTGTCTTCCAAATATAGCCTAAATCCTTAAAACTGCCTCCCCTCACTCCTCTGCCGCTCTCATTGCTCTCTACCTCTCTCACACGATTCACACTCACCCACCCATACCAAGTGAAGCAATCAAGCAACAACTACCGGCAGCCACCTTTATTGCCTTACACCGAACCAGCGATCACAACCACCATCGTTCATCTATTGTCGAATGAGTTTGAGAGACGCGTGCAAAGATGCAACGCCAAGAGCACTAGTCGTGCAATACCACTCAAACCCACAACCTAACCCACGCAGCAAAAGCCCAGCGACCGAACCAACAAACCATCACCAACTCACAGTAGAATATCATCACATTATGGTTGAATTATCGACAAATTTTGTATTGTAGAATATTATGAGATTATGGTTTAGAAAATGTTTTGTATCTTTAGAAAAATATTATGAAATTATGTAGAAAATGTTATTAATTATTAGAAAAATTCTATGAGATTATGGTGTAAAAAATGTTCTAATTTATTAGAAAAATATTATCAGATTATGGTGTAGAAAATGTTCTGTATTTTTAGAAATTCTTTTGCAGTATAGAACTCTTTAGATGATATTAGAGTTTAGAACAAACTGACAGATTTGATGATATAATTTCATTAATTTAATATTTTATCTCCTTTAATTTTGTATAGGATAAAGAAGAAGCTGCCCCACAAATATTAGATTAGTTTTTTTTGTTTTACAAAAAAAAATAAAAAATTTATGAAATTCCAAGCCTGTCTAGGCCTGGCTCAAGCCCAGCCCACTCAAACTTAAACGGGCTTAGACTTAATGACAATAAAAAAATACAGCCCAAACCCGTAATTTGCCAACCATATTTGAAGGTAGTCTTCGGCAGGAGGGTCTCATATCTCATGATGCATATCAAATTATCAATATACGTTTTAGGGTTTACAAGATATCAACGGGGTTGGGCCTCGATGGCAATTGTCATTACAGTTGGGTCGCCAGCCCAAAAACTAGGCCCAAGATACAAAGCCCAATTTCATAACTGAAGAACAATAACATCTGGATCTATAAAGTTTAACATTTTCGCAAATTAGGCCATATATTTTCCATTTGTATCATATAGGTCCCTGATATTGACAGACAGAAGAGGGAAGGAGCGCTCTCGCTCACGCCTCACAGTCTCTGCAGTGGGGAGAGAGAGAGCAGAGGAACAATCGAGAGAGAGCACAGCATGAAATTCACGGACTCACCAGTAATAGAGCTGCCAATACGCGATGCTCTCCTCTCAATCCAACAAGACAACGGCTCTATGCACGTCGGCACCTCCGTTTGGCCTTGCTCTTTAGTCCTCGCCAAATTCGTCGAACGCTGGGCCCCACTCCCCAACACCGCCACCAACCCCTACTCTCATCTCCTTGACTTCCACTCCACGCGCCGCCGCGCCATCGAACTCGGCGCAGGCTGCGGAGCCGCCGGCATGGCCTTTTACCTCCTTGGCCTCGCCGACATCGTCCTCACCGACATTTCCCCCGTCATGCCTGCGCTCAAACACAACCTCAAGCGCAACAAGCCCGTGCTGAACAAATCCCTAAAGACGTCGGTTCTGTACTGGAACAATCAGGACCAGATCAACGCGTTGAAGCCGCCGTTCGATTTGGTGATCGCGGCCGACGTGGTCTATATCGAGGAGTCGGCGGCCCAGCTGGTGAGGGCCATGGAGGCGCTTGTGGCGGACGACGGCGTCGTTTTGTTGGGGTACCAGTTGAGGTCCCCTGAAGCGCATAAGTTGTTTTGGGAAATGTGTGCGGAGGTTTTTTTGATTGAGAAAGTACCTCATGAAGATTTGCATCCTGATTATGGATACGAAGAAACTGATGTTTATATTTTGAGGAAGAAGAAGAAGAAGGAGGAGGAGGAGAATGTAGAGTAAAATTTGGTAACGAAAAGTTCTAATTTTTGTTTGGTTACTTTGAATATGATTTGATTGCAATACGAGTAATTTAATTATGATTAATATATCTACTTGTGAACTCTGTAAACGTTTAGTGAAATAGAATAGTACAATTATGATGTGGGATTTGGAAAATGTTGAAAAGTGTGTGTGTTATATCATGGTGATTGAAGAATTTAGTTTTTGTTCTGAAGTTCTTTTTTTAGCTTTTGGTGTAAATAGACTGTTCTTAATAAGCATCTTTGAATGTGCCGTAGCATTGCTGTATTGTACGTGGTATAGATGATGTCTAGGGAGTAGGGTCAGTAAATCTTAGCGTTATGAAAATCTAAGAGGTGAAGTGATGGAAGGAAAGTTAAAATAATCCTGCAGAAGTAAATATGGAATTTGTATCTAAATCAAGTGGACGCATGCTTATCCAGCAGTTCTTGACATTAGATCATTGGGGAGGTGTTCATGACCTTACACATTGCGGTTTGTATAAGTTTGCATGAAGGAGACATCGCCCTGAGTAACGTTAACCGGCGTTTGCACAATCTCAAAAATGATGCCTATTTGATATTAGTGCATGGATTCCATTTATGAAGCTTGTAAGAGTCTTAAATGCTAGTTTGTTCAAGTAACATCAGCTGAGCTTGTCCAAATTCTTTTCTTCAGTCTCTCGGAATTTGTTCTGTTTTAGTTTTAAAGTTTCTAATACTCTTCTATAATCTGCCTCAAAAATTCAGAAAGGGAATGTGCGGAATGAGAATACATCTTATGAAATATATTTCTTCATTAGTAATTGTCCAGTGGGCTCTATTTCTTTACATTTTTATTCAAGTATAACAATTTCTAGGCCTCAGTAGGTCCATGCTAATTAATGGGATCAGCATACTTGTCTTGGCAAATTCTACAAAAGTACAGCTTTAATTGGACCACCTAATTTCAGGTTAGGCGTGCATCACGCTAAAGCTTGATATATCTACCATTATTGATTAATTATTTTGCACCAAAAATAAACAGCTACTGTTTTTTTTTTGGGAACTTTGCACGCATGCAGACACATATCATATGCTTGTTAGTACCTTTATTTTTCTTGTCTGTGCTTAGATGTAAATCTCACACTTTCTTTGAGTGGATTAAATATGCTGTATTTGCATATTTAGCATTAGAATAATTTCCTTGTTTTATTTGTTGATAGCCAAATAGATCCGTAACAGTTAATGTAGGTCACTTGAACTTGAACAGCAAGTTATTATAAATGTTGAATCCTCATTTCTTCTACCTGTAAGTGTAACATTATGAAAGATTAGATCTAGAAAGTGCATGTACTCTTGTCAAATTTGATGGCTCATTTTCCAGGTCTAAAACTTATAATAAGTTGGCCAGTTTGAAAGATTTGTCATGTTTGATTGTCTCAGCAACCAAAACTGGTCCCACTTAATCTCTTTCTTGCATCAGCACTTGTTTAGAGACAATAGTAAGTTCAATCAAATGATTTGATGAGCTACTCAAATCTTCTCTCACCTGACCCCAGGCTGTCCCAATTGGAACCGGAAGTTTAGCAACCTGAGGTTTCTCACCAATTAGATAGACTGTTCACTTTTGACATAGTTGCTGAATGATGACATACATAATCCATCCAAAGTAAAAGAATTACAATCTGCAGAACAACATAGCATTATGAATAATGTAACTAATAGTTACAGCAGCTTTACAATACCAGCTTGAATGCTCGTGGTCTATGGTTGTGTTATGGAAATTCAGTAGAATCCATCGTCTCTGAAACAAAAATAAAATTCCTACTTATAAATGGCTCAAATTTCCAGCTGAATATTTGAGAAAAGATGTTCTCTTGGAGCAGAAGTTAATAAAAGTCGTAGTCAGAACCATGAAAACTGAATTGTATCAATAAAATATTATGACTGTTGTAGTGTTATGGCAAATTTTGAGAGTAAATGCTGAATAGAACTTTTCTCCAAACACGGATCTCCAATGTAGTGTTCAAAAAACTTAGAAAAACTTTCATTACATTTTATAATAGATCATTTCATTCATCATACTATAGAAAGATCATTCATGCTATGATTCTCTGGCTGGCCTTGAGGGCGAATGAGGCAAGAATATAGCTCATCCATTGGCAATAGCCCTGTATCTTCCCAATTACAGGTCATGTTGAGTGGCGAGCTTGAGCTGGTGAGATCATTGTCACCAGATGTTGACACAGAAGGCAGAAGAGTGGCAGAAGGATTTGATGCCAGTAGTATCTGTTGAGACTTTTTCAGCTCATGCTTAAGCATCCCAACTTCTTGTTCAAGCTTTCTATTTTCTGCCAACACATTGTCTAGCTCTTGCTGGATGGTCTTGTAGTCAAGCTCTATAGTATGAATCTTCTCCCGGGCACGTCTGTTCTGGTACCAGACAGCAATCTGTCTTGGTGGAAGGCCTAGTCTGTGGGCAAGCTCAAGTTTACGGTCTACTTGGAGCTTTTGGTTTGCATTGAAGCATGTCTCCAAGAGTCTGACCTGATCTTGGGTTAGCCGTTTTCTGCTTAGTTTCGATGGCTGTCGGTTTTCTGAACTGAACCGAAGATCCATTTCTGGCTTTTACATGTGGTGTTTGAGATTATTGAACTTTTGGGAAGGGTGGAGAGAGCTTGAAGCTTGCTCTCTTATAGACTTGTACGAAAAAGTGGCTTGGGTAATTGCTTGAATCTTGATGATTATGCCATTGAGAGCCCATAGTCGCAACGCAAGCATGGAAGAGGAGGTCCCAGAGGGTCAAAACTGAGGGGCTGTCATCGGGGGCCCCTAATTAATGTGAAGCCTGCTTCATGCTAACAGCTTGCGTTTTAAAAGATTTCAATAGCCATTTCTATTTACTAAATTTCAGACATGTGATAAGCTTTTGGGCACCGCCACCATTTTGGCAGCCTCTTAATGAACATGTCACGTTAAGTGTACAGAACTGATGCTTGTCTTGTCAAAAGAGGTATCCTCTCCCGGCGCTTCAATTTTCTTACCGCTCGGCAGTAGGTCGAAATGGTTGTCCATTTCTTACTGATACTAAGCTGATTTTTTGTTAAGCACCAAATCAACAGATGTTAAGGAAGAGAAATAAAAAAAAATGAAAATAAATTCTCTCTAATGATTCAATGCTCTAAATCCTAATCTATAAATTATTAGGCATAATTTATAAAGGTTTTGTAATGGACTTATAAGTAATGATATTTAGATTGAAAAATCTGACAGAACATTGATAAAAACAAATGTACACTAGGATTTATTTTCCCATGTTAATTATAAAAAAAATATCATTTAACAAGGTAAAATAAGCCTGACGTACTATTATTCTTGTGAGCGTTCTCTTAACCTTTAGTTACTTTAGCATTTTTCTTAATTTTTGTTGTATTTTCATATATACCTATAAATTTTTTATATGAAATGAATAAAATTTATGTTCTTGTTTCAAAGATCATGTTGACGCCAAGAAAGACTTTCTCTTCTTTTGAAAGAGAATTGAATTCTTCTATCAATGAAGAGAAGTTATTGTCTTTAATAAAGAATTTCTTTTCGAGTGTATTGGATACACTATATTGTATTGTATTAACATTGTATTATATTAACATTGTATTATAATAATATTATATAATGTTTGGTGTTATCTTCCATTATTTTTAAAAATATAAATTTATAAATTAGAATAATATAATTAAAATTGAAAAGTAATTTAAAAAAAAAACTTAAATTTAAATCAACGATGATTCAAAAGAGTAAAAATTATGATGTTAAACTCTCTCTTTTGTGTTAATTAAATAAGAGAACGTTTGAATTAGAAAATTCAATATTAAAGAAAATTAAAGTTATGAGCTTTTATTTGCTTTATTTATTATTTTACTTTAAAATATTCATTTTCTTTATTTTATCTATGATTATAATAACTTATTGATCATTAATTTATTTCAAATATACAATAGTTTAAAAAAAAATAAAAGTCTAATATAAACTTAAACTTGAAAAAAAATTTCACATATATATTAGTTATATTGTATTTACATATATTAATTTTTTTAATAATTAATTTAAATTATATATTTAAAAATAATATTTATTAATACTTAAAAATATATTAAATATAGAAGTCTTAAATTTTATAAATTAAATAGTATTTTAGAAATTAAATAGTATTATATAAACATAATGATATTTGTTGTTTATCTCTAAAAGTGAAATAATACTTCACGATATATTATTGCTTTAAATAATATAAAAAAAAATTTGAATGAATAAAAAATATTATAAACTGGTGAAAATGAGTTTATCAAAAGCAAAACAACAAACTTTAACAATTTAAGGAGAAAAGAAAAACAAAAATAATAGCAAATCAGCAACGCACAGTTTTATTAACGAAGAATATAATGATAATTTTGCTGAAATCAATTGCCAACCTTTGCCACCCCCGAGGGATTATATATATATATATATATATATATATATAAATTCAAATTAGAAGAAAAAGAAACATAATCTTTGATTTTGCTTGATGATTTAGGCAACAAAAATCCGACATGACGGCGATGGAGAAGCAAGTGTAGCGCACGGCAAAGCGGTCCTTGAATTCATCATGTGGCGAAGGCGATGCAGATGATGGTGCGCAGAGAAAGCATTGTGCAACAAAGCTCCGGTGATGGATTCCATCGCCAAAATCAAGAACCAGTGGCCTTCAAGGTAGGGTTTATGCATACCGGCTTAAACCCGAGCGCCCCCTCACAGGTTCGGTTAATGCGGGTTTCGCCGCATAATTTTTTTTACGTTATGCGATGCATGCAATGCGAGTGTAATTCACAGCGTATGCATAAGTTTAATGCTGAACAGAACTTTAACTTTTATACCGTGCAATGCTGGGCACCAAACACGCCCTTCAAGTCAATAATTGTATCCTCTACCAGCACAAGACACAAAAGTTTGGGGTGTAAACTAAATTCTCCAAGCAGTCTTAAGTTAAAACAGCTTGGAAGCTTATCATTTATTTCATTGTAACGATATAGAACTTTCCTTCCGTACCTGTTGCACAAGAGGGCTTAATTTAATGTCCCATTTGCCTTCTAGGGACTGGATTCTCTTGAAATTACTGTTGGTACGGAATAGAGTATTCAAATATTAATGACTAATGTCCCACTCCACTGGAATGTGCATGATTCCTCAAAATACAACCAGTTCTTTTAGATGTCCATTCCTACGATTCTTAATTACTATTACACGTATACACTTCTAAAACTGAAGAAATTATATAGAAATTCGGCATCTTGAATAATATGTGTTCTCGATTGTTATATACTTACGTGTTGAAACAAATATTAAAGAAGTTTGCATGTTATACTTATTCATTAAGTGACACCACATTTATGTCATTATAAAGTGCGTAAAATTAAAAGTATGATGAGAAGAAACTAAGAATAATATATCTTTGTACAGTTGAAGGCTAACATTCTCTCGGCCAAGCAAAAGTACATGATGAGCGTGTGAAATGTACATATCTTCTTGACACTGCACAAAGCTTGCATAATAAAATTACAAAAAAAAAAAAAAAAATTGTTAACACCTACTCTTCAACTAAATGAATCTTCCTTATTCTCCTCACATGCATTTGTGCCTTCAGTGAATCTATATGTTTACTGTGTATTAACTTATTCATTATTAATTATAAGATATTGCACAATGATTGAGGCAATATGTAACTACATGGCCTTGCATGCATGCCTGCACATTTTAGTTAAGCAGTGGCCTTTCTTTCAAGGAATAAAAGAAGTATCATGTGCTGCAAAATGGGGGGGAATCAGCGCCTGAGGAGGGCTTGCTCTATTTTGGCCACCACCTTGGTCAAAAGCTATGAAAGGAGGATTATAATAATCAACAACCCCAGGATTATTTTTTAGGCCGTCAAGGCCACTTTGTCCCTTATTAATATTAAACTTTGGAGGAAGAGAAGAGGAATCCTTAATTACGGAATTACCACATTGTCTAGGCTGTGTTTGGTAGAACACTTTAGAAACCACAAGCTCCCCATCTTTCTCTTCTTCATTGCCGCCAAGATGGTACTGATGCATCACCCAGTTTGTTTTCTCAGGCTTTTTTTGCTTCCCATAGTTGGTGTAAAGCACAAGAATTTTCTTGTAACCTTTCACTTTGCCACCGATGAACACTGGCCTTGTCTTGCCTGTTTTGTGCCACCGGGTCTCGCCGCCTTGTTCGTCTGTATGCACCTTTCTTCTTTTTCTGGTCCCTGTTGTGTATGCTTTCGAAGGTCGATGAAAGAAGTGCCGAATTAAGCCATCTTTGGAAACTCCTGCGTGCATCATATGTATATGAGGATAACAACATTAATTGACGATTCACATTATATGTTAAAATTAAGAAAAGAATATTTGTATATCTGTGTTTTTTGTATGTATGTATATGTATATATATGTATGCATACATGAACATGGAGTATTTTCTTGACTTTTGTAGCTGACATATTAGGGTTAGCTGGGGTTTCCTTTGTTGGCAAACGGTGATTTAATTAGTTCATCGGGTGTTAACGGGCAATGGGGTTACACAATTATCTTTGAATTAAGAAACTATAGTGGTTGGATTAAAATGACATACTACTATTAAGTATTAACCAACTCTTAACATTAATAGAAAACCTAATGATATGAACCATAGTGGTTGGATTAAAATGAACCACCACCGTGCCTTTTGCTTCACCAAGAGTTTATAGTACTGACTAATTAATTAATGCATGTATGATACGTGTAACTGAACTTAATATATCCACCACTTGCATGGTGGTTTTTCAAAATAAATACACATGTCTCTGCATCATTTACTTATTGTATGGTTGACATGGTACTTTTAATGTGTTTTAGAATTTCTCCAGCAATGTACAATGGATCTATAAACAACCAACTAATAAAATCTTGTCATATCATATATATGAAAAAATAAAATAAATAATTCACATACACGTGATATTAAAGAAAATTTACACATTTCGCTCATCAGAATTAAACTCAATTTAATTACCAGGTAATTTTTCAGGATGTGTGTAGCAAATTCCATTCTCTCCTTCAAGCGTAGGAATAAACTCATCGATGAGAGGGTGAAGTTTACGAGCATCAGCCCTCACCTTGGCTTCCAGATGCTCAAGAAGCTCTTGATCCGTCGGATCGAACTTCACCCCAGCCGGTAGTCCCGGCAAATCATGAATCCTTGCCTTAAAAAACGGCCAACGAATCATAATAACCATATATTAATGTGAAAAAATGATTACAGAATATATATAATGTGCAATAGTAAAACAATTAACTATATATATAACTACACGTACCTGCTCGTTACATTTGATCTGATGACCACATGAAGGACAAGATCTAACCAAACAATTTTTGGCTTTTGCATTACTACTACTATTAGAAGTATTGTTATTATTATTATTATTATTATTTGTGGAGGATGATGGCGGTGAGCTTATTCTCTCAATCGTTTGCACATCACTGCAGTCATTGCACCAAGTCATGATGATGATTCTTTGTTTGGTTTCCTCTTATGCCCATTACACAATAATAGATCTTTTGTTTTGTCTGATTCCTCTCCACTACTGCTCACTCCAAAATAAAATATATCTGTAAGAAGAAAGGTACACAAAGAGAGAGGATGAGAGAGATGGGACAATTAAAAGTGATCAAAGGTTAAAAGCAACTTGTCTCTTCTAAAGCTTTGTTCCCCTCATGGCCAGTGCTTGTTCTTCTTCTTCTTCTTCTTCTTCTTCACTACATTGCACTCAAGAGAAAGAGAAAAAGAGAGCAAGCTAACTTAAAAATCAACATAGATACTATAATTTTGAGAAATAAGGGTAAAACTAAAAGAAGCAGACAAAAAGAAATTGAAAAAAAAATAATGAAAAAAATAAAAGGGTATTTGTTTGCTTGGATCTTACGTTTGGATTTTGCTTATATTGTGTAGGACAACTTGTAGGAGAATAAATGTAGTTTTTGTGTCTTTTTTACTCCGTCAAAAAGGCAAACTTTGATTTGTTAAGGCTGGAATTAGAGAATTAAAATATAGAAAATAAATAAAATATAAATATAAAATAATAATCAGGATTGAGTGAAGTAGGGGCAAGCTGTAGCTAGCTTGCTGATTTAGCACCAAGAAAGACAGGTTTCTTGCTTTACATGATAAGTCTACGTGAAGAAATAGAAATAGATTTTTGGTTGGCTGTTAATATTAAGGCGTTTCTTTCTTCTTTATCTTTCCATAGTTTTTGTTTCCATTTTTTAGCTTTGTTCACACTCTAGGGCGACATTGGACCTGCATCCCTCTTCTCTCGTAAAATTTAATTGACAGCGATTTGCTAGTCTTTTATCATTTTTGTTTCCACGTGGCGAACTGGGAAATTTCCCATTTGGCAATAAAATGTTTTATCTTTGTGTAAATCATCTGCAAATAGATAAGAAATGAAATGAAAAGTGATGAAATAATGCCAAGGACTTAAACCGAATGCTAGCTTTTCAATCTGTCCTTCTTTAGTCTCGGTCACCCGAGTTCTTCGAATCATGAGGGAGATAGAGGCCTTGGTTTAGACTTTACCCACTAAGCAGCTGTTTGCTTTCATGGTTATTCTTTTGGACTTTCCCAGGTTCAATTGTAGTACAACGTATTGTCTACGGCGCTGATGCCCCACAATGTTTCAATTAATGCACTCATATTTACCGAGAAGGGAATTCTGTGACTGATAAATTGGGGAACATCGGATTGCCATGCGATGCTTATAGCTGGGGGGGATAGTCTCCACCTAGTAGTGTTATTCAGAGTTTGCTTGAGGATTCATGCATGGGGCTTGCCAAAGTATAGATTTTCTTAACCCGAGTTGCAGCCTCATTTCTTTGTAATTTTTTTTTTTAAACAAATTTATGCGTTTATCCCAAAAAAAAAAAATTTGTATGAGTCACCATTTTTTGGGTGGGTTATTAAATTTATTTTTATTTATTTATAAGTATTAATAAAGAAAAATTTATAAATTATAATCAACTATTTTAAAAAAAAAAAAGCTTACCCGGGCTGCGGCCTGGGTTAGCCAACTCTTAGCTTCGCCGCAAGTAGTATCCAAATTTTATTTATTTAATATTAGGTGCGTTTGGGATTGAAGTTGAGCAGCTGTAGCTTAGAAGCTAATCACTAAAGTGTTTGGTAAACACTAACTGTTGTAGCTTTGAAGTTATGTTGAAATAATTTTTTACTTGTAACATAGAAAATCTATTATATCTCTAATAATTTTGTCAAAATTATTATTTAAAATTTATATTTACTACAAATTATTAACTTTTATTTTATAGTTACAATTGTTTTTAACTGCTGTTGTAGCTTAAAAACTACACACCTCAATTCCATACAAGATCATTGTTTGTTGAATTTATACTTATTTAAGACTAAGAAATGAGATGATGTGAATAAAGTTTGAACTCTAAATCTTTCATATCAATTGAACGAACTAACATACACTGGCATGTAAGAGAAAAGGAGAGATTGATAATTAATAAGATAAAGAATAAATTAACTTCAACGTGTATCACGACTTAAGTCCGATGTGGGAGTTTAAGACACACACTTTCCAGTTGTGGAATTTCTTTCTCTTTAGCATTTTGTTACTCCACGGAATCCATTCAAAGCAACTGGGTTAAATTATAGTGAAGCATTCAGAATTTCTTCCTTTTTTTTGGGGGGGTTTCTACCCTCATGATTCAATGATTATTGGTCTTAGGCTCAGTAGCTACTGCTTTTTAAATATTCCTTGAATCTGTTGAATTTTTATTTATTTATTTGAAAAACCCGATTTATCTTATTATAATTTATATCATCGAGGATCAGGTTGGATTGTTAATGTATATTATAGAATAATCCACTTTTGTTTTGTTAATGAAAAATTCAATTAGAACAAGGTTCATGAGTTTAATAAATTACGTTTATGTGAACTATAAAAATAGAGCATATGTATTTCATAAATTTTATTATTAAACTGTTGTTTTATAGTGTTGGCCTTTATTGAGGTTTTTTTTTTTAATATAGAAATTTATATAGAGTGAACAAAAACTCAATTTATTAAAATTCAATAAACTCTGTAATATATCTATAAAGTGTATAGTTTACTTTATAAAGGTAAACTAATCAAATTAAACTTATTTTAAGTCAATCTTATTGATTATTTAAAAAAGAAATTTTCATATCTATTTGTTATAACTTATCTAATGGTCATAAGTATTTATTTAATCATATAAGTTCTTTCTAAATTTTCTATTGTTATATGGTTGTTTTTTAACCAGAGATTTTGAAAATTAAATAAGTTATTTTGTTTCTACTAATAAAATTTTAAATTTTGGACTCTTGAAAGTAGAGTTTGAAAAGTTTTTTTTTTCAAAATATTAAAGTATCTAAAATATCACTTACTTATTTGACAATCTTATTTCATTCATTTCATAACATAACTTTAAAAAATTAACCTATTAAAGTAATTTAATTTTATAGTTTTAATAACAATTCTCATTGACAACCAAATAACTAAAAAAAATTTTAGTAAAAATTTTATTTACAAAGCTAAATCAAGTCAAGCCACATACTCAACAACGTCTCTGTCTGAATATAGCAAAATAACCTAAGTCAAAAAAATAATTGAGAAATATTTAATTAATTATTTTTCTAAACTGCTTGCTTATTTATTTTTTTTAACAATAATGTGAATTTTATATAATTATTTTTTTAAAGGTGGAGTAGTGTATTCGTAAAACTAGGAAGTATAACCACCGCTCAAGATTTTGCAGGCTATCTGACGGATAGTGTCTTCAAACATATATTGGGGTGTAACTAGAGACAATATATAACAATAAAGTTGGGCTAATGTTAATGGGCTAGACTATAACAGTGATAGAAACTGAGGGTCAGCAGCAAATATGTCATCGCTCTTTCCTATTCATTTCACAACGGGATTTAATAATTTATCCCCAGATAGAGCGACAATCTTTAGCTTATCCCATAAAAATGTGAAAATTTTAATTTATTTCTTATTTTCGTTCAAAAAATAATGACAAATGGGAGTGCACTGGTGATTTTTCTTTTCTATCTTTTCAATAATAAATGAAGGGTCAATCGAAGTTTTTACATTTTAATAGATAAATTAAAAAAAGTGTCATTATAATTAAAGGTAAATAAAAGTTATTCACAATTATAGGACGGTGTATTTCTATTTCTTCAAAGCATGTGCACAGCTGTAAGTATTTGTGCACCATACGGTGTATGACGGGGCTCGCCTAACAAATACTGTATACGGGGATCAAACAAGATTTGTCTGTTGATGTTAGGCCCCAATAAAATTAATGCCCATTTAGTCAAGACTTTGAAAGAGAGAGCAGCCTGTCATTCTCACGAGCTGCACATAAAATGTGCCGAGAGAGAAGGGTCCAATTGAGTAAATTTTGGACGGCCGTGGAGGCCAATGGCAGCCACATGCTCACAATTCTCTCTCGTTAAATTAACAGAACTGTCTTTTTACTTGGGACCAAAAACAATGCATCACGATGATAGACACAAATGGAGGGAAACATTCGAAACGAGACAAATTCCATTAAAAGCCTTTGAAATTTCATCGACTATGTCTGTACAATGACGCCATCCTTCCATCCAATCAGCTGAAAAAAAGATGCCTTTTCAATGTTTGACGAGTCTCACATTTGCACGTTACAAGGATTGTCCAATGACACGATCCTCTCAATTACCTAATAATCAAAGCGAATACAATGAAGCATCGACTAAAATTACAAGACAAACTCACAGTTGAAATCTCTATAATGTCCATTGTCCTGTCATTGTGGTCTAATTTACTGCAGAAACACGTTTTCGATTTAACTTCTTAAACTAAAATTTGATTATCAGATGGATCTTCATAGTAGTAAGGCGAGAGCTTGCCGTCTTTCTTGATGGTCTTACACTTGTTCTCTGCGGTGGCTTCTTGTAACAGTTTAACCACCTTTCGCATGGAGGGGCGATTAAGGGGGAGTGCATTGGTGCAAAGGAGACTGATCTCGAGGACCCTGCAAATTTGATCCTTGTAGCTTGAATCGAGGTTGGAATCAATTATATTGTCCAGGCCTTTCTGGTCCAAGGTGGTGCAGACCCATTTTACCAAGTCTTTCTCCCCGAACTCTGGATCAATTGGAGGTCTACCAGTAATCAATTCCAGAAGGACCACTCCGAAACTGTAAATGTCACTCTTTTCATTCACTCGAAGAGTATATGCATATTCTGCATCAAATTTAGGATGAAACAGAACAAATGTTAAAAGTATACTCAAAGATAATGATCTTCACGTCAATCTCATCTTAAATCAATCAACTTGTTTAAGGCAATAAACTCAAGAATACAACTCCAGCAATTTAAATCGGACATGTAATCAAGAAGTCGGCAAATATACCTGGTGCAATGTAACCGCAAGAACCTGCAATTACGGACATGGATTCGGGCCCCTTGCCAACTCCATCAACAACCTTAGCAACTCCAAAATCTGCAACTCTAGCACTAAACTCTGCATCCAACAATATGTTGTTGGATTTCACATCGCGATGAACAATTGGAGGAACACAATCATGATGCAAATAAGATAACCCCTCAGCCGCATCCAAAGCTATCTTATACCTTGTTGGCCAATCCAACAAACTTGCTTTGCTGCTATGCAACACATCTCCCAAGCTCCCATTTGGCATGTACTCGTAAACCAGAAGCTTGCAATCTCTGGAATTGCAACAGCACCACAATCTCACAATATTTTTGTGCCTTATCTTTCCCAATGTTTCAACTTCTACTTCAAATTCATCTCTCTGTGACTCATTACTTGAATCATCCTTCTTGGCTCTTCCCCACAGTTTCTTCACTGCCACTACATCACCATTGCTTAGCAAAACTTTGTAAACTTTCCCCGAAGCTCCACTTCCAATCAAATTTTCTTCTTTCAGACAGTCAGCAATCTCAAACTCACTAAAACCAATTTTGTGGAATGACTTCCACTTCGACAAAGCCATTCCCTTCTTTGTCTTCTTAAGTTTCTGATACTTCACATAGAACCAAATAACCCCAACAACAAAGACGACACCAGCAAGAAGAAAGATCAATCCAAAAATCCACAGAGAACCTTCATTCTTAGATCTACCAGTCTTTGGACAGAGACCAGCCAAGTCCCCGCACAAACCTGGATTCCCCAAGAAGCTACCCCTATACATTTCCTTGGCATATAAAGGAGGTAGCTCGCCAGAAAGCCTATTATTCGACAAATTAAGTACATTGAGCTTCAAATTCTGCAATTCAAGTGGGATTTTCCCAGAAAATAAATTCCCGGAAAGATCAAGATAATTCAGCACGGGCAAATTCCCAATTTCACTTGGTATTTCACCAGATAACCTATTGTTAGCCAAATTGAGCTCATTCATATTCTTCCAACTTTCAATTCCTTCTGGAATCCCACCAGATAGTTCATTTTCACTAAGATCAAGATTTCCCAACTGACTCAATTTCGCTAAACTCCCTGGAATTTGTCCTGCAAACTTGTTACCATCACCCGAAAATTCAACCAAGTTACTCAACAACCCAACTTCGTCTGGAATTGACCCCGAAAAGTTATTTCTGGAAACCAAAAGACTTGAAAGATTGTTTGCACCAGAAATAGATTTTGAAATCTGCCCAGTAAATGAATTATCAGCAAGTTCAAACAAATACATATGAGGCAAGCCCCAGAACATCTCAGGAACTGAACCTGATAACAAGTTATGCCTCAAACGGACCCTCCTCAAGCTCCGACATTTTCCTAGACTTTGTGGGATTTTCCCAGAAAATGAATTGTATATCAGTACCAAATCCTCTAAAGACCCTTTCTCACACAAAACCTCTGGAATTTCACCAGAAAATTGATTGTACGAGAGGTCTAATGTTTGTAAAGGAGAGTACTTCCCAAGTTCGCTCGGCAGCCCACCTCTGAGTTTGTTGTTAAACAATTTGAGTTCAGACAAGTTCTTAGACCGAGCTATACTCTCTGGCAAAGTACCCTCGAGTCTGTTCTCATACAAGTTGAGTGACTCGAGCTGTAGCTCACACAACTCGTTCGGAATCGTCCCAGTCAGCTGATTCATCGACGCGTCAAACCTCAAAAGCGTCGTTGTATTAACCCACTTCACCGGTAATTCGCCAGACAACAAGTTCTTAAACAACTCAATTTGCTCTATGCTTTTCATTTCGGTGATCGAACTCGGAATCGACCCAGTGAGCCCGTTGAACGACAAGTCTAAATTTGTAAGCTTCGTCAACCGAGTCAAGCTCTCAGGAATTTCACCCACGAGGTTACATCCACTGAGCCAGAGATACTCGAGGTTCGTCAAGTTGCTGAGCTGACTCGGCAGCTGACCCGGTTGAAAGGGGTTGTAAGCGAGACGAAGCTCCTTGAGAGTGGAAATGTTGCCGAGCGAACTGGATATGGTTCCATTCAAAAGGTTATTAAAGAGTGAGAGTGACTCGAGTTGAGTGAACTCACCAAAACTCGCAGGGATGTCACCAGTGAAGTTATTTTCTTGCAGTTCTAAGGACTTGAGGTTTTTCAGCTGCGAAAGGGTTGCAGGGATGGCGCCAACGAGCAAATTGGATCCCAAGTTCAAGTCAGTCAGATTCCGACACGTGGAGATGTCAAGCGGGAGCGATGAGTTGATGGAGTTGTTGTAAAGAGAGAGCTGGGCTAGGTAAGGGAGGCGGCAAAAGAAAATGGGGAAAGGGCCGGAGAGCTGCCAGTGGGATAAATTGACGGAGGTGACTCGCTGAGTGAGTGGGTCGCAGGAGACGCCCCGCCAGTGGCACGGGGTGTCGACTCGGGTGTCGTCCCACGAAGCGAGGGAGTCAGTTGGATCGGAGAGGCCGAGTTTGACTCGCCGGAGGTAGAGGCCGTCTTGGTTCAGTGATTGAGTGAGAAAGGGCGGGGAGAGTGTGAGGCATAACAGGAAGAAAAACAGAAGCATTTTTATTAAACTTTTTCGAGTTGTGTTTTTTGTTTTTCTGTTTTCAGTTTTTGTTGCAGCTCTGCTCTGGCTTTGCGCTGTGTTTTATCATTTTTTTTTTTTCTATTTGAAGGGTGGTGGGTTTCATTTCAAAATGGGAAGTGGGGCCTACAGTCTACTTTACCTGCAACTGTGAGGCCAACTGGGTTAAGGGGAATTGCGGAAAGTGTTTTCTGCCAACATGTGAAACCGCTATAAAGTTGTTCAAAGATGGAAGCATCCAGTCAAATGGAGTCAGTATAAACAGAACAGAATAAAAACGCGGAAATTCTCTAATCGGTTTGTATTTTTATTTTTATTTTTATTTTGAATTATTACCATTTTACTACTTCAAGAATTATAAAACATTAAATCAATATATAAAGGAGTGTTATTTCTTTTTCATTTTACCATCATAATTTTACAAATTTTTTTGATTTATTACTTTTCTTTTAGAATTATTAGTTGACTAAGTTACTTGACTTATGACATATTAATTTTACCCTTTATGATAAAATACACAAAGATAGATATCAAATAGTAAACTTAAAATTATTGTTACGCCCTTAAATTGTTAAATAATAGTACAAAAAGTATTATTTTATTATTTTACTACTGTAATTTTACAAAATAAAGTATCTCTTATTTTACTATCTTATTATTTTTTTATTAGAATCGTCAGTTGACTAATAAAATATCACTTTTACCCTTTATAATAAAGTACATAAATATAAATATCAAATAGTAAACATAAACTTATTATTATGCCCTTAAATTATTAAATAATAGTTTTTTAAATAGTAATCTCGAATTTATTACAACTATAAAAATAGTAAATTAACAAAAATACCCTTAGATATTTTTGTTAAAAAAAAAAGCACAATCTATTCTAGAAAGAATTTTAAATATAGAAGTTGAAAGAAGTTTTATTGTAGTTTCTGTTAGAATAAAGTCCTATTCTTTAGGGACATTTACTTGTATTTGAATTATTCCAAGTTTCTGTTACCACTTGGCTTTATTTTCGCTAAAGTGGGCTGCTTTCTCGTTTTCTGTTAAGATCGTGTGTTGAATGGCTATTTAAGCCAAAGTTATTGTTAATAAAAGTAAGTTATCCAGTGCAGCTTGTTGTGTTCTTGTTCTCAGCTTCATATAAGATCAAAGATTCCAATAAATCGAACTTATTAGGCGATAAATTAAAGAAGTTCTTTGCAGATGACTACTGAAGGGAGTTTTATACAACCAGCCATTCCTCGCTTTGATGGTCACTATGACCACTGGAGCATGCTGATGGAAAATTTCCTACGATCTAAGGAATTTTGGGAGCTGGTGGAGCCTGGATATGTTGAGTCAGCTAGTGGATCAGTGAAGACAGATGCACAACGAAAGAAGAATGATGAGATGAAGCTGAAGGATCTGAAAGTGAAGAACTATCTCTTTCAGGCGATCAATCGCACTGTTCTCGACACCATTCTCAAGAAGGATACTGCCAAAGAAATATGGGACGCCATGAAGAAAAAGTTCGAAGGAAATGCAAGGGTCAAGAGGTCTCATCTCCAAGCTCTCCGCAGAGAATTTGAAACTCTTGAGATAAGGTTCGGTGAAGGAGTGACAGAGTACTTCTCTAGGGTCATGACAGTGGCAAACAAGATGCGAATTTATGGAGAAGATATGCAGGATGTTAAAGTGGTGGAGAAAATTTTACGCTCTTTAACTGAGAAGTTCAACTATGTTGTGTGTTCTATTGAGGAGTCAAAAGACATTGATGCTCTCACTATTGATGAGTTACAAAGCTCATTAATAGTACATGAACAAAAGTTCCAGAGGCGTAATAGTGAGGAGCATGTCTTAAAGGTGACTTATGAAGGAGGAAGAGGTCATGAGGAGCAAGCATTAAAGGTGACATATGAAGGAGGAAGAGGTCGTGGTCGTGGAGCCTACAGAGGAAGAGGAAGAGGGAGAGGTCGAGCAGACTTCAACAAGGAAACTGTGGAGTGTTACCGATGCCATAAACTTGGACATTTTCGATATGAATGTCCTTCTGGGAACAAAGAAGCAAACTATGCAGAGCTTGATGAGGAAGAAGAGATGCTTTTGATGTCTTGTGAGGAGCTGTATGAGGCTAGAAGAGACGGTGCATGGTTCCTCGATTCAGGGTGTTCTAATCACATGTGCGGTGATCGAACTTTGTTTAGTGAACTCGATGAAAAATTTCGGCATTCGGTAAAATTAGGGAACAACACCAAGATGAATGTCATGGGAAAGGGAAGTGTAAAACTGTTGCTAAATGGAGTCAATCATGTTGTTACGGAGGTATACTATATTCCGGAGTTAAGAAATAATCTCTTGAGCATAGGGCAGTTACAAGACAAAGGCTTGGTTATTTTAATCAAGGGAGGGATGTGTAAGATATTTCATCCAGAGAAGGGTCTGATCATTCAAACCAACATGAGTGCCAATAGGATGTTTATCTTACTGACTCAGTCTCAAGCTCTTTCTCAAGCACAATCTGATCAGTGCTTTCACACAAGAGTTGAAAATTTATCTCATCTTTGGCATCGGAGGTATGGGCATCTGAGTTACAAGGGCTTGAGAATCTTGATGTACAAGAACATGGTACGTGGACTTCCTCAATTCTCTGCCTCAAGTGTGACATGCACTGATTGCATCAACGGGAAACAACACCGTGACCCCATCCCAAAAAGAAGTACTTGGAGAGCAACTCAGAA